>OY856188.1:220442262-220549762 GCA_963693315.1 Diogma glabrata | reverse complement strand
ACCAACAGCTGCATTAGGCTAAGAGTAAGTAATAATGTTTAGTACTTCTTATAGTCAAATTTTTTCTCAATATATAAAACTAAATCTATAATATGAATAATAACATTAAGATCATGTCGTAATAAACTACTAATAGTGAGTGTGTGTGTGAATTGAGTTAGCGAGGGCCGGGCAGTTCCAAAGATGACTAGGGTCTTCAACCCTCTACCGACACCTTTTCTTATAAGTTTCAAAGTAATAGCTCCCGCTATCCCCAGCTATTACAAATTGGCGCCGAAACAGGGACCTGATTTTTATTTATAAAAATAAAACAGAATGGACCCTTGGAGGATCTTTTAATATAGTTTAGTAATTATGTAGTGAATTTTTTTTCGATTAAATTAACTGTTTTATACACGCGCAAGAGTGGATGAGTTGGTCTTCGACTGACCATTCAACGAGTCTTACGAGCTCGCGCACTCCAGTTAGGTGATGGAATTGACTAAGGGGTGGTTTGACAGCGTCAGCAATGACTAGCTGAGAAAATATGATACAATGGTCGAGCAGATCATAGTGTTAGCCTACTAGTTAAAGCTGAATAGTGTACAATTCAACACTTAGATCAATTACTATCATATACGTTCATAATTTGAGCCCCGTTTTCTGATTAATTTATTGTTTTAGAACGTATTCGTTTAATGTGTTTGGTGGGAGTGAACGACTCAAGGTAGGGTACTGACTGATCATAAGAGGGCAAAGGTTAAATTTGCATCTTTGATGGTCTAGTGAGTTCTTGTGGCTCTGGGACTGGTTAACTCTTACAAACGATCATTTCCTCTCTTAGCTCTCAATACAGGTTCCAGGTTGTGATGGAAAAGCTGAAGTTACATCAGCTTAGAAAATACAGAGTGCAAGCTGGTCATCTACCAACTTGCTCTGGCTAGTTGTTGTGATTTTTCCGGATTCGTCATAAAACCTGAACACCTACTAACTTCCCAACCGTAGAGTAGTATACTTTTGATAGTTTAAATTTTTGTTCTTAGTTTTTTCTAAATTTATTTTAGCATCATTTTTGGAAGAGTACTGCCTAGCGCATGACTCGGACACACACACAACACTCACACGTATATTTTATAAATAAATAAAATAAATAAATAGTAATAATAATTATACAGTTTACTTACAGTTTAAATAAATAAATAACTAAACATTGAGGAATTTTAAATCAACAGTTTGCTTATAATTTTAATGAATAATTAAATAATTATGCGTATCATTTTAACAAACAAACTGACTAGAAATAATGTTGGCAAATAATTTGAATAAATAATTAAATTGCCTATAAATAATTTTTGATTAAAATTTTAATAAATATAATTAATGGGCCTAAAAATAAGTTTTGCGTAAAATTTTAATAAACAAATAAATTGCCTATAAATAATTTTAGCTTATAATTTGAATAAATAATTAATTTGCATATAAATACATTTTGCTTATAATTTTAATAAATAAACTTTTGCGTCTTATTTTAATAAATAGATAAACTACCAAGAAATATTTTTGGCAAATAATTTTAATAAATAATTAAATGGCCCATAAATAATTTTTGCTTGTAATTTAATAATTAATTGAAGGCCTATAAAGAAGATCTGAATTGTTAGATTGTTAACAATTACATACAACCGAGAACATTTTGTTGCTCACTACTGACTCGCAGATTAGTATACAGTTTTTCGAATTCCCTGTGTACATACAGTACGATTTGCTATTCCCTTGAAAGGGAACCACGTAATTTCCTTTACGAATAGTAGATTGGTAGATAGAGAGATAGTGATTAAGCAATTATACCTTCCCATTCAACCTTTTTGATGATCAAGTGTTAATTTTTTTTGGTTTATATTAAGTTTAATTAACCTAAAATTGAATCAGCTAAGGGATAACACTTTTCTCTTGGGAATTCAGTTTAAATTTTACGCATCTCAATACTTCAAAAGTGACTTTGCAAAATACCGAGAGAATTAGAAATGAATATTTATGAAAATATTTACAACAATAAATGTTTCCTCTGCACTGAAAAACTGAATTCAGACAAGTTGTTGGTAGAAGCACCCTGCACCCATGTTTTCCATGACAGTTGCATTGCAAAGTGGCTACAAGAGGAGCCACATTGCCCCATTTGTAAAAGAAGCTGTCAACAGTCTGATGTGCATCTCTTGCCGGAGGATCGACGTCCTTTTTCCCCGATTTCACAAACAAGAAAGAATAAGGCACAGCCACAAACACCTGTGGTCAATCGGCAACCAGAGTCTCTCGGTGCTATACCTAAGACGTGGACTCGACCGAATACTAGGGCTGAAGAAAAAAGGCAACAAGCTGAACGTGCAGGTATAAAAGCATCAGAAATTGTCGCTAGTTCGCCAAAAGATAATCATGGAAGACAAGACCAGCCAACAGATAAGTCAGCAACGATGATCGATTTTTCCGGGATCCAACAGGCCATGGAAGAAAGCATTCGAAAAAGTGTAGAACAGATGCAGAGAGCCTTTGACGAAAAATTTGCGAATCAGTTACTCTTTTCGGAGGGGGTGAAAACAGCTAGTCACCCGCAAAATCCCTCCACATTGTCTATGCATGCACCTAGGGGAAACCAAGGACCTCTTCAAAATTCCAGGAACCTAGGTAATATAAACCCATCGTACGTAGCGAATCCTGCAGCTTATCGTCATCATTCCTTAAACGAGAAACACTCCACCATCATTCGTAGCTGGAATGTCTCTTTCAGTGGAAGACCAACGGAAATGGAGGTGGGAGAATTTATATATCGAGTGAGCACTTTAAATAACATCGCTTTCCCAGGTAGTTATGATGCGGTTGTGGCTCATGCTCACTTATTATTCACAGAAAGAGCTTCAGAATGGTATTGGAGATTCCATCACCGTACTCCACGTTTTAATTGGCCCGAACTGTGTATGGCTCTACGTACTGAGTTTGGTGATCGTAGCACCGATGAAGAAATAAAAGAGAGAATGCGATCCCGTAAACAACGTCAAAATGAGAACTTTGACTCTATGTTTAATGACATTTTGAGACAAAGTGATCGACTCAGTGTTCCAATAGCTGATAGAGAATTATTGAATATACTGTTGAACAATCTTCGCAGTGAAATACGAAGAGAATTGTGCTACGTTGAGGTATTTACGGTTGAACATCTTCGCGACCTCTGCCGTAAACGGGAAAAACTTCTAGCTAGTCTACCGCTGCCACCTCGTAGCTTTCCTCATCGCCCTACACAGACGGTATCCGAAATTGCTCCATCTACATCATATCATTATCCTGCGACTGAGGATACGCTTTCTTCATTACCTGATACTATTCCTGAATCCAACAACCTACAGCAGATTTCTGATGACCCCGTAATTTCCGATGTCTCAGCTATTCATAATCCCAACGGTCATCGTGAGCCAAACAGAACTTTAATTTGCTGGAACTGCAAGCTAGAAGGACACCGGTTTCAGGATTGTCTACAACCACCTCGACTTTTCTGTTGGAGTTGTGGAAACGAGGGGGTTTACAAATCAAATTGCACTAGATGCTATTTAAACAAGACCGGGAGCGTGCAGAACACCCAGTCACGCTCCCAAAAGCCAACCCAATTTTAAAGTCAAACACCTCACTTCACTCAACTCCACCTTTAAGAATGCGTTGTTCAGAGGAGTTGGGAAGTAAAACTATTTTGAAGCGAGATTCATCAGCTTGTACTAAATCGTCTATACCTCATCACTCATTTAAATCACTTGAGCAGAGACTCAAAGAATATATGGCACTAAGAACCAGTCTTGGAATTAATGCACTTACAACATCTCGTAAGTATACTCGTTCAGCATTGCGTATTAGAAATTTCTGGAAGAAACGACGATCCTTTCGGTCATCGATTATATCCTCAATCACATCAGTGAAAGATGATCTCCGCGCTTATGCTGAGGTTCAACTTTTAGGCAGCACAAGAGTCGGATTACTAGATAGCGGAGCGTCACTTAGTGCAGTGGGAGGCACTTTCGCACTAGAGCTTCTCCGTACCCCAACACTATTTACACGTTCATCGGTAAAAGTTAGAACAGCGGATGGCGCTAGCCAGAAAGTGGTAGGACATCTGAACACTGAGATAAGGTTCCAAGGTCGGACAAAGTCCCTAGATCTCGTAATTATACCATCTCTCACACAAAACCTCTATCTAGGTATTGACTTCTTTCGGTTGTTCAACCTGTTTCCACCGTTAACAAATCAGATCCCGAAAAAAACCGAAACCTCGGTAATATGTACTTTGACAGCTGACGAGGAAGGGAAACTACAAGATGTCATTCAGCTGATTCCGTCTTTTGCGAAAATGGGATTGGGCAGGACGCATGTATTGACTCATGTCATTGATGTTGGCGATGCATCCCCTATCAAACAACGCCACTATCCAATATCTCCTGCAGTAGAGAAGTTAATGGGGGAGGAGCTGGACCGCATGTTAGCTCAGGGTATCATTGAGGAATCTGATAGTGACTGGAGCTCGCCAGTGGTCTTAGTTCGAAAGCCAGGGAAGCTTCGTCTATGCTTAGATTCGCGTAAGGTGAACAGTGTAACGAAAAAAAATGCATACCCCTTACCACAGATCGAAGGAATACTAAGCCGACTCCCGCAAGCTAATTACATCTCTAGTTTAGACTTAAAGGACGCCTTTTGGCAGATTCCCCTGGATGAGGATTCAAAAGAAAAAACAGCGTTCACAGTCCCAGGCCGTCCTCTTTATCACTTTGTTCGTATGCCTTTTGGTTTGTGCAACTCACCACAGACGATGTCTAAACTGATGGATCGAGTAATACCATCAAGGTTGAAGACTCAGGTCTTCGTATACCTAGACGATCTTTTAATTGTGACAGATACGTTTGAGTCACATCTGCATATATTAACTGAACTGGCAGGCTGTTTAAAGAAAGCTAATCTCACAATAAACATTGAGAAGAGCAAATTTCTGCAATCCGAGATCAAATATCTTGGGTATGTCATTAGTAGAGCAGGGATTAACATCGACCAGGAGAAAGTTGCAGCAATATCAGAGTTCCCAGTTCCTTCGTCAGTGCGTCAGGTTCGTCGATTTTTAGGGATGTCAGGATATTACCGACGGTTTATTTCCGACTACTCTTCGATGGTGACACCTATTACTGAGTTATTA
Organism: Diogma glabrata; assembly: GCA_963693315.1. NCBI lineage: Eukaryota > Metazoa > Arthropoda > Insecta > Diptera > Cylindrotomidae > Diogma > Diogma glabrata. The sequence continues at coordinate 220,544,565 of OY856188.1, read as the reverse complement.
AAGAAATCTCATGGTAAATTTAAATGGACTGTTGAAGCCGATGCAGCTTTTGTCAACATCAAGAAAGCTTTGACTTCAGCGCCAGTGCTGGCCAACCCAAACTTTTCAGAACCATTCATATTACAGTGTGATGCAAGTAACGATGGAATAGGCTGCGTGTTGACTCAATTAGGAAAAGGTGGCAGTGAACATCCGATTGCATACATGTCTAAGAAATTAAACCCAGCCTAAAGGAACTACTCCACTAGCGAAAAGGAATGTCTGGCAGTAGTTCTAGGAATAAAAAAATTTCGAGCGTTCGTTGAAGGGCACCCATTTAAAGTAGTAACCGACCATTCTGGTTTAAAGTGGTTGATGAGTCAGAAGGATTTATCAGGACGACTGGCACGCTGGAGTTTGAAACTTCAAGGGTACACATTTGACATTGAGTACCGAAAAGGCAGTTTAAATATGGTTCCGGATGCATTATCAAGAATAAACTCCGTAGACTTGATTGATACCGTGACCGATAACTTTTCCCAAGCAATAGATTTAGATTCACCAGCATTTCAGTCTACAAAATATCTAGAGTTAATTAAAATCGTCGAGGATGGGAAAGAAGTACTACCAGATTTACGAGTGGAAAAGGGTAGGGTTTATAAGAAAGTTGGATTCACTTCGTGTTTAGAAGGTGAGCCGTGGAAGCTATGGGTTCCCGAAGAACTAACCCACAACTTGATCGAAATAGCACACGCAGCACCAACGGCAGCCCATGGCGGAGTAGCTAAAACCTTACATAAGCTACGTCGTTTTTATTTCTGGCCGAGAATGTTGTTCCAAGTACACTCGTTTGTATCCCAATGCAAGATATGTAAAGTAGTTAAAGCTCCCAACCAAATTTTGCGTGCACCAATGATAGCTCCTCTAAGAACCGAGAGGGTAATGCAACGATTATATATTGACTTACTGGGCCCGTACCCCAGGACAAAAAATTCTAATATTGGACTGTTGGTGGTACTAGACCATATTTCCAAATTCGTGTTCCTGTTCCCCCTTCGCAGTTTCACTTCTACTCTAATCTGCAATCTTCTGGAAAGTCAAGTATTTCATGCGTTTGGTTGTCCAGAGATTGTGGTTTCGGATAACGGAACGCAATTTAAATCCAAGTTATTCCAACAATTCCTAGCGAAGTATGGTATAAAACACACTCGCACTTCTTTATATTCACCCCAGGCAAATGCTTCCGAGAGAGTGAACAGGAGTGTGCTCGCCGGAATCAGAGCCTTCTTAAAGGAAGATCACACCAAATGGGATAAAAATTTGAGTGAAATTTCTTGTGCTTTGCGCAGCTCATATCACTCTACCATCGGCTGTTCCCCTTACTACGCTTTGTTTGGTCTCCCCATGATCACGCATAGTTCATACTACACTCTACTGAGGAAGTTGGATTGCCTGGAGGAGTCCAGTGACTGTTTCGATCGCGCTGACACTCTGTCTAACATTCGAGCGCGATTAAAAGATCTAATAGCAAAAGCTTTTGTGACCAGTGCTGCGCGATACAACCTGCGGGCCCGTAAAAATTTGTTCCAACCGGGTGAAACGGTTTTTCGACGAAACTTCATTCTGAGTGATGCAGGCAGAAATGTCTCAGCTAAATTAGCACCGAAATTTGTAGAGGCCAAGGTACTCCAATTGGTCGGAAATTCATCTCTAGAGCTCGAAGACATAGCATCCAAACGTGTGGGAATTTATCACACCAAAGATGTGAGGAAATAACTCATGTTAGGCTTCAGTTTTTATTCCAGGCCTAATAAATTCCGCCTCATTAGATCTGATCTAACTGGATCTTTCGTGTTATTACAGGTCATTACAGAGTTGCTGGTACAACGTCACAACAATTAATTAAGAATTGATTTGATCGACCCTCGGCTAGACTATCTACCAATGATATAAAATTTTAGCTTATTTCTTCCTTATCTAAATCTGATTTAAATGTCTTTTCTGCTAGTACGTTCCACTCAATGGGATTTCCTCTTTCAGATCAAAGCAGCTGTATGCTGTGGCTGTTTGTTCTGTGTTGTTAGGAATTGAAAATCCCCTTTATCCCTATTACGTGTTACCCTATGGTAACAAACAACCTTTCTCACATCATTGTCACTTGCATTTCTTAAATCCAGTCCAACACCTTCGTGGTCTTATTTCTTTTATTATTTCAAAAATTTTCTCATGATATATGAAGTTTTCATGGACAATTACCTCAACGGTGATATTTGAATAAAATAACCTTCGTTGTTCCTATCCCAGTCTGCAAGTGACGGAAATGGTTTTCTATTTCTATAGAAAATTATAAAATTTATATAAATTTTTTTTCCCATCAAAAATTGCAAGTATTGCAATTTTTTTATTTTTTCCTCAAAACTCGGAAAATCGAAAAAATGAGAGAAGATAGACGGTAGTAGACTACGAACGAAAGTGGTCAAGTTATTTTTATGGGTTAAGAAAAATTGTTAAAAAAGAATAAATATTTTATTATAATTAATCGAAATCAGAAAATCTGATACTAAGTTCAATAGTTTAAGTGAATAATCAGAAGATATGATACTAAGTTCAATAGTTTAAGTGAATAATCAGAAAATCTGATACTAAGTTCAATAATTTAAGTGAATATTTAGAAAATCAGATACTAAATTCAATAGTTTAAGTGAATATTTAGATACTTAATTACACAAAACTATAAGTACTGTAAAAGGAACCAAATTAATTAAGGTGTTTAAAGGAAAAATAAATATTTTATTATAATCGAAATCAGAAAATCTGATACTAAGTTCAATAGTTTAAGTGAATATGTAGATACTTAATTACACAAAACTATAAGTACTGTAAAAGGAACCGAATTAATTAAGGTGTTTAAAGGAGAAAATAAATATTTTATTATAATCGAAATCAGAAAATCTGGTACTAAGTTCAATAGTTTAAGGGAACATTTAGATAGTTAATTACTTTGGACTGATTAGAGAATGATTGTAATAACCTAGTTATAATTTGGGGTTATAAATAAAAATAAAAATAGAAACGCAAATATTTCTTTTAACGTATGGGATACATTTGGAAGGTGGTGGGATAGTAAATAGTGAGTAGACAACGCCGATAGGACCAACAGCTGCATTAGGCTAAGAGTAAGTAATAATGTTTAGTACTTCTTATAGTCAAATTTTTTCTCAATATATAAAACTAAATCTATAATATGAATAATAACATTAAGATCATGTCGTAATAAACTACTAATAGTGAGTGTGTGTGTGAATTGAGTTAGCGAGGGCCGGGCAGTTCCAAAGATGACTAGGGTCTTCAACCCTCTACCGGCACCTTTTCTTATAAGTTTCAAAGTAATAGCTCCCGCTATCCCCAGCTATTACAATATATATATATATATATATATATATATATATATATATATATATATATATATATATATATAAATATATATATATATATATATATATATATATATATATATATATATATATATATATATATATATATATATATATATATATATATATATATATATATATAAATATATATATATATATATATATATATATATATATATATATATATATATATATATATATATATATATATATATATATATATATATATTCATATATATATATATATATATATATATATATATATATATATATATATATATATATATATATATATATATATATATATATATTTATATATATATATATATATATATATATATACTAGCGGGACCCGGCGTGCTTTGCAACGCCTTTAAATAAAGTTTGTGTTTATACAGTTTGTTGACGTAGTAGCAATAATTTCAAAGAGTAGTAATGAGAAATGATTTTCTATTTTTTTTTCTAAATATTAATGTAAAACAATCAGCACTCTAGTTGATCGTGTGTCTCTATATAGAACATTATACGGAACAAAAATGGATTCATAAATTTTCACAGTTCTCATGCGGTTTAATATATGCTTTCTTTACCGGCAGGTTACTATAAAAACGTTGCAAACAATTTTGATCGTTATGTCATTTTATGATCAGCAAGGGCTGTAAGAATAGCGACAATACATTCGATGAAGGTATAGAAGAAGTGATGCAAAAAAGGAATAGAAGAAGTGATGCAAAAAAATCAAAATTCTTTGGAAGTTTTTGTATTAGAATTCATAGAATGTGAATTCATAGGATGAGAAATATTTCTATTTAGTGAACATCCTAAGTCATTTTAAAGTCATTATGGATTGTTGCAAATAAATGCGGTCAATATAACACACGGTCAATATATTGGCATATATGTTCCATATATAGACAACATTAATGGAATATTAATTTTTGGGCGATTTTGTGAGTAATTATTGCTCAAAGTAATTATTAAAAGTATTATTCCCGATAATAAGTAATTACTGTCGGGATTGAACTCACACTGATCAGAGACATCACAGTTCAAAGCCATCTTACAGACTCAGCCACAGTGGATGAAACAACAATGAATCATATTTTAATTTTCATGTTCAGATAATTTCTAAATTGAAACTTCATTATCTCATATTTATTTAAATTGAATTCTTCATCTTTGATTATACAATTGTAAATTGTATTCGTTACCGACACGAAACACACAAAAACTGTTTTAAAGAAATTTTTCTGAGCGAAAATAAAAAATGCTTTAAAATTGCAAAATTCATGTGAAGAAAAATAATTACTTTAAGCTTAATCACTCTAAAAATCTCTCAAAACTTTATTTATTTTACACCAAATAGTGTAAAACTTTTGTTTATCTAACATTATACCCATCGCATATTGTCGGTATCTCATAAGAAGGGAAATTCAAGAAAACTCGTTTAGATAACAGCCGTGTTCGATTTGACTGATGCATTTGAAACAACGAAAAATGTAATACAATTGTTGTTGTTTTTAGAGTTGTTTCAGTTACACTAAACGTACCTAACATTCAATTTACATTGTATCATTTTTATTGGAACAATTATTTATTTTAATAAAAAAAATTTCAAAATATCGTTTTAGTTCTATTTCCTTATTCGCGTGCTTGTGGACACAAATTATATTTTGTGTTTTTCCGTCTAGATGCGTACACGAATAAATCAGAAGGTATTCCGACGTTAGATGGCCACATACAGTTGTCCAGATGTGAGAAGTACGGATTCTCCATATCTACCTATTCCACATCCTTGCAGCAATTGTCCTTGTGCTTTGTTGATAGTCATTGTAAAAGCGAGTAGGGATCATTGAAATGCTTGGGAACAGTACATCTTCCTCTTTGAATTTTCCATTCAAAATTGTAGCTTCAATGACATCTTTTTCACCGAAAATTTTTAAAAAAATTGTGCCATTTCAAAATATTTGACATATTTTTTTAATAAAATGTGTTATGTAGTTGAAATAACAATATGTGTCACAACAACACATAAAACCCTTTAAAACCTAGGTTCCACAACATCATATTTTTTAAGATGATGAACGCAAATTTCTTACCTTTAGGTTTTTTATATTCTTTTTAAAGTATGGAAAACTAAATAATAAATCCTTTTACATAATAATAAACGACATTGGGCAATATTTCATGATAAAATGAAGGAAATAAAAATAAAATACTTTTTTTTCAAATTTGTAGGAACAAAGCTAAATTGGGTTACTAATTATCGTTATAGTGCTAGAAGCTTCTTAAGCATCTTAGAATATGATCATGAAAAACATGGTTCAAAAATTAAACCCGGCATATTTAATAGTTATATGGAAGCTCATTTCTTCGAGCAAGCGAAAAACTTCATTCTTTAAAAAAATATACAAAAATAAAAAATTTGCGTCCATCAACACCTTAGAAAGCATGTTGTTGATGGGACCTTATTCTTCAAAGCTTGTTATTTTTTGTTGTTGCACACATTTTAATTCGTACAACCCAACACATTTTATTTAAAAAAAACAATAGCGTGACATCATCATCATCAAAGAATATTAATACTATAACTAATACTAAGGGTGCTATCGTTGATTGAAAAAACTTCATCCGCCGAAACACCAAAGATATCACTTTGGTTAGTGATATCTCACTGGGATTGCCAGTGGTATACGATATCTCAAGCTAACTCATATGCAAATAGCAGGGACCTAAGTACGCGGGGTTGTCACACCCATAGATCAAAAATTATAAATTTAACAAATTTTCCTGCGGGAGTATCTAATTAATTCGTTAATGAATTCATTAATTTGAAAATTGAAAATTCATTAGTTTGAAAATTACTATTGCATACGTGTTGCCAGCTAAGTCCCACCATTTTTAATTAGTTTGTTCATCATGATTGCCATCCGTGTTTGATCAACTATGCTTCGCTGTATAGTATTTGTGCGGCTCCCATTTCGTAATTTTGAGCTTTAAATCGATTTTGAAGTCGGTGTTTATGACCTATCTTGTGGTGATTACTATAAAAATATTATACGGGCAGATGCGTAGGGTTTTGAAGAAACGCTTTAAGGCAAATTCTATATACATTAAAACAGACCAACTAAATAAAACCCCTATAGCAAAACATGTTTTGGAAAATAAAATGATTATTTAAATTTTGCAATAGATAATATGAGGTTAAAGAAAGAGGTGCACGACAGCAATAAATTGGAAGCTTTTGAATCCCTTTACACTCATAAGAACATAAACGCAATTAATATCGACAAAGGCAACATAAATTCAAATTTATTTAATTTATTTACTAACCACACACGGCAATTGGACAAAGCAAGCGTGGTGAATTTTCAAAAGTTTGACATTAAAAACAACGTTTTAAATACAAATATGGCACCATCTATTGGCTAACCCAAATTTATGAGGCGTATATCACACTATCAAATATATTGATCAATAAAAAAATTTGACATGAAATTGGAGAGTTTAAAGAATTGAATAAATATATAAGGAAGAATAATTACGTGTGGCTACACGAATATTTTCTGAAGTATGTAATTAGTATATCTGTGCGTTCTTCATCCATGATATTTGACATATTTCGTTTTGTATTTTAAAATAAAATGATAGCTTTTATCCGAATTCTACTTTAAGATATTCAAATTAAACAAAATTTTTTAGAAATTAAAGTTTAAATTAATGTTTTACAAAACAATTATTAGTATTTGTGCAGTAGTTTGTTCATAAAATTGAAGTTGCGTTAAAATATGTACAAATAATCTTAAATACACTGAAATTTGAGCATCGAATTTCATATCCATGATTAGAATATTTTTAGTAATACTACGCATAAAAAGGGCTTAGAATGATGTTTTAACAAAAATATAAAGTATTTGCTTACAAAAGTTGTTGTTTTCTAGTTTAATTTTATATTTTATTACCCTACATAAATGTAATTTTTCTTAATCCATCGTTAACAGACCAAATTTCAAACGCTATCACAGCTGGATATAAGCTGTTCTCAAAGAAATCCAATATGATTAAAATTTGTGTTGTATGGACAATTAAAAAATATTTATATTTGGAAATATAAGGAAATATTTTATTCAAACATATTAGGCTTTTAAATTTATATGTAACATTTATTATTTCTTTTATTTGTTTTGAGAAATGAGAATATAAATATGCAAATTGTAAACAGTACCACCCAGCTAGAATGCAAACACTATCAAACTTCACCAATACTAAAAATTAGAAGCTTTACTCAAAATGTCTAGTTACTCTTCCTTAGATTTATTCAATGGTGTAAAGGTTGTACAATAAGCTTCGTTAGTTTTTCATCCAGTTTTGATGACAATTTTTTTTACCTCTAATCGTTCTATTTTAATTAGCAATACAAATAAGAGTATTTTTCAATTTGATATTGATTTTTGTAAACTAATATTGAAGATCAATGAAAAATTTAAAAAAATAAATTTATATTATTATTTTCTTTAATTTTTACTCTTATTTTTATTCAAACTTTATAAAAACCAAAACAATAATTTTTTTACAGGTTTCGATATTTTCTAACACTTCCATAATTAATATATAACCTCCACATAATTATCAATAATCTTTGGTAACGTATTTGACTTAGCATAATATGCTTTTCGTTTATTATCAAATAAAACAAAACTTTATTTACTAAAACATATTTGATAGTCTAATAATGGCCTTATACTATGTTGAAGTTTACTATCAATTGAATAAATTGATTTACGCTGCCATCTGAAAGTTGGCATATGAACCATCCATATTTAACATTTAATTCGTAATTTTAAAAAATTTAGGTATTTAATCAAGATAATAACTATCCTATCTCTCAAGCTGGACCATCATACACACATTGTACGAAATTCCATTAAGATTGGTTACGTTGTTGCAGAGTTTATCGCGGACAAACATCGTGACACGTGATTTTTATATATATAAGATATATATATTTTTTTTTTTTTTTTTTTTTTTACTTTATTTCTTATATCAACAAATTGAAAGTTACAATAAAAATTTGCGTAAATATACGATATAGAAAATAAAATTAGTCTACTTTTGATTTTTAGAAAAAAATGTGTTAAAGTAGACGAGAAGAAGATCAAGTTTTAAATACAATTAATTTAGAAATTACAAAATATATTATTGGGTGTGAACTATACTTTAAAAGAAAAAAAAAATTACATAGATACTATTGAAAATTACATACCATTCGAGAATGGCAATACAATAAAAAAAACACAAGATATAATAAGATATAATAATTATGTTAAACAAGCAAGATTTTAAAAAAACTAACAATAAAAGAAAGATTCTTTGCAAAACTCAAAGTAAGATGCACAAAATATATAAACTTTTATTTAATTAAAAAAGTTTTTTGGTTAAAGCCAATTTTTGAATTATTTATTATTTATGTATCGACAATTGAAACACTTGAAAAAAACAATTATCCAAAAAATTTTATACGAAAATTAGTTAATCAACAAATTTATGGCAAAGAAAGAAACATATTGGAAGAAACATCTATTAAAAACAATAACAAAATTTATATGACTTTACCATATGTAAAATGTCTTTTTGAGCAAATTAAACATTTGTTGAAAAAATTTAATTTTGAGGTCGTGGGAACAGCCAACAAGACGTTACATAACACTATTTTTACAAAATTAAAAGATAAAATTCCTATTAATCTTCAATCGAATTTGGTTTATCAAGCTGATTGTGGATGTGGTAAATCATATATAGGGCAAACAAAACAGTATCTAGGAAAACGAGTCAAACAACATCTTAATGACGCAAAAAAACAAAATATCGATAATATGAGCGCATTATCTAGCCACAAAAGAAGCTGTAGCGTAAATTTACCTCTCCAAAATTTTAAAATTTTGGATAGAGAAAAAAAACCTTAACAAACGTCGGATTTTGGAAATGATACGTATTAAACAACATAATAATTGTATGAACATACAAACTGATACAGCTTTTTTAAATAACACCTATGATTTTGTTCTACGCAACTAAAAATAATTTTTTAAAATATTGAAAAATTGTAATTTGGAAAAGAAATTTTCAATCGTCAGTACCATATTTTTTAGTCTTTTTTCAATTTTTACATTGTATAATTGTTTGTTTTTCTTTTTTTATATTTTTAATTATAGCTAGCGTTTTTTTTATATTGTCAGTTTTTCAAAACAATATTTAATTTTTTTTTGATATTTATGTCAATTTTTTGTCTAAATATTATTAGTGGTTTATTTTTTGTAAAAGAATTTTTTGTTTATAACATATCCTTGAAGATGGTTTTATAATAAACCGAAACAATTGTCGATACATAAATAATAAATAATTCAAAAATTGGCTTTAACCAAAAAACTTTTTTAATTAAATAATTTTCAAGCCAAACATCATATCATACATATAAACTTTTGTAACTTTAAACCATATTAATAATGTTATTATAATACATGAGTTAAGACAACATTAAAAAGATAAAACTGAAATCAAGATTTAAGAAGACTTTCAACATCGTAAAACTTAAATAGCCACCGCCTCAATAACATAGTAAATTGACTCAAATTGTTGCTGCTTCTGATGTCAATCGGTAGTTTGTTGAAGAGAAAAGGTCCCATATTATCAAAGAACTGACGGTAATTCGAAAACGGTAGTTATCAGGTCTTTTTAAACAACCGCTTCTTTTAAAAAATTTTTTTAAAACCTTAAAAATATATAAACTACGCAATGGTAAAACATTAGCCGAAACAAATAGCGGATATGCAGTGTCAGTTCTACGTTTTCCATAGACAATTCGAATTGCATGTTTTTGAGCTTCAAATAAAATAAGTATACTGGAAAAATATGTTCCACCATAACATGTTAAACCATACTGCAATTTCGACTGAACTAAGGCATTGTAGATTATTTGTAGCATACCAGTTGAACAAAGAGGGCGAAGTATATACAGCTTACGAATTGCATGAAAAATGTCGTTTTTTACTGCATTTATATGAAATTTCCAATTAAGCTTAGTGTCCAGATTTAAGCCCAGGTATCTAAAGTTGGTTACATTTTCAATGCTTAAACAGCTGGAATTGCAAATTTCGCCAGAGCAACTAGTTCTGTGATATTTTATTTCATTAGGGATACTTGTCTTGGTGAGGTGAAAAAACATCGTTTTGGTTTTAGGGCTTAAGGTTAGAGCATGTTGATCGAGCCACTTCCTTAATAAAGATAGATCAAGCGTTATATCTGCCTCAAGATCTTAGCAGTTGGAAGCTGAATATGTGAAGGCTAGGTCATCTGCAAAAGCCACAACGGAACCTTTGAAATTAATATCAAATATTGAATTTAAATATATAAGGAACAAGAGTTGTCCCAAAGTAGAGCCCTGTGGAACACCGACATGTATACCAAGACGATCACTGACAAAACCATTAACTCTAACCTTTTGTGATCTTCCTGTTAAATATGATTCAAACCAACCATGCGCAACACCACGAATACCCATTGCCCAAAGTTTCATCAATAATATATTGTGAAGAACAGTGTCAAATGCTTTTTTAATGTCGACAAATAATACGGCAACATATAAATTATTATTTAAAGCTGTATGTATGAAACTCAAAAACTATATATATATATATATATATATATATATATATATATATATATATATATATATATATATATATATATATATATATATATATATATATATATATATATATATATATATATATATATATATATATATATATATATATATATATATATATATATATATATATATATATATATATATATATATATATATATATATATATATATATATATATATATATATATATATATATATTTCCAGATATTTCTTTTCTTCAAATTTGGTTAGCCAAACACAAATTTAAACAAACAGTTTATAGACCAAAACTTAATTATATTTATTTAATTTAACACAACGTTTCGAAGGTTGTTTGCCTTCTTCATCAGGTTAACTTAAAATTTAAAAAACAAAAGCTAGATTCACTATCAGGAATTGACAAACTTTTCTAACAATTCTAATTTTAAAAGTATAGATCATTTACTATGACTCACGTTCCATATAAGTAAAATTATGTTTTCTTATTTTTATATATTTAAGTTTAACCAATTTTTCATAAATGAAATTATTTGTCAGAATTTATAAAAATTAGACATACCTTTAATAATTTAAAATAACTTAAAGAAAATCAGTAACACAAAAACAACATTATGAACCTAAACATATTGTCAATTTATTGATAACACTGTGCGACAAATGGTAAGGGTCAGTGATCCGCTGGGGTTCTGACAACCGGGAAAAGTTATATCGGTAAAACAAAAGTTATACGTGTCCCGGCTGTGTCGCCCCGGTGTCGCTGGGTCACGTCTAGGAATCGAGATATATCGATTTGAAGTTAGCATGTATCATATAGGAGAAATTGTCACGTTTTGGGGACATAACTCGAGAACGACTACTCTTATTTTACTAAAACAAATTTAAAAAAATTAAAAATTACAATTCCTTTAATCTACAAATACACTATTTCTTTACACAATCAACAGTTTCGCAGTTATAAATAAATAACGAACAAGCCTTTAGACCAGGCAGAAGCTGTACAGATCATATCAACACAATCCGTATCATCGTCGAACAATCTAACGAATGGAATTCGCCACTGTATCTACTCTTCGTGGACTTTGAGTGGGCGTTTGACACAATCAACAGTATTGGTATTTGGAAATCACTTGACAAATCACAAATCACAAATCTGGAAATCACTTGACAAGGTTTTGGTCACCCCAGTCGGCGACTTTATTCAGGTCTTGGTTCACGTTTATGGCAGCGTCTCTCCAGACAGGATTAATTCGTTCGTGCATTTTACTTTTTGAAGGAAGGGGCTCGACCGACTTGTGCAGAGTACTATCATCTGCAAAACTATTTATTGGGTTGCTGGTGATTTTCAACAATTCGTTGATATAAATCAAAAATAGGGTTGGGGACAATACTGAGCCTTAAGATACACCAGCGTTAATTAGTTTAGACTCAGAAGAAAATCCGTCTAAGGAGATCGAAATGTATCGGTTGGATAGAAAATTTTGAATCAGCCTGGGATGAAAACCGTACGCTCAACTCGTTTGCACAATAAACGATTTCGTTGTCTCAATGTACTATTTATTATTATTATGATGAATGTTTTCATAATATTAATAAATTGTTTACTGAAGCAATCTCCCTATCGGGTGATAGGTTACTCTAACGTACTTGTTTGTTTGCTTGAAAGTTTAACATTTTACAGATTTTTATTTAAATATTTTTCCAGAGCTTATTCTGACAAAATGGTATTTTAAAATGTATGTTATCCAGAAGATTTTCTAGAAAATCAATTTATCACATACATTATCAATTTATCACCTAACTTGTGGTTTAACAACAAATTTCATGGTGAAAGTCAGTTGTGTTGTGTCTTAATAATTGAGTTTTAAAATGAAAGAAATTAAATTGTCAAATGTATCAATTGAACGAGATCACAGTTACAATTACAAAAACCTTACATGTCTCTATAACACTTGTCATTAAACCTCCCTTCCACTACACTTGCGATGGTTTCTGGAACGCAATATATTTAAAACGATAAATATTGTAGTAAATATACTTGGAATTTTCAACCTTGTAATAAATGTACATATATCATGCACTTTAAATCATACACGGTCGTTTCCTTTATCTATGTAACTACAAGACTACATGATATATTTCGTAAACAAAATTATATACAGCAAAACTGTATTACTTTAACTCCTTTCTATTAAACTTATAACTCGATCATAGAGTAAAGTTTTAACGTCAGTGGCATAAGTGAAATCTAAATGGTTGAATTTTGGATCACGAACACGAAATTTACCAACTACGTTTCCCAATTTGCCAGCTAACTCTTCAACGTCCTAAAACAATTGAATTAAAGAAAATATCCTTGTAAATAGTACAATAAATGTTTCAATTACTTTTACGGCTGCCAACCAATCATTATCACTGTAATGTAAGAACACAGGAGCAGTTACTCTGCTCAATTGATAGTTTGGGGGTGATGAAGATCCATAACGCTTCCAATTTGATATTATGCCATGATCGTACTCACGAAAACGACCTGAATTAATTCCTTGTCCATAGTGTACTAATTGATTTGTTGATGCACCAGCAGGGGTTTGCTGTAGAATAGCTGGAATGATAGTCTAAAAATAAATTGAGATTTTAACGGTATATCTATTAATATTTAGCTTAACCTATTCACCCTGTTCAGCTGCGCAGAGTTATAACCACCGATCAAAAACAACACATTGGCGCAAACTTCTTGGAATGGTGAACTATCTTTACAAGCTAAACCTCCACCTTGTGATATTAAATCGTTGCTCGGCATGAACTCATAAATCCCCATCATTTTTGTAATCCAATCAAGTTGACTAACAAATGGAGCAATCAATCTAACAAATGGGCTTTTAAGATTCGACATAAAAGCAACTGGTGCTAATGCGTGCATTGCTCGAATTTTTTTGTTGTATTGCGAACGTACTGCACCCATAACAAAAAAAGCTGTTGTTCCTTGAGAATGACCAACATAGTGCAAATCCTTTTGTCCAGTTACTTCTAAAGCATAGTCAATCATTGCAGGTAAATCAAATTGTCCAATCTCGTGCCAACTAAAATCCCAAAATGTTTTTGATGACGGGACCAAAAAATCATGACGTCTCGAATTTGTATTACCACGAGCATTTCCCAACCAAACATCATATCCACGATCCGCTAACAGATATGCAAGGCTACGTTCTGGTCCTAATACAATCCAATCAGCTGATGAGGCTAGTAGTCCATGTTGAAGTAACACAACGGTTTTGTTTGCGGCTGGTGGTGAATGAACTCCGTATGGTATTCGATGCATTTTCAGAATATATCGATCTGCAGTTTCAACAAAATGTTCTTCTATCGGATAGCCATATCTTTCAACAATTTGTATCTGGAGAGCAATAAAATTTAAATTCAGTTTGTTAACTACTAATATTTATAAGTGCTTTGATAATTATTAAGTAATAATGAACCAGTGTGCACTGGATGAATTTATTCGTCCAGTGTCGTTATTTTGTAATCAAAGTTTTAATCCTAATTTTTTTATTTGTTTTATTTTTTCATTGGTTTTGACACAAATTGGCTCGAAATTTGCTCGAATGAAGTAAAGCCTTATAAAAATATTGCACTGATAAAACACATCTATATTTTTATATACATTTTATTAGTTTTAATTTTTCAAAATAGGCGAATAATTTTATACTTTAAATATTAGTTATTTACCTAAAACATATTCAAGTTACAGACAAGCATAGCGTTTTCAAGAAAAAGACATTTGGATATCTTATTAGTTTAATATTTTTTGGGCCATTTACTAAAAACAAGTTTTTTCCGATTCTATTGAACTGTTTTTTGTTTAAAAAGTATTAAATAAAGCTTTATTAAAAAAATATACTAAAACTAATTAAATTATCTTTTGTAACACATGCATAAAAAATATTCAATTTTGTGCTAGAATAGAATAAAAGAAAAATCTACTTTTTCACACATATGACCACAAAATATTTAGTATGCCTCACACGCACGCCGCCTGCATGTGAGATTTGTAGTTAAATCTATCCTATACATAATATTTTTATAGCACTAAAATATCAAAATAATAATTTAAATAACTTACCATATAGTAAAAACAACTTAAACACATTGCATTGCATCATTTGCATTGCAAGAAAAAACAATTTATTTGGGTTTTCAAAGTTTACATTTTTGACAGCTCTTACTTGGATTACTATAGTTTTTTATAAACCCATAGTTGGATTCTTATGTTTATTTTTTACTACTTTAATTATTTAAATATCTTAAATTTATTTATAACCTTGTTAAATAAATGATTAAATTAACAATTAAATAAATATTTATAAATTTTATGCATTTGTTACAAAAAATAGTGTGTATTACTTGTGCGAATGCGTTTTCCAAACGCGAGTTATTGCAGACAAACTAACTATTGTTTGGAAAACGCATTCGCACTAGTAATACAATCCACTATTTCAGTTTCAGTTTTTGAAACATGGCCTTTTCTCGAAAAAAAAAAATAATGCTTGTCTGTCATTTTAGTAAGTTTTGGGTAAATAATAGATCTTTAAAAAATAAAAAAATAAAAAACTTTTTGAAATTTCCACGTTTGAAAAATTATAATTAAAATAAAATTAAATAAAAATAAATTTTTTTAATCAGTGTAATAATTTTATAAAGTCTTACTTAATACCCTTCAAACAAAAACTTTTTATTAAGATCACTTAATCCGTTCGAGCACAATAACTTAACTTTAAACTTTTCTGGTCTCTAAAATTCTTAACAAATTTCGAGTCACCCCGTTGTCAAAACTAGAAAAAAACACGTATGCATTTTTTTTGCTATCCTATAAAGATTACCGAAGTTTCAAGGAAATCGGGAAGGGTTGGTTTCACATCTTCATTTAATAAAACACTTTTTAAAGTATGTCATATAATACTCACAGTTGCTACTTCCAATCCTACAGCCGCGATAAGAGCGGTATGAAAATTTACTGTTGTTTCAACTTCATCTATTGTCAGACCTTTAACAGTAAAACAAGAAACTATTAACGATAGTAAAATTAAAGTTTTCACCATTTTACAATAATACGCTTTTTATATAATAACAGAACCAACAGAAACATCTACGTCTTTATATAGAATTGTGGGATCATGATAGGACAAATCAATCAAAATATATTTATATTGGATAGATAAAACTATCGTCCACTATTTTTACAAGTTTTCGTATCAGTAAATAGTTCATTGTTTAGAATATCAATTATTATTGATTGCCATCTTAAAATAAACAAACTAATTTGTTGACGACTAAACCTTTCTTTCCTGCTTTTTGTAAGTGTTTATATGGTCATTTACCTCGATTAGCTATACAAATAAATTATAATTCATCAATATAATTCAATTTAATTTTAGAATGTGTCTTTGGTTCATCTTGCAATCCCAACAATCGTTGCCAATCAATGCAACCACTCAACTGACATGACCGCTTAATATTTAACGGTTTATGATTACGGCTAAAGAAAACAGGAAATCTCCAACTGAACTTTTCTTTTATTAAGTATTATTAGTATTTGTTTAGTTTTAAGAATCATTTTAATTAATATTTTTGTTTTTCATATTGAAATCAATTTAATAATTTTGTATTGAAATATTTGTATTATTTTTTGTTTAACAAATAGCAAAAATGTTAATATGACAACACTTAATATTCTACAATGTAGATCATATTGAGTTTCCGTCTTTCTCTTTCTATCTTTTTTTATTATATTCTTCTTCCGCCTTCGTTATAAAAAAAATATTTTTTGTTTATTATTAACGTTTGCACCTGCACAAGGAAAACATCATTTTTGTAAACTAAAAATTTCAATAAAATAATTTTGTTCATAAAGTTTAAATCAACAATTTTTTCATTCAAATCAAAGAGACAAATCAGCATTCAATACATTATTTTGTGCCTTCGAGCTAAATACATATATAAAAAACAATAAAAAATTTAAAACCACATTTATTTTAATATCAAAGTGAGTTCAACATTTGCACAAAATGGCTGACGATAAAAAATTATTCAAACAACGAAATTTAATAATTTCATCATTGAAAAAAATCAACTCATTTTTTCTAAAATTTGACAGTGATGACTATAATAAAATTATAACAAGAATAAGTAAAGTGTAATCCATGTGGACAAAATTTTTTGAAATACAATCATGCTTAGAAGTAATGGACGATGTTGATAACTCAGCCAAAGTTAATGAATTTGAAGAATTATATTATTCATCATTAAGTTCTGCACAAGATATTTTAGATAACCGTAAAAAAACAGATTCTAAATTATCAAATGAATTATTGAACAAAAGCAACAAAATGGAGTCCATACAACTTCCTACAATTAGATTACCAAGTTTTGATGGTAATCAAGAAAATTGGCTATCATTTCGAGACACATACAATTCTATAATTCATCAAAATATAAAATTAAGTGATGTTCAAAAATTACATTATTTGAGATCATCTCTTATAAATGAAGCACAGGTAATAAATGCCATTGAAATTACTTCAGCTAATTACAGCGTCGCTTACCGTATGCTATTTGAACGATATGACAATAAAAAGTTAGTTATTATGAAACATATTAAAATGCTGTTAGAAATACAACCAATAACTAAAGAATCATCAATATCATTAAGAAATTTACTAGATGATGCAACAAAAGAAATCGCATATTTTAACAATTAGGCGAGCCAGTCCAACATTGGAATTCCATTTTAGTGTTTCACGTTTCATCAAAGTTAGATCCAGTAACACGCCGTGAGTGGGAAAATTTGAACTCAGCAAAAAGTGATTCAATACCATTAATGGAAAATTTGAAAACATTTATTGAACAGAGATGTCAAATGTTAAATTTGCTTACACAAAATAGTTCATTATCATCCACAATTGCAAAAGAAAATAATTTTAAACGTCAAAATAAACTTGCTTTACATCTCAAAATGAACAGTTTAACAGATGTGCATTGTGTAATAATTCTCATGCTATATTTCGATGTGAAAAGTTTTTAAAGTTACCTCCATTAGATAGATTTAATAAGTGCAAAGAATTGTGTTTAAATTGTTTTAGTCCAAACCATCGAAATTATAAGTGTAAATCATCATCATGCAACAGAAATCATAGTACATTATTACATCTTAACAAAACAGATTTTGAACCTCAGTCACTTAATGCAGAAACATCATCAGAACAAACACATCCCACATCATCAGCTACTTCATCAGATATAAAATCAAATGCAAAAAATATAACAGCAGAAGTTTGCAGTCATTCACAAAATAAATCATATACGCAAGTTCTTTTAGCCACAGCAATCATTAATGTATATGATAATACAGGTATGTGTCATCCATGTAGAGTTTTATTAGATTGTGGATCGCAATCAAATTTTATCTCCGAAAACTTATGCCAGTTTTTAAATTTAAAAAGAAATAAAACTTTATCATCCATAATTGACATTAATCAATCACGATCTGAAATAAAATATTCTGTGTGCACAACAATAGAATCTAGATTCAACAAATATACATCACCGTTAAATTTTTTTGTTCTTGATAAAATCTAAAGATTTTCCAAATTGTCACATATCAAATATCCAATGATGGAATACCAGGGTTGTAACGTATAAAACACGTATTATACGTACGTATAAAACGTATAAAACGTACAGTATAAAACGCACAATTATTTACGTTTTATACCGTATAAAAGTAAAATCCTTAATAAATAAAAATACATTTATATAACATTATCGTGGGCGTATTATTCATCATACACGTAATATTTAATATTTATAAAGCCTATATTTCGGGACTAATAGGAACAGCTGCTTTAAAAAATATAGCGTCGTCATGATAATTTCTTACCCAACTATTCCTATGAGTTCAGAAAACTTCCACATTTAACGTAAATGCTTCTTTTCAAAATATAATTATTTGTTTTCAAAACAAATTTAGTCTGCAATAAGTTGACATTTCGAACCATACCTATTATCGGCAACCCGGATTCACACAACAAATTTTTTTTAAAAACATCTCTCTAATAATCTCTAATAATTTTCCTAACTGCTATGAAAAAAAACGATATTTATTCTTCAACAACATAATATTTTTTTAACGACTGTCATAGAAAATAATGTTTTCTATCTATCATTTTAAAACAGAAAGTTGGCTTTTGCTGTTTAGCGTGCATTTTTTAATTTTTTCTGCTCTAATGCAGAAAGTAAAACAAAAGACATAATAGACAAAGACATAATATTAAATAATTTATAACATATTATGAATTATTTTTTATTTAAAAATAGATAATTTATTAATTTAAATTTTTAGCTTGACGTTCGTTCGATATGTTTTTTAAACAAAAACTAAATAATATAAATGCCTCCTTAGCAACGCATATCTTACTTAAAAAAATATTGTTTTTTAAAAATTAAAATTATGATTTAAGCTTTTTTAATAATAAACAAATATGTCGGCAGTCGTTAAAAAAATAGTATGTATACTTTGAGCAGAAAGTAACATTGCTGCTCTGACATGATTGCTGGTTTCGGCTACGCCTCAACCAGCAACTTTCATGCACGAGCAGCAATGTCGTACTTTCTGCTCTTAATATACAATGTACTATTCCAGCTGTTCTTATTAGATAGGAGGAGCTGAAGTTGAATTGAACCATATTTTATATATTCAATAACATTTCATGATGCCAAATAATTAAGTTCATGAGCAAAATGTTTCTAATCCAAAATGTTTCACATTAAGTAAATGTTGGAATCAAAATGAAAGAAAATCATATAGTATACCTACGTGTTGAAAAATTCAAAAATAATTTAATTGCTTGAGTTGATGTGCTCAAAAACATCTCTAATATATAATTCAAAATTTTCAATATTCAAATCTAGTGAATTAAAGATTATTAACCAGTTTAATGTACAGTAACATAGTCTTTCGTATAAAGTATAAAAATTTACATTCAAATAACATCTAGAATTTAAATAGTTTTTGTCATATATTATAAAATGTATAAATAATTTATAACTACGTAATTATATTTTTACTAAAACATATATATTTTTACTAAAAATATAATTAATATCTGAAGTAAGAAGTATTTTTAATTTTTTATGAATGAATTTCAAAAACAAAGTCATATTATACGTTTTATACGTTATATACGTTTTATACGTTTTATACGTTACGTATTATACGTGTAACGTATAAAACGTTTTATACGTGTATATTAACAACCCTGGAAAATACCAGATTCAATTAAGTTGGCAGATCCCGATTTCCATATTCCAAACAAAATTGATATGCTGTTGGGATCTGAAATATTTTTCGAAACTTTATGTATTGGTCAACTCAAGCTGTCAAATGAATTACTAATTTTACAAAAAACTTTCTTCGGATGTGTTGTGCCGTATTTCTCATTACAAATTTTCAATCACTATTTCCTAGAAATACAAACTCTAAATCTTTCTAAAATCGCAATATTAAATTCACATACCAATAAATTTTCTCTAAACACATTTTCAAAACTGAAAATATGGAGGGGCTGAAATCTCACAGTTCTGAGATATCAAGACTTCGGTCTGGGTAAAGGATTTTGATATAGTTTTCGGCAAAAAACTTTCACGAGGACATGGTTTTTAGTTTTGGGCAGCGATGTATATCAAACATAACTCTTTGTTAAAGTACAAGTATTTTTTATATTTGTTTAAAAATTTATTACAAAACTAACACCGGGTTTAAAATTTTATATTTTATTATTTTGTTTTTCCTCAATTTACCCCGTTTGATTGAATATAATTTTTATTATTAAATCTATATATTTCGGGCTAGGCCCATCTTCAGGATTATTAATAAAAATAATAAAAAATTATATCACAATAAGAAAATAAAGTTTTTGACATAAATTATATAAACAAAAAACGATATACAATTTAACATGAGTTACTATGTTATAATTAACTTAAAAAAAAATGGTAATCAAGTGAAAAGCTTAAAGTTACTTTAAATTTTAGAACAATCGGATTAAATTAAAATAATTATTCGAAAAATCCTTCTTATCACTTTTAAAATTACAAATTGTTTCTTCATTTTTTATGATTTGGCACACCTCGTGTATCTGTAATTTAGTTTTATTTCTTTCCTTAGCCAAAATTTGAACATCATCGAATTTAAATTCATGTTTATTTTCTATAGAATGTTTAGCAAGTGCAGAACAATTATTAGTAACTGAAGTTTTTTTAGAATCATATTTAGGTTGATCCATACGAACACCTAATTTTTGGATTGTTTCACCAATATATGTTGTGTTACAGTTATTACAATCAACCTTATAAACAACACCACTATGTTGTTCTTTAGGTATTTTTGATTTTGAATTTGTAAAACTATAACTATTTTTATTTTTAGGCCTCATAGCCATTTTAATATTAGGAACAAACTGTGAACAGGAGCGAGAAAGTGTTTCGCTTAGACCCGGAACATAAGTTAATGATGCATATTTATTTAAATTTTCATTATTTGATACCATATTATTAGTTGTTTGATCAAGTGATAGATAATTATAACTATGACCCAATTGATTTAAATTAGTATTACGAACCTGACTAATCATTTTATCAATTAAACTTTTAGGGTAGTTATTAGTACGAAGTATGTTATAAATTATTTTTAAATTATCATTCCAAAAGTTTATATGGCTATGTCGAAATATTTTTCGAATAAAAGATTTAGCTAAAGCGAAACACTTTCTCGCTCTTGTTCACAGTTTGTTCCTAATATTAAAATGGCTATGAGGCCTAAAAATAAAAATAGTTATAGTTTTACAAATTAAAAATCAAAAATACCTAAAGAACAACATAGTGGTGTTGTTTATAAGGTTGATTGTAATAACTGTAACACAACATATATTGGTGAAACAATTCAAAAATTAGGTGTTCGTATGGATCAACATAAATATGATTCTAAAAAAAACTTCAGTTACTAATAATTGTTCTGCACTTGCTAAACATTCTATAGAAAATAAACATGAATTTAAATTCGATGATGTTCAAATTTTGGCTAAGGAAAGAAATAAAACTAAATTACAGATACACGAGGTGTGCCAAATCATAAAAAATGAAGAAACAATTTGTAATTTTAAAAGTGATAAGAAGGATTTTTCGAATAATTATTTTAATTTAATCCGATTGTTCTAAAATTTAAAGTAACTTTAAGCTTTTCACTTGATTACCATTTTTTAAGTTAAATATAACATAGTAACTCATGTTAAATTGTATATCGTTTTTTGTTTATATAATTTATGTCAAAAACTTTATTTTCTTATTGTGATATAATTTTTTATTATTTTTATTAATAATCCTGAAGATGGGCCTAGCCCGAAATATATAGATTTAATAATAAAAATTATATTCAATCAAACGGGGTAAATTGAGGAAAAACAAAATAATAAAATATAAATATTGCAAAAATTATTACAAAATCAAAAATTGAAAATTTTTTCAAAATTCCAAAAATTAAAATAAAATCAAAAATTAAAAATTTTTCAAACTTCTAAAAATATTCCGAAAATTCTTACGAAATTAAAAATTAAAACTTTTTCCGAAATTCTAAAAATATTGCAAAAATTACTACAAAATCAAAAATCCAAACATTTTCAAAATTCCAAAAATATTTCAAAAACTATAACAAATTCACAAATTTCCATGTTCAATTTCATTTTCAATTACATTTACGTCATAAAAACAGCTACATTTTTTTTCCCAAAAAATTGGCTAAAAAATAAATGAAATTGTTTTTTGACACACTTGACAACATTTTTTAGACAAACTTATAATGCCATAATTCTCAATAATAATAATAAAATTTCATTTCAAACAAACAATTTTATTTTTTCCAAAAAATTGGGTAAAAATAAATAAAAATCTCTCTTTTGACACACTTGACAACATTTTTTTGACAAACTTATAATGCCATAATTCTCAATAATAATAACAAAATTTCATTTCAAGTAAACAATAAATTTTATGCTTTTTCCAAACAATTAGGTAAAAAATTAAATAAAAATCTTTCTTTTGACACACTTGACAACATTTTTTTGACAAACTTATAATGCAATAATCTAGTCTTCGATCTACATACCAATCCATACCGTCAAGAGTTCTCCAAATTTAATGTTCCTACTCGTAATCACTTAATATGAATGTTTTTTAAGCCAAAAATATGAAAATTTGCTATTTTTGACACACATATTGATTTTTTTGACACACTTCCGGTACAGTTATCGAACACAGCGTCCTTTCGGACCTGTTCCTTGAGTATACCTATTTTTAGAAAAAAAAATTTTTGAAATCCCTCCAGCGGTTTTCCCTGTAGCGCAGGTAATGACGGCGACCGGACGGACGGCCGGACGGACGGCCGGCAGACAGACATACATTTTTTTTTTGCTTTTTAGAATCAGGAGGTCCTAAAACGTCGAGAAAAAAAAAGTGGGGTAAGAATTTCACTTTGAGCTCATGAATGTAATACTTAGGTCTTCAGACCGAAGTAAAAATCAATTTAGCATGCGATGTTTGTTGCGTTAAAATTTATAAAAAACAATTAGTTTTTACTAAAAAATTGTATATGTTGGCTGTTTGCAAGTAAAGAATCTTAAAAGTTTTATGTTACCTTTAAATTACAATTCTTTGTAATTGAACTTTAAAATATGGAGGGGCTGTAATCTCACAGCTCTGAGATATCATATAGCTTTCGGCCAAAAACTTTTACGAGGACATGGTTTTTAGTTTTGGGCAGCGATGTATATCAAACATAACTCTTTGTTAAAGTACAAGTATTTTTTGTATCTGTTTAAAAATTTATACAAAACTAACACGAAACATCAGTACGTTGCCGGAAAATTATAATCAAAATTCCAAAAATATTGTTAAATTAAATAAAATCAAACTTTTTCAAAATTCCAAAAATATTCTAAAAATTAGAATGAAATCAAATATTTAAACTTTTTCTAAATTCCGATAATATGCCAAAAATTCTTAAAAATTCGAACTTTTCCAAAATTCTAAAAATATTGCAAAAATTATTACAAAATCAAAAATTGAAAATTTTTTCAAAATTCCAAAAATTATAATAAAATCAAAAATTAAAAATTTTTCAAAATTCTAAAAATATTCCAAAAATTCTTACAAAATCAAAAATAAAACTTTTTCCGAAATTCTAAAAATATTGCAAAAATTATTACAAAATCAAAAATGCAAACTTTTTCAAAATTCCAAAAATATTTCAAAAACTATAACAAATTCAAAAATTTCCATGTTCAATTTCATTTTCAATTACATTTACGTCATAAAAACAGCTACATTTTTTTTTCCAAAAAATTGGCTAAAAAATAAATGATTTGACATTTTTTGACACACTTGACAACATTTTTTTGACAAACTTATAATGCCATAATTCTCAATAATAATAATAAAATTTCATTTCGAGTAAACAATTTTATTTTTTCCAAAAAATTGGGTAAAAAATAAATAAAAATCTTTCTTTTGACACACTTGACAACATTTTTTTTGACAAACTTATAATGCCATAATTCTCAATAATAATAATAAAAAATTTCAATTCAAACAAACAATTTTATTTTTTTCCAAAAAGTTGGGTAAAAAAATAAATAAAAATCTTTCTTTTGACACACTTGACGACATTTTTTTGACAAACTTATAATACCATAATTCTCAATAATAATAATAAAACCGAAGTAGTTTCATTTCAAACAAACAATTTTTTTTTTCCAAAAAATTGGGTAAAAAAATAAATAAAAATCTTTCTTTTGACACACTTGACAACATTTTTTTGACAAACTTATAATGCCATAATTCTCAATAATAATAATAAAATTTCATTTCCAACAAAAAATAAATTTTATTTTTTTTCCAAAAAATTAGGTAAAAATAAACATTTTTCTTTTGACACACTTGACAACATTTTTTTGACAAACTTATAATGCAATAATCTAGTTTTTGATCTCACATACCAATACCGACCATCAAGATTCCCCCAAATTTAATGTTCCTACTCGTAATCACTTAAAATGAACGTTTTTTAAGCCAAAAATATGAAAATGTGCTATTTTTGACACACATAATGATTTTTTTGACACACTTCCGGTACAGTTATCGAACACAGCGTCCTTTCGGACCTGCATCTTGTGAATACCTATTTTTAGAAAAAAAAATTTTTGAAATCCCTCCAGCGGTTTTCCCTGCAGTGTAGGTAATGACGGCCGACAGACAGACATACATTTTTTTTTTTGCTT
The DNA here is from genome assembly GCA_963693315.1 of Diogma glabrata. NCBI lineage: Eukaryota > Metazoa > Arthropoda > Insecta > Diptera > Cylindrotomidae > Diogma > Diogma glabrata. The sequence goes on along the minus strand of OY856188.1, from coordinate 220,519,087 downwards.
TTTTAGAATCAGGAGGTCCTAAAACGTCGAGAAATGTCAAAAAAAGTGGGAGTAAAAATTTCACTTTTGGCTCCTGAATGTAATACTTAGGTCTTTCAGACCGAAGTAATTTTCTTTTAATCTCTAGCCGATAGTTTTATAAAGAATAAAACTATAAAATATTATCATTTATCACAATTTTAGTCGTTACTAAGAATTTTCTTTTAATCTCTAGCCGATAGTTTTATAAAGGATAAAACTAATAAATAATATCAGTTATCACAATTTTAGTTCATACTAAGAATAAGTCTTTTTATTTTTGCCGACAATCCTTTTTCAATTTCACATATCATTTTAAAATATTGAATCAATATGTTTTCCAAAAAAACCTTCTCAAACAAAAAAAATTACTATAACATTAATATTTCTCATGCTAAAGAACTTTAAAATCATCTAAAAGCAAAATAAAACTTTAAATATTTTTTCACACTTCTTTATCAACAAAAAAATTTATTTTAGTTTCTTAGAAATAAGTTACAATATTGCATAATTAAATCTTTTTCCCAAAATATAAAATTTAATAAAATTATTCCTATTTTGTTTTTGTTGTTTTTTTTAATGTAATAAAAGCAAAATTTAGTATATAAGATTTAGTTTTTAAGAAAATAAATGTAGTAGTTTTAAAAATAGAGTTCAAGTAAGGAAGTACATAGTTCAAGTCAGTGAGTTATAGTTTAAGAATACAGTTTAAAGATACAGTTTTAACAATATAGTTTTAAGACATACAGTCCAAGTCTGAGTTCAAAAATATTAAAGTAAAACAAAGTTTTTATAAGAGATCATTTATCAGATCACTTTGCAGTGCAAAGAGTTTCCAAAATCTTTAAACCAGTTAAAACATATATAGATGAGCAATTTCAAGCAAGTTCAGCAAATTTTTGGGAAATTTTGACTTGACCCCTTTTAATTTTGGTTATTTTTTGTTTATAGACAGTCTTTGATAAATAAAAAATACAAGTTCTCTTAGAATTTTTTTTTTCGACCAGGGGTCTTCACAGGGTGCCCCTCAATTTTTTGTTATTTTGTGATGTGAGTGCATTTTGACGAGCGATTGTAGAAAAACTACTGAATCGATTTTCATAAATGATATGTCGTTGAATAGGTATTAGAACAAAGTTTTTAAAAATGTACACTGTTAATTTTTTGAAATAATTTTTAACGGTGTAACATAAGAAAAAAACGGTGTAATTGAAAAAAAGATGGCATAGCCTCTTTTTTTTTTTTTTTTTTAAATTAAATTGAAACTTATTTTATATCTAACCACTTGTGAAAGTTGAGGACACGTGTTATTTTTGGTTTTAAAGATAAAATTCGTTGTGCATATGACTGTCGGGAATCAGTTTTTTTTTGTTCTGAAGGAAAATTATAAAAATGGCGTTATAAACTAAGAGATATTTTTTTTATGTTAAATATCAAATATTTTATTATTAGATGAACTTTTTAAAATATTATAAAAATTATATATGTAGTACAATAAATAAAATAAATACAATTGTTAAAAATGATTTACTTATTTTACAAACAGAAGTTTCTTTTGAATAGGAAAGCACTTCTGCAATTATTTCTTTGTATTAGATGGCATAAAAAATGAAATGTTTATTTATCACTTTTAGTAATCAGTTGTCACTCTTATAAAAAATAATTTGACAGTCTTGACTGCAAACAAAAAAGCCGTATAAACAACTAAATCTATTTAGGAACTTTTGACTGGAGAAGTATTATGTTCGTATTATGTTATTATGGAATCATAAAGTAAAAGATTGTTTTTCAACATTAAATTACAAATATTTTATTATTGAATAAACTTTTTAAAATATCATACAAATTATATTTGTGAAAATAAATATAGTTATTAAAAATTATTTACTTATTTTACATTCAAAAGTTTCTTTTGAGTTGGAAAACATTTTTGCATTTATTGTCTTAGTATCTACTGGTACAAAAGAATGAAATTTTTGAGTTCCACTTATAGTAATCGCATTTTTATATCGATTTTGTAATTTTTCTTTTGTTAATTGATATTCGTTTTTATCGGCGTATCCAAAGTTCATGGTAGATTCCCATTTTAAAGCCCATTCGAAAAGTTTTTTTGGTGTATCAATAATATTATCTTCGCTCGCCATACTATAACGGTGTGCAGCACGCTTCAGTGTACCACCAATTCCATCACAAGGTCCCTTTCCATGGCTGGTAGCATGAAAATGCCATTCAGCGTCAACCTTAAATTAACTAATTAACTTATGCCACCATAAAGAAGACTTTAAGGTTGACGCTGAATGGCATTTTCATGCTACCAGCCATGGAAAAGGACCTTGTGATGGAATTGGTGGTACACTGAAGCGTGCTGTACACCGTTATAGTATGGCGAGCGAAGATAATATTATAGATACACCAAAAAAACTTTTCGAATGGGCTTTAAAATGGGAATCTACCATGAACTTTGGATACGCCGATAAAAATGAATATCAATTAACAAAAGAAAAATTACAAAATCGATATAAAAATGCGATTACTATAAGTGGAACTCAAAAATTTCATTCTTTTGTACCAGTAGATACTAAGACAATAAATGCAAAAATGTTTTCCAACTCATGGCTATGCCATCTTTTTTTCAATTACACCGTTTTTTTCTTATGTTACACCGTTAAAAATTATTTCAAAAAATCAACAGTGTACATTTTTAAAAACTTTGTTCTAATACCTATTCAACGACATATCATTTATGAAAATCCATTTAGTAGTTTTTCTACAATCGCTCGTCAAAATGCACTCACATCACAAAATAACAAAAAATTGAGGGGCACCCTGTGAAGACCCCTGGTCGAAAAAAAAAATTCTAAGAGAACTTGTATTTTTTATTTATCAAAGACTATCTATAAACAAAAAATAATCAAAATTAAAAGGGGTCAACTCAAAACGTTGTTGAATCTTCGTGAAATTGCTCAAATACATATAGTTTAAAAGGAGTGTTACAAAAATAATTTTTAAGTCTACATCTTTATGTTTCAAAAAGACTTAGTTTAGTTAAATCATTCAAAACTAATAACTATACATTTACAAAAAATAGGGAACAAAAAAAAAAAATTGAATTAAATTAATTATTTTTAATTTTATTGATAAAAATAAATAAAACATTGTTGAGCATATAATAAATCAGATTCAAGTGTTTCATTTTTTAAATAAAATACAACCCCAGTTATAACAGTGGCGTAGCCGGTAGGATGCTAGAGAATCCTTAGAAAGGATATTTAAAAGCTCTACATAAAAAAATATATGAACTTTATCAGGGGTTTTGAAATTTATAGAAACACAAAATAGTGCAAGAATAAATTAAATTTAAAAAATAAAAATTTAAACAAGTGAAATGGACAAAAAGTGATACAAAAAAAAAGCAAAAACAAAAAATTGTTGATTGAAAGTGTAAATGGGCGACAATAGAAACAACAAACCACAAACAAATTATAATTTAAGAAGCACCAGGAGAAGCACCACCACAACCACAGGAAACAAGGATCCAATCAGCTCTTCAACTAAACCAACATTGAAAAAAGGTACTGTGTTAGCTTTAGATTTAATTAATAATAATAAAGATAATTCTAATCAAAAAAAAATGGCAAATATCTATATTTTCAAACTAGTAGAAATAATTCCTATTTTTTATGGTGAGCGAACACCAAAATTGTTAGAACAATTGGAAGTTTTTGTGTACATATCGAACATTATATATAGTTCACTTTCAGGAGAAAATAAAATAGTATTTATGTCGATAATTTATACTCGGTTTCGCGGTGAGGCTTTTGATTTGCTTAATAATTTAGAACAATTTAAAAGTCTCACAGACCTAACAAATTTTCTTTATGATCACTTTTCACCGATCAAAACCATATCAGATTTGACAAATGACTTACTTAATTGCAGACAACTACCTTTCGAAAATGTACTAAATTATTCAACTCGTTTACAGACACTTTTATTTAAGACCAAAAAAGCAATTAAATTAAAATATCCTATTGACAACGAATCTTTTTTATACGAGATCGACGAATATGCAGTTAAAACTTTTAATAAAGGTTTATGTAATCCAACAATCGCATTTAGTATAATAAGTTCTCTAGAACAAAATCTAGACATATTAATTAAGCAGGCACTAGAAACAGAATCAATATTAAATTTCGGTTAACAAAATGACACTTCATTCATTATTCCAAGCACGTTACCCACAAATAATCAATTATTTTCAAACAAAACTCAACAAGCTAACTATATTCAATTTCTGAATGACAATCCCCAGCCTTCTTATTCTAACTTCCAACCGCCACAACAATTCTTAACAACAAAGCACACTCAACAAATTTATAAAATAACACAGGACAAATTTATAATGGAACAATTAAAAAACGAAAATATCCAATATCAAAATTATATATTTGAGCTCCAGACTTCTAATAAATATATAAACAACGAACTAGAACAATACAAATCATTATTGAAAGATAATCAACGAGACATCACAAATTTACAACTAGCTAACGAACATTTAATCAAAGACTTACATGCATCCAACACACATCTAAAGAAACTCACATTAGAACTCAAAGACTCCCACAACAAATACAAATACTTACAGACTGACGCAAACAACAACTTAAACACAGCAATTCTAAAAGTAGTCGAGCAATTACAAGAAAATAAAATACTTTTAAATGAAAATATCAATTTAAGACAACAATTAGAAACTAAACAGGCACTCCATAAAGAACGAACAGATAGAAAATTGCACATCACAATTAAAAAACTAAAACATGTTGAAAATAAATTTAAAATTTTGAAAAATAAACTGAAAACGAAAAAATTAAATATATTTAAGAAAAACAAAAATACGCTCCAATTCCCTTTAGTAGAGTCACGACAGGTTCAAACAACCCAGCATTTCACACCCGTTAAAAATTCAAATAAACAACCTATAAAATGTAAAATGAACGAAGAAAAGATCATGAAAGAAAAACCAAAACCACTTCATATTTCAAGTAACTCTGATGAAAACTTCAAAATAAATTTAAACAAGACACCAACTAAAACAAAAAATAATTCCACAAAAGAGAATATTATATATTTGCACCCAAGCAAAATCTTAATTTCCTTTATTTACATAATTTTAATTGACATTATTAATCGATCAGCAACTAATCCATTTGAAATAATGTTCACAATAACGTCAAGACTAGTAATCAATTCTTTATCTTTTATATTTCTTATTATCCTTTTACGCTTAGAAAATCAAAATCAGTTTCAAAATTCCTCTAATCAAAATAATTCGTCCTTTTATTACACATTAAACAAATTTCAAAACAAACATTCCAGCTTTCAATCCGACTGTTATGAAAAACCAAATATACAACAAAAAACTACGTCAGTACGGTTTCCGAATATTTTCGTAGAAAATTTAAGACAAATATCTCCTTAAAACAATCAGCTTACAAATTTCAAAAAAAATTTTTCATTAAGTAGTAGTTTTTTTTAACATTTACCTAATTTTCTTTAATTTTTGTTCAGATTTTTTTTACTTTAATTTCGTTACGATTAATAAAAATTCTCATTTCATACATTTAAGTCAAGATGACCAATATCATTCATTATGACGGATTATATCTATTTTACAAAAATTTAAAGCTTCAGTGAAAATAAGTTTTCGAGAAATAAATAATCTAATCATTCAAAATCCAGTTAAACTGAAAGTGCTTATTTAGAAGTAGAGTTACATTAACATTCTTAAAATACACAAATAATTTTTTCGAGCCTAGCATTAATTACTATAGAGTATACAAAACCATTTAGATTTAGCGGAACATGACCGAATTTTATCACATTAATCAAAATCAATAAAAGTAAACAAAGCAACTACGAATATGTCAAATCTGTATTTTATTTTAATCATAATAATTCTAATAATAATAAATTTTAAATTTAAGCATAATATAAAATTTCAAAACTAGCTGTAAAAACTATCAAAAAAAAAAACGAAAACATTAGAAAAACAACCAAATCACATTATTCTAACATGCGAAATTCAGTTGAAATAAGAGAATTGCCATTTAATTTAGCTTAGATATAAGATTAACAAAAAAGAAACAAATAAATAATTAAACTTCTGCAATTAAATAATTTTTCATTTTAATATTTAGGAATTTTTTGAAAACAAATTATATAATTTTAAAACCTTAGGGTAATATAACTTAAAAGTACGATTCAAACAAAAAAAAAATATTAAAAACATAATGCAACATTTTAAAACAAACAAACATAACTAATTGCTTTTTTTGATAACAAATTGAAATAACTTACTGATCTCATATAAACAGGTTGTTCAACTGTCTATTTCGAAAAACAAAAAAAAAAATTTTTTTTGCACCATGAATCAAAATTTTCAGAACATTGAATAATAACAAAACAGTTAAATCAAAATGAAATATAAAAAAAAACAAAAAAAATTTTTTTTTTCTCTATTATTAAAAATTCTTATCTACTTTTTATCTCTCTAAAACAACATTAAACTTAAGAAAACAAAAGCAAAATATAAAAACAACACAAACAAACAAGTCAGTTAAATTTCTCTCCAATTCTTACCATTTTCGATAAATTCAACTCATTTTAAGGGGGGAGGGATGTTGTGCCGTATTTCTCATTACAAATTTTCAATCACTATTTCCTAGAAATACAAACTCTAAATCTTTCTAAAATCGCAATATTAGTCTCACATACCAATAAATTTTCTCTAAACACATTTACAAAACTGAAATTTTCTTTTAATCTCTAGCCGATAGTTTTATAAAGAATAAAACTATAAAATATTATCATTTATCACAATTTTAGTCGTTACTAAGAATTTTCTTTTAAACTCTAGCCGATAGTTTTATAAAGGATAAAACTAATAAATAATATCAGTTATCACAATTTTAGTTCATACTAAGAATAAGTCTTTTTATTTTTGCCGACAATCCTTTTTCAATTTCACATATCATTTTAAAATATTGAATCAATATGTTTTCCAAAAAAACCTTCTCAAACAAAAAAAATTACTATAACATTAATATTTCTCATGCTAAAAAACTTTAAAATCATCTAAAAGCAAATTGAAACTTTAAATATTTTTTCACACTTCTTTATCAACAAAAAAATTTATTTTAGTTTCTTAGAAATAAGTTACAATATTGCATAATTAAATCTTTTTCCCAAAATATAAAATTTAATAAAATTATTCCTATTTTGTTTTTGTTGTTTTTTTTAATGTAATAAAAGCAAAATTTAGTATATAAGATTTAGTTTTTAAGAAAATAAATGTAGTAGTTTTAATAATATAATTCAAGTCGCACAGTCGATGCAGTTTCAACAAAGTAGTATAAAAGAATAAGTTTAAGTAAATAATTCAGTTGAACACAACCATTCAAATATACACAGTTCTAGTGAAATCAGATCTCAATCAGTTCTCAAATCAGTCTTTGAGTTTAAGAAATATTTTAAGTTAGTCATTTTTAGAAAAAGTAATTTTTTAGTAAAAGTTAAAAGTGCAAATTTTAATTAAATAAAAACTTTCAAAATTAAAAATGTTAATACAAAAAGAATTTACAAATAAATTTTTAAAATAAAAACTAAAACTAAAGTAGTTAAATATTAAATAAATAAAAATTGTTCAATTTTTAAATAAGAATAAAAACAAAGTTTAAGTGTTTTCATTTAATAAAATACAACCCCAGGTATAACAGTGTTTCTAGTGTTTCAAACTAAGTGTTTCATTTTAATAAAAATATAATCCCGGGTATAACAGATGGATAGTTTCCGGCAAAATATTAGACAGCCAAGAACAAACTTCACACATTTCTTCGTGCAATTTATTAACAAAAGAAGAAAATAATTTAATTGATTGAAAAGCTTTGGGAAATTGAAAATATTCCTCACAAAAAATATTACACAAATGAAGAAACCAATTGTGAAAAACATTTTGAAGAAAACATCCAACGCAACCTTGATGGTAGATTTGTTGTCAGATTACCATTCAAAAATAACATCAATCAACTTGGCGAATCATTTTCTGGAGCATTAAAAAGATTTCACTGTTTATAATACAAATTAAAAAACAATCCAGAATTAAAAGCAATGTACACTGATTTTATTAAAGAATATATAGAGCTTAAACATATGATTAAGGTTAACGACAAAGATTATGCTCTTAGAAATTATTACTTCCCGCACCATGATGTAATAAAACCCAGCAGTACATCAACAAAACTGCGGGTTGTTTTTGACGCATCTTTCAAATCAGATTCTGGAGTCTCATTAAATGACACACTTTTAGTTGGACCAACTATCCAACAAGATTTATTTTTCATATTGCTAAGGTTCCGCAAATATTAATATGTGATGACAGCAGATGTAAGGCAAATGTATCGGTAGATTATAGTAGATTCTCAAGATACAAGTTTTCAACAAATTATTTGGAGAGATAATTTAAATGATCCAATTTCAATATATAAGTTATGCACAGTAGCTTATGGCACTGCTTGTGCACCCTTTTTAGCCGTAAGATGTTTAAAACAAATTGCTCTAGAAGAAAAGCATAATTCCTAGAGCATATTCGGCAATCATCAATGATTTTTATGTAGACGAAGAATTGACCGGAGCACATTCATTATCAGACGCACTAATTCTTCAATCACAATTGATTGATGCACTAAATACTTCTGGTTTCGAATTAAGAAAATGGTGTTCAAATTCAGAACAACTCTTATCAAAAATACCACAAGAACATCAAGAAAATTCACAAGCTTTACAATTCAATGATGATGGAGTAGTTAAAACACTTGGACTGTTTTGGAGTCCAATAAAAGATCATTTTTCATATAATATCGATGTTGATTGTAATTCACAAACAATTACAAAACGAGTTATATTGTCAAGCATTGCTCGCATATTTGATCCCCTTGGAATTGTTTCACCAGTAATCGTTAATGTAAAAGTCATTATGCAACAATTATGGCAATTGAAATTAAAATGGGATGAAAGTGTTCCCACACAAATTTACACAAAATGGTCAAACTACAGAAAAGATTTAAAAGGCTTAAATGAAATACATGTCAACAGATTTATTGAAAAAAATTGTGAAGGTCAATTTGAATTACATGGCTTCTGCGATTCATCACAAAATGCTTATGGAACTTGTTTTTAAGTCAGAAGTTTAAATGAAAATGGAAAAATTACCGTCCATTTGTTATGTGCTAAGTCACGAGTAGCACCATTAAAACAACTTACCTGACCAAGACTTGAGTTGTGTGCAGCACACCTGCTAATAGAATTGTACAACAAAATAAAACCAGCACTGCATATTAATTTTCATCAAATTTATTTCTGGTCAGATTCAATAATTGTTCTATCATGGATTTCAGCTTCACCATCCAGATGGAAATCATTTTTTGTAAATCGTGTTTTTGCAATACAACAATGCACAGCTATTAATAACTGGTATCACATTAAATCAGAAGATAATCCAACTAATATTTTATCGAGAGGAAGTTCACCACAAAAATTAAAATCATCAAGTCTATGGTGGCATGGACCCTCATGGTTATCACATACATCAGATGAATGGCCTCAATCACAAATAATTAACACTAATGAATATGATAAAAATGTCAAAATTGCAGAAAAAACAACAATAGTTTTACTATCCACAATTGACATTCTAATAATAAAATAAGTAAGTAAACTTTATTGAGACATTTTTGAAGTGAAAACTTCTTTAGCCGCGTTGCAAAATTTTATATGGACTAAAATCTATATATTCGCATTACCAATTTTTAAATCAGGAAAATATTTTTAAATATGAAACACATCCATCGTTTCTTAACGTTTGAAATTGCGATGTGGATAACGCGCTCGACTGTTGTTCTGTAGATCGTGAGTTCAATTCCTGGACTGGTACATTTTTTTTATTGTTTTTTTTTTACTTTTTATTAAATACCATTAATATTATTATTTTTTATTCATGAATTCATAAAAATAATAAAAATTGATCTATAATGCAGTTTTTTAAAGTTATATTGCTACTGTCTTTTGCAATTTGCATTCTAGTCATCATGCTAAATAAATATTGAACATAGGAAAGATAGTATAACCTAAAACAATTACATTTGTATATCAAAATTGTTGGTTTGAAGTTGTATGTAATACATGTTTAAAGCTTACAATAGCTCACATGATTTAAAGCTCACAATTACGAGACGGAAATCGCATAAATTCTATATAAAGAAGCATAGCTTATGTATGATTAAACCTGGATGGCAATCATGATATATCAAATAATTAAAAATGGTGACACTTAGCCGATAGTGATTTACAAACGGCAACAATGTGCATTAATACCAATTAATTTACTTAGCTTTCCGCAGGAAGATTTGTAAAATTTAAAATTGTTGATCTATGGATGTGACAACCACGCGTACTTTAGTCCCTGCTATTGGCATATGAGTTATCTTGTGATATCGTATACCACTGGCAATAGCAGTGCAATCTCATTAGTTAAAGTGATATCTTAGGGGTGCTAGCGGATGAAGTATGTTCAATCAACTATACCATCCCTTACTCTAAGTTATGGAATATTCTTTGATGAAACGCTATTTTTTTTAAAAATAAAATGTGTTTGGTAGTAGAAATTACAAGGTATGTCACAACAACACATAAAAAACTTTTAAGAACAAGGTCCCACAACAATGAAAGCATGATCTAAGAAGCATGAATCTAGATAGCATGATCTAAGGTGTTGATAGACGCAAATTTTTCTATGATATGTTTTGATTATTTTAAACTAGCAGGACCCGGCGTACGTTGCTACGCCTATAAAAAAGTTTGTGTGCAGAAAATAATAATAATCAAAATAATATCATTTATAAATTCAGACTTATATACTAATCTAAAACCAGTCAAATCACTTCATTTGTTAACATATTTGCATATATTTTACCGATTTCTTTAAATAACCTACATGGTTTGTTTGTTTTTGAAATTAATGGGGACGCCTATTTTTCTTAATAAGTAAAACACTTTCAACCTGTAGCTTTGATATTATTGTTTATAACCCTATTCTTCAATTCAACGGTTCCATTGCAAAAACTTGCTGCATCATTGTTTCTAAAAAGAGGAAAAGAAACGCCCATTTCCTATATTTTGAACATGTATAACATATATATATATATATATATATATATATATATATATATATATATATATATATATATATATATATATATATATATATATATATATAAAGCAAATGAAATATGTATTACATATAGGGCTCGTATACTCGGGTATCGGATAAGCGGGTACCCGGGTATTTTACCAACAATTTTACTACTCGAATATCCGGGTAATAGCTTCGAGTACCCGGGTATAACAAAAACAAAATTCTTATGAAGCTCACTGTCACTTTTGCTGATTTATTCAAAAAATAATTTCAGAAAATATATGTTGCATTGTTGTATTTTAGATAAGTTCGCAAATCAGCTAAGGCCGTCAAATAGTTACGAAGCTTGTAAGTCACAAAGTATGGAGCGTTTTACCAAAGAAGATTTATAAAATGAATGAATCTAGATTTTTTAGAAATACTTCTATCACCTTAAAATGTAGATCCTTGAGACAGGAATCTCTCCCCCCCACCCCCACACAAACGACTACAGTCATTTTCCGATGGTTTAGTTTCTTTTATTTTTGGAATTAGAGCACGTAGAAGTTCAGGAAGGTCAAAAGTTGAAACTAATTTTAGATTGTAAAACACGGTGGAACATACTTATTGCAGCAATAAATCGATTTCTTAAATTAAAAAATTGCATTAATACTACACTCGATGAGCTAGGCGCTGACAAAATGAACGAATGCGATTTAGAAATATTAAAAGAAATCTCTTTTATTCTCGAACCACTTATGTTAGCAGTACAAGAACTGAATACAAAAAACGCCACCCTAATAACAGCTGAAAGTACTTCTACGTACTAAAAAAAATAAACGAGATTAGTACACCTCTTTCTCGTGAACTATTTGAAAAACGAAGTTAATGAACGTCGACAAAAGGATATAATAACATTATTGTTATATTTGCACCATTGTATTTTTTCAAAAGGCAATGGGTTTTTAAGCTACGCAACCAAAATTTCTACAAAGCAGCTTGCTCATCAATTATTATTCCGTCTATACTCGAATGAAAACAACATCAGAGTTGCAGATCAAAGCTCAAGCTCTTCTGATTGAGAGCGGGAACCAACATCAGTATATAATGAGTTACAGCATTGTCTTGCATTATATATAACTAAAACCAAAGAAAAAAGCGAAAATTTAAATTTGAGCAATCCCTTCAATTTATGCAGACAAATGGAGGTAAGCGAAACCACATGTTAGATAATCTGTACGCTTCACTGCTTACTGTAAATCCTACATCAACGGCATGCGAACGGGTGTTTTTAGTAGCCGGCAATATAATAACCAAAATTCGCAGTTCGTTAGCTCCTTCCACACTCAACGGCTTAATATTTTTAAAATACTATTTTATAAACAAAAAGTTATAGTAAATATTATATTATTATAAAATTTGATTTCATTTAACATATTTTTAAGAATTAAATTAATTGAATTAAATAAATATCAATATTAATTGAATTAAATATGTACAAATGAACTATTAAAAATTTGTTTTGTTTTAATTATCCAACTACCCGGGTTACCCGGGTAACCCGGGTATTTGAGTAAAATAACTACTCGATACCCGGGTACTTAATGTTCGAGTATTTTACGAGCCCTAATTACATATGTATATACACCAAACCAAGAACATGAGTGTTGTAAATTAGAAATATTATTCGCAACGTAATGTGTTGGATGCATATAATTGTATGTATATAATAAATATATAAATGTATATAATTTTCATCTAAATGAATTTGTTTGTCAACTTTAATTTTCCATTTGAATGGTAATTCTGTTTTGCGGAAAAAGAAATCGATGAAAGATAACTGAGTGAAAGTTGAATAATTTATGTATAAAATATAATATACATTTAGGCATATATTTAACCATTCGGAAAATTTAAATTATTAATTCAAAAAAATAAATTAAATCTTAAAATTTCGGCTCCGAGGTGCATTAGTACCTGTTAATGGCCTTCTCCTGGCAAAATTTCAGACTCCTGTGTGCTACAGATTTTGCTGGAGAGCGCACGCAGACAGACAAACACTTTATTTTATTATTATTATTATTATTATTATTATTATTATTGTTATAGAAGATATAAAAATGTATATAATAGTTGCTTGGAATGCTGATAGATGTGAAACCCAGAATAATTTTAATGATTTTAATTTAAACATTCTGAAATTTTAATTTGCAATGCTACAATAATTGGAAGACAGACAAAAAACACAGCTATTTCACAGATTTAAGTTTTCACTTCTGTCGGCAGTCCTTAACACTGCCTTTTTTTAGGGTTCCGTTTTTTATACGGAACACTATTGGTGAGAGTAAAACGAGTTTTTCACATTATATCGATTATCTCGTAAACTATAAATGCTATGGACTTGAAATTTGAGGTGCGTATAAAACTAATCTGTCCACATGAAATGACGAATACAAATAAAACTAAAGTGGTTTTCGTTTGTTTTACAGGGGTTCGATGTGAGACCTTTGAGAAAATAGATTTTTTTATAGATTCAAGTAGGGTATCATATGAAAGGGCTTCATTTCAGTATTCCTTAAAAATTTATCTTGGAATTTTACACCTCACCATTTTTTGTATAATTCTGAATAATGGCGTTTTTTTCGTGTTTTCTTAACTCGATTAGCTCCGAACCTAACTGATTGAAAATTTTCAAATGTATTTGGAATGATAGAAAAATTAGTACAGTTTTAATAAAAAATATATAAAAGTGTCATATTCTCATAATTATATTTATTAAGGGGGTGGATATGAGGAGGGGTAAAAACACTATTTAAAATGTGGTCAACTGGGGTGTCATTTGAAAGAGCACCTAATTTAGAAATCATTGCAATTTTTTTTAGAATTTTGCAATGCACAGTTTTTGAGTTATTGTCAAAAACATACCGTTCCCCCCCCCCCCTTCGTTTCGACACTGATTGACAGAAAAATTTGGAAAAATTCACAGAGTTAGGAAATTAGGTAAATTTTGTATGAAAATTATACCGAAGTCTCAAATAATTATATTTCTGTGTGTTTAGGGGACCGGTGTAAAGAGGGTAAAAAAAAGTTTTTTGACCCAAGCGAATGGAGTGTCATTTGAAAGAGCACCTAATTTAAAATTCGTTGCAATTTTTTTTATAATTTTGCGGTGCACAGTTTTTGAGTTATGGACAAAAAAGTGCAAAATTCAAACCGTTCCCCCCCCCCTACTTTTCGACACTCATTGACAGAAAAATTTGAACAAATTCACAGAGCTAGGCAATTTGGTAAATTTTGTATGAAAATTATACCGAAGTCTCAAATAATTATATTTCTAAGTGTTTAGGGGACCTGGGTAAAGAGGGTAAAAAAAAAACTTTTTTGACCCAAACGAGTGGGGTGTCATTTGAAAGAGCACCTAATTTGTTGCAATTTTTTTATAATTTTGCGGTGCGCAGTTTTTGAGTTATGGACAAAAAAGTGCAAAATTCAAACCGTCCCCCCCCCCCTACGTTTCGACACTGAATGACAGAAAAATTTGAAAAAATTCACAGAGCTAGGATATTTGGTAAATTTTGTATGAAAATTATACCGAAGTCTCAAATAATTATATTTCTGTGTGTTTAGGGCACCGGGGTAGAGAGGGTGGAAAAAAACTTTTTTGACCCAAGCGAATGGGGTGTCATTTGAAAGAACACCTAATTTAGAATTCGTTGCAATTTTTTTTAGAATTTTTCAGTGCACAGCTTTTGAGTTATGGACAAAAAAGTGCAAAATTCAAACCGTTCCCCCCCCCCTCCCCTACGTTTCGACACTGATTGACAGAAAAATTTTAAAAAATTCAGAGAGCTAGGCAATTTGGTAAATTTTGTATGAAAATTATACCGAAGTCTCAAATAATTATATTTCTAAGTGTTTAGGGGACCGGGGTAAAGAGGGTAAATAAAAAATTTTTTGACCCAAGCGAGTGGGGGTCATGTCATTTGAAAGAGCACCTAATTTAAAATTTGTTGCAATTTTTTTTATAATTTTGCGGTGCACAGTTTTTGAGTTATGGACAAAAAAGTGCAAAATTCAAACCGTTCCCCCCCCTACGTTTCGACACTGATTGACAGAAAAATTTGAAAAAATTCACAGAGCTAGGAAATTTGGTAAATTTTGTATGAAAATTATACCGAAGTCTCAAATAATTATATTTCTGTGTGTTTAGGGCACCGGGGTAGAGAGGGTAAAAAAAAACTTTTTTTGAGCCAAGCGAATGGAGTGTCATTTGAAAGAGCACCTAATTTAAAAATCATTGCAATTTTTTTTAGAATTTTGCGGTGCACAGTTTTTGAGTTATGA
Organism: Diogma glabrata; assembly: GCA_963693315.1. Classification (NCBI taxonomy): domain Eukaryota; kingdom Metazoa; phylum Arthropoda; class Insecta; order Diptera; family Cylindrotomidae; genus Diogma; species Diogma glabrata. The sequence goes on along the minus strand of OY856188.1, from coordinate 220,503,492 downwards.
TCAAAAATGTTCAAAATTCAGACCGTCCCCCCGTGTATCAAATATTTATTAATCGTTTTGAAAGGGTAGGAATGGTAATGTGAAATAAAGCTTTTTTAACCCGAATAGCAATATCGAGTGGGACTGGCGTGTACATTTTTAGTCATGTCATCCTTTATACTGATTCTTAGAGCAATTCTTAATTTTGCAACTCTTTTAGAGTGAATATAACCAGTTATCCAAAAGAAAGAAGACTTTATTTCAAAATTATCACGGTCCTTTACTATCTATTGTATATTGTATTGTATTGTATGCCATAAGTGGGCCCAAAAGGTGGCATAAATTCTCAAGGTTCAAATCTGATTGATGTGATTTTTTAGTTTGTGTTAAGATCCACGTTTGTAATCCATTCATAATTACTGGTTTAATAAATTTCTTGTATAACTTTAGAAAATGTTGAGTTTTAATTGAATGGTAAGTTCGATAACCTGCAATTATTTTAGGGTTAATATTTGTTTAATATGCTATTGTTTAGGTCAAACATTGATCTTTTGTTAATTTTAAATATTGTTAAAATTATACGTTGTTTTTCAAGCACCGACCTAAATGTCGAACTTATGTAATCTAACACAAAAAAATTGTTGCTATAGAAAGAACTGAAAATTTTAGTAAAGCGATGAGACTATAATTCTATGGAACACGAAAAATATAGCGAAGCTTCAAGTGATTTTATTTCTATGTGTTTAGGGGATGGGAGTGGGGAAGGGTGAAAAATTGTTTTTTGACCCGCATGAGTGGGATTTCATTTGATAGAGCACCAAAATTAAAAAACAACAATACAGTTTTTTTAGAATTTTGCGATGCACCGTTTTTGAATTATTCTCAAAAAAGTGCAACAAAAAGTTGGTCGCCCCCCCCTATACGTTTCTTCGTTGATTGACAGAAAAATTTGAAAAAATTCATAGAGATAGGAAATTTGATAAACCCTTAACGAAAAATATAGCGAAGCCTCAAGTAGTTTTAATTCTACGTGTTTAGGGGATAGGAGTGGGGAATCGTGAAAAAAAGGTTTTTTGGCTCGCATGAGTGTCATTTGAAAGAACACCAAAATTAAGAAACATTACAATTATTTTAGAATCTTGCGATGCACAGTTTTTGAATTATTGTCAAAAAAGTCCTATTTTTAGCGTTAACACCACTCCACCCCTAAATTTCGTCGTTGTTTAACAGAATTGAGTCGTTCCTTAGCTACCATAAATAGCTATGGATATCATTTAACCTAAAGTAATATTTTTTATATCATTTCGATCAATTTAGATGAGATTGACATTAACTATTGATATTTACGATGAACCATTTAGTTTTTATGTGTCTATGGTCTGGCAATATAAACCCTTTACAACACAACTTTATGTAAATTATTTTGATATTGTTTTCTTTACATTCACGGAACCCTTGACGAGCGAATTTTATTCGCACTTGTCTGACTTTTTTTTTTTACACACTTTTATTTAACTTGACTCTTGAGAGCTTTGATGGGTGGAATTTTGTGATTCATTTTTCAGTAACTTCCCATTCTGTGATTGATCCCAAATTGAAAAGACAAGTTTGTTGAAGCAGTCAGTACGTATTTCTAAAACTTTTAAAGCAAAAAACTTTATAAATCCGAAGAAAAAAAATTCAAATTTTTCTTCATTCTGAAAGACCTTAAAGAATTGCACTGAAATCCTCATCCTCTGGTTGACTTATTTTGAGCGAAGGAATTTTGGTAATACTGTGTATATCATTATAATCAAAGACATCATACATGTTTGTGTCATTTCATATGGATAAAAGGCCATACATTATAAATAATGAACACAAAAAAAAATGAAAGTATGACATTTCGTTCAAAGCTTATAGACCTTTTTTCTTAAAGTTCAAATCGTTATTTTGGTGTATTTGACAGATTACATACAGCAATGATAATTAAAAATCAGTTATTATGTATGAAAATATGAAAATCCATGCCCATTTACCGCTCCGAAATTTTGCTCATACTGAGTATCTCATTATAATAGAGGACATATTACACATTTTTGTCATTTTTATATGAAAAAATGGCCTTAAATTGTAAATAATGAGTGATTTGTATTTCGAAAATTTTAAATAATTGTTATTTCTTCTAAATCCAGATTGTTTTGTGTTCTCGTTAAGTTTCTTTTACTATAGTTGCACAAATATTATTTTTTCAATACATTTTAATACATAATTAATGATTTCTAATTATCATTGCTGTATGTAATCTGTCAATTACATACAGTAATATAACGATTCGAATTTTAAGGAAAAAGCTCTATAATTTAGACCTTTTTTCCGAAAAAAACTTGACATTTGGAGCGAACATATATATTTAATAATTTATGTACAATTTAAAATTAATACAATGAGCAAAGAAACGTACTAAAATTTTACACTGGATGTTTAAATAACATCATTACAATTGTTTTAGTGCAATTAACCTTATTAAAATTACTTTAAATTTCAAAGAATATTAAATTTTCGGTAAGTGATTTAATTGCTAGTTTTACTTATGGTGTATTTTCTGTGAAATAATGTGGTTAACTTATTTGTAGGTAAAATTATATAACTAAAAACTCTAAAATAAAAAAATAAATAAAAAAAATTTAAAAAACACACTTTTTGAAAAACGAACTAAAAAGCAGAAAATAAATTTTGCATTAACACCAGCGTTATGTCTTTTATAATTATATTTCCTTTGAAATTGTTAGAAGAAAAAATATTTAAATGGTATTTAACACATCTTAGCATAGATGCAAATATTAAATTTTTGACTAATTTAAAATGCTAATTTTCGATTGACAAACAGTTTTCCGTTCCCATTTGTTACATAAAATAAAAGTGGGTGACGCATATAGAAAGGAAAAGGAATAAACGTTGGTAGTCTCTTTTGTTACAGATTAACATAGAATACATTTGTTCCTTTTCTATATTAATGTATGCGTCACCCACTTTTATTTTATGTAACAAATGGGAACGGAAAACTGTTTGTCAATCGAAAATTAGCATTTTAAATTAGTCAAAAATTTAATATTTGCATCTATGCTAAGATGTGTTAAATACCATTTAAATATTTTTTCTTCTAACAATTTCAAAGGAAATATAATTATAAAAGACATAACGCTGGTGGTAATGCAAAATTTATTTTCTACTTTTTAGTTCGTTTTTCAAAAAGTGTGTTTTTTAAATTTTTTTTTTCATTTGTACAAGAAATTTATAACTTTACTAATCTTGATTTTTTTTCTTCCTAACTAAGCTAAGAGAAAAATTCCATCGACAACAAGCTGTCAGATGTTACATTTAGGTTATGTTTACAAGTTGGTAAAACCAACTTTTATCTTGTTTGATTTTTGTATTATTTTTACAAAACTAGGGGGCTATGTATTAATTATATACTTAGCTTGCTCAAGGCTTATTAAACTTCACATAGCATTTTATACGCTGAACTTAAAAACTGCTTAAACTACCTTATTTTATTTACATATTTACAAAAAAAGAATCAAAACATATGTTGATTAAATTGATTTAAATTGAAACAATGTTGAATAAATGTTCGTTGAAGCAAAATAGTCTGATGCCCTTACAACGTAAGTATTATCCTCTTTTTTTAAGGATTTTTTTTAAGTAAAATTTAATTTGGTTAGTTGATATATCTGGTAGGATTAGCTCGCAGAAGCCAGCGTTGGTAACACTTATAGGCGACATGTAGTAAAGGTTACTCTCAAGTGGTGTTAATGAGTTATCTGCATATATCTGTTTCATCCGAGAGCTAGGGTGATGTTGGAGTCTTTTAAGTCTCAGGCAGGCCAAATTCATTGCGTATTGTGTTAGAGGTGTTATTCCTTATTCTTTGTAAATCATTTTGTTATGGAAGAATTTTTTATTAGGTCTTCTGTATTTGGAAAGGAATCTTAAGATTTTTCTTTCGAATTTATTTAGCTCTTCTGCTACAGTTGGACTTACAGATAACCATATTGGAAATGCATATGTGAGAATAGGTCTGATTAATGTTTTGTAGATTAGTAATTTAGATTTTTGTTCCACAGCTTTGGAGAAAAGCAGTGGTCTGAGTAGCGCAGCAGAACCTTTGGCTTTATTGAGAATCAGTCTGGTATGAGGATTGAAGCAGAGTTTATTTTGAAATGTTACTCCTAGGTGTTTTAGAGTGTTGTTTGCTTTTATCGTACTGTTTCCTATGATACGAGATAGATGTTTGCTTTCTCGTACCGCCCGGTGGTGACCTTTACCGCTTGCGTTTCTGAAACATATTAATTTGCATTTGGCTTCGTTTATTTTTATGCCCAGGTTTCATAAAATTTACTTATTAAATCAAGGTGATTTTTAATTTGTCAAGAGCTATCTGTGGCCTTTCATCTTAAGCAAAAATCAGTGTGTCGTCTGCATACAGTAGTGTTTTTGAACCCCTCGTAGAAGAGGTCGGGATGTCATGTATCGAGGAGTTGAACAGCCATGGACCTAATATCGAAGCTTGGGGAACACCAGAGTTAACCTTGATCAAATTTGAAATTGAATTGTCTATAGAAACGAATAAATTTCTGTATGAAAGAAAACTTTTGATAATTCTAAGTAAGTAAAATGGAGTGTCGAGTCTCTGGAGTTTAAGAATTGGTCAATTACACCACGTGTGGTCAAATGCTTTCTCTAGAGTCTAGGTCAAGTGAACAGGTTACCGTGCAAAGTTTGTTGTTCAGGCCTTTTAGGATGTTGTCCTGTAAAGCTAGTAGTGCATGCTCCGTGGAGTGGCCCCGTATGCAACCAAATTGTGCTGCTGGGATGAAGTCTTTATCATCATCGAAGAAGTCTTGTAGTTTTTGGAGAATGATCCTTTCTAGGATTTTACCTAAATTGGATAGCATAGAAATTGGTCTGAAATCTTCTACTCTGAAGGATTATTTGCTTTATGTATTGGAATAAATTTAGCTATTTTCCAGAGTTTAGAAAAGTACCCGTTATTGATACAATTATTTACTATTATAGTAAAAGTTTCAGAAATTTGAGGAGATGGTTTTTTAATTAGAAAATTAGAAATATTGTCAGGTCCAGTTGATTTTTTATTGTTTAGGTTTCTTATGATGTCTATTATGGAAGATTGTTTGCTGAACAACTTGCTATGTAGAGGCTCGAGAGCTAAATTTTTATTTGTGAAGCAAACTAGATTCGTGTCACCAGATTTCGTTAAATTATCCCAGACCAGATTGGCTTCCACACATCCATCCGGGTTGGATTGTGGAGGTTTTTCTGCATAAAGTTCGCCGTAATATCTAGAGAAGACATTCAGTTTGTCTTGAACATCATTAAAGGAAAGATTTCCCTCTGTGATGGAACATTGATTTAAGTTGTTTTTATTGGATTTTCTCCCTGTTATGCGATTGATTTCTTTGGAAACTTGTGGTGAGGGTTTGATCAAAGTCAGCTTCTTCCGAAATTTTTCATTTAATTCTTTGGAGATATTATTTTTGAAGCATGTATTAAGACAATCAATCTTGGATTTCAGTTCTTGATATTCTCTGTTAACTCTGTTTAGATTTTTGTGAAAAATTCTTTTCAGTTTAGTGACCCAGATATTTTTGAGTTTTAGCATTTTTTTTGTGAGTTCTGATAAGTTATTGTAAGTAAGGTCTTTAGGTTTAATGGTTTCGGCGTGGTACGAGGCTGTCCAGAAGGCTTCAATTTACTTAGAGGCATATTAAATAATCTATTTGATTCGTTAATGAATTCAGTGAGTGTATTCTCGTTTGACTGGTTAGGTTTATTAATGTTGGTCGAAAGTACTTTCGCGAAAGATTTATTAGGGGTAATAACGTTTCGGATAGATTGGTTAACGAATTCTTTTTTTTTTAGATTGCGTCTCTTATTTTTGTGATGTTGTTATTTCTTATTAATTTGTATTTTAGATATGATTCACATCCTCTATAGCTTGCCGGATGGCCTTCTTTGCCACAGTTGGCACACATTGCAGGTCTAAAATTTCCAGCATCTTTCACTCTAAGACAGTTACCTTCAGTGTGGTTTTCACCACATTTCACACAGCGTCTATTAAATGCGCAATTTTTACCAACGTGACCAAATCTTTGGCAGCGGAAGCATTGAACTATATCTTTTTTTTTAATTTTCTCCCATCTGATAGAATAAGTATTTAAGTTCAAGTAATTCGGGGAGGTCTTGTCCTGAGTCTACATGCAACGAAAACATATTGAGTGTAACTTTATAATTTTTAGACCATTTGGTTGCAAAAGGTGCCATTTTTGTGAAAATTATTTTGGTGAATAAATTTTTAAGTTCATTGTGGATTTCATCGGCAGTGTAGCCACCGCTGACTCCTTTGAGTATTACAACTTGTTTGCGAAGTTCTTTTGGTGTGAAGGAGAAGGCTTCACCCTCTCTATCCTTCAAAAAATCTATTATTGTAGTATGAGTATGAACATCATCAATGAAAACTTTAATCCTACCGATTCCGGTGTTGTGAGTTTTAAATTTCGCCTCCTTAGAGAAATTTTTGATAATTAGTATAAAAGATTTGGCACTAAGGCCAGTAACAAATATTGGAGGGCACCAATTTATTTTTTGAGTCAATGGACCTGTTAGTATTAATTATTACCAATTATTGTTAGTGTTAATATTACTATTATTTCTAGTTTTAGGATATGAACCTAATGAATTATTATAATTAGTGTTAACAAAATTTGGTGTGTTAGTATTAAAATTCAATTTAGATTTATTATTTACAAGTAAATGGTTGTTTCTGACCTCATTGACGTTAGTTGTTTCCTGTTGATCTTCTTCTTCATTCGATTGAAAGTCTTCATCTTCCATTTCTAGGTTATTAAAGTTATTTATTGAGTTAAGGTTCGGTGTTTGGAACGTTATTTTCTTCCTTTTTAGTCCACTGCGAACTATCTTGAATCCTTGCATTTTGTTGTCAATATGGGATATAAGTGAGTTCGCCGTTTTTGTAAGGTTAAAACTCTCAGTGCTAGCATTGGTTGTTTCATCAATATTATTTTGTGTTTGTGAATCAATATTTTGAATAATATTTTGTGTTTGTGAATCTATCTGAATTGAAAAAGAGCTGGTACATTCAGCATTATCATTGGTTGTATTATTATTGTTTAAATATTGCATGTTAAGGTTATGCAAATTCATTTGTTTAATAGAATGTTTGGAACATTCTACGTTGTAAGGTTTTGTTTTTTCTCCATTTTGATTTTGCGCGTCTTTCGACGATTTGATTTCATTATTTTTGTTGAAGTTCAATGCGTTATTGTAAATATTCTGAAATTCATCTTGTGAGATCATTTCTAAAGGTTTTCTTTGGTTTTGAGTGTAATTATTATTTATCATTGTTCCATCACTATTTTTAACGCCGGCATTTAGCCAGGCGGCTTTACCTTCTTCACCCACTATATTAAATTTATTCCCTATTTATACAAATGTTAGTTTAAATCAATGTAATTTAACTTGATTGGTAATTATTTATTAATTTTTATTACTAATATTCAATTATTTTTTTAAATTTCTTTTCAGCAAAATTTTTGTACGTCCATCAATTTGAACGAATCGCCATCTTTTTCTTCTAATAATAAACAAATTTTCATCTTTTAAAAAATTACATAGAGTCATGGCATACTGTTTGAGATTTATAAAAAATTGCAAAAAATTAAAGGTAAATCGAATAATTGGATGTTTATTGCCATCAGAATTAGAAAGTGCTACAAAAGCATTAATAAAAATTGAACAAAAAACCTCATTCAAATCAGAAATTGAGAAATTAGAATTAAATCAAGAATTAAGTCCCAAAAGCAAAATTGTGTCACTCCATCCATTTTTAGATAAAGACAAATTATTGAGAGTCGGTGGGCGATTACATAATTCAAACATTCCGTTTAACCAGAAGCATCAGATTTTACTACCAACAGGTAAATTAGCTGATCTTATTTCACATTATTTTCATGAAACCAACCTTCATTGCGGCCAACAAGCTCTTCTCACTAATTTAAGGCTACAATAAGAGGACGAAATTTAGTAAGAAAAACATTACACAGCTGCCTTAAATGCTTTAGAACAAAGCCAAAAAATATTAGCCAATTAATTGAAAATTTACCGTTACAAAGGATACAACCCAGCAGGCCATTTTCTAGTACCGGTATTGATTTTTGTGGGCCATTTCTAATTAGATCATCGCAAAAACGGGGAAGCATTGCTATAAAATCATATATATCCATTTTTATATGTTTTGCCACCAAGGCTATTCACATGGAGTTGGTTGGGAATTTGACAACAGAAGCCTTTGTTGGTGCATTAAAAAGATTTATATCAAGACGTGGAAAATGCCCTCATATATTTTCCGGTAATGCAACTAATTTTGTGGGAGCGAAAAATGAATTTTAAAATTTTAAAAAACATTTCTCATCAAAGGAAACACAAGATTCTATCTTTAACACATTATCTGAGTAAAGCATTCAGTGGCACTATATACCTCCTAGATCACCACACTTTGGCGGTTTATGAGAAGCCGCGGCAAAACTAGCTAAATTTCATATAAAACGAATAACGTCCGATGCTCATCTTACATACGAAGAATTCAGCACAATGATACACCCAGTGGAATCTTGCCTCAATTCAAGGCCAATTACCGTAATATCTAATGATCCAAATGATCTCAATGTTTTAACCCCGGGACATTTTTCAACCGGGGATAATTTGCAGTCAATCCCTGAACCTGATTTAACACATTTAAAGGTTAATCGACTTTCAAGATGGCAACGAGTGCAGCAACTTTTTCAACATTTTTTGGCAACGTTGGTCAAGAGAATATTTACAACAACTTCAACAACGCCCAAAACTTACTTCAACCAAGGTTTCGATTGATATTGATAACATAGTACTCATTATGAATGACAACTTACCACCACTAAAATGAGACTGAGTCGTATAGTAGAACTTCATCCAGGTGCAGATAATGTTATACGAGTCGCCACAGTAAAAACTTCATAAGGACTAATAAAACGAGCTGTCAACAAATTATGTCCTTTACCAATAGATTCCTAAGAAATTGCTATTTATTTCCAACTGTTTTGAAAGCAACAGCATCCAAGGTGGCCGGAATGTTTAGTTTTAAGAATCATTTTAATTATTATTTTTGTTTTTCATATTTAAATCAATTTAATAATTTTGAATTGATATATTTTTTGTTTAACAAATAGCAAAAATGTTAATATGACAACACTTAATATTCTACAATGTAGATCATATTGAGTTTCCGTCTTTCTCTTTCTATCTTTTTTTATTATATTCTTCTTCCGCCTTCGTTATAAAAAAAATATTTTTTGTTTATTATTAACGTTTGCACCTGCACAAGGAAAACATCATTTTTGTACACTAAAAATTTCAATAAAATAATTTTGTTCATAAAGTTTAAATCAACAATTTTTTATTTAAATCAAAGAGACAAATCAGCATTCAATACAGTATCTATCTTCTATCTTCTATCTATCTATCTATATAAATAAAATTCGATGTCTGTCTGTCTGTCTGTTCGGCAGAAGCTCCGAAACGGCTGAATTGATTTAGATGAAACTTGACATACATAAAGAAAGGAATGCCAGGAATGTCATAGACTACTTTTTTTCATAGAATTTATGGTTTTTATAATAGAATTCTCCATTACTTAATTCATAGCAACGAGTTTGCCTAAATGTTGATTACATACATTTGGTTTTATTTGTTCGAATTATATATATGTACATATATGAGTATAATTCATAGCAATGAGTTTGCTTAAATGTTGATTAATTATATATGTTCTAGGGGGGGGTTTGATCCCATGGGCTTTGAAAAAGAAAATAGTACTATACCAGTAGTACTATATACTATAGTGGTATATAGTACTACTGGTACTGTATAGTATATAGTACTACTGTTAGTAGTACTATATACCATGGTACTATATAGTATATACTATATACTATACTACCACAGTACCATATACCATAGTACTATATACCATGGAGATAGGGATGTTTAATCCAGATGTTTTTGTAAATTAGTTAAGCAGAAGGTGCACGCATTGTAGATTAGAAGATATTGGATTGTGATGGATAGTAGCTGTGTCAAAGTTGGAAGAAAAGATTAAGAGTGCGTTGGCGTGCGGTGGGAGGGGGTGGAAAGGGTTATTATTAATATTATTTGCGTACGGTGTTTAGTAATCAATTAATCGGTATTAATTTGTTTGGTGTTTTTCCTTATCATATTGGGGTAATGATTTACGATTTCAGCTTCACTCATAATAATTCAAATTTCTACCTCTGTGACAAAACACGTATAGGAACGCTCCTAATTTCTGAGTATGTTTAGTTTAACCATATGTTTTTTTATATAATATTTGAAATGTTAATTTTTTATTGTAAAATTGATACTAACAAATTGTTGAAATTTAAACAAAATTTTTCAACCTAAACCTATAAAAAACTTATATTATTTTCTTAAATAAGATTTTCTTTAAAAGTTGGAATCTGATTACTAATAAAAGTTTATCCCTTAAGGCAGAGAATGTGTAATAGATTATCAGAGGAGAATGTACTTAATTTATGAGTGATTTTTTTTAAAGTTTATTTTATAAATTCAATTCAATTTAAACTTTTTGTTTGTTTTAATATTACATATATTGATTTTGGGTTTTCCAAGCTTAACAAATTATTCATTTTAATTTGAAAATAAAATGGTACATTATCGGTCTAGGAACCACTTTTCGAACAATTGGGATAAATTTAATTTCTAGTTTGATTAGAGCTGAACCAAAGTTAAAATTTATTAATATCTATTTTATTTTAGAGCATTTACATGCATTATTAGACTCTCCTCAATATATTACGGTGGTCTTTTGAGCATTCGAAAAATCGGCTCATATTTTGATCAATACAAAGAGATCAATATCTGTAGTAGTTTCATGTGGATTATTACAAAGTCAAACAGCTGAGAAAAATCAAATATAAAACTACCAAAAATTTTTAAAAGTAAAATAAGTATATTTGGAACCAAAATTATTTACAATAAAACTGTAACATTTAACTCCTTTCTATTAAACTAATAATACGATCGTACAGTAGAGTTTTAACATCAGTGGCGTAGGTGAAATCCAAATGATTGAAGGATCAGAAACACGAAATTTGCCAACCAAATTGCCCAATTTTCCAGCTAATTCTTCAACATCCTAAAAGAAGCAAACCAATTTGATTATATACATAATCCTTGTAAATAGAAAAGTGAACGTCTAAAATACTTTTACGGCTGCCATCCAATCATTATCGGTGTAATGTAAAAACACAGGTGCTGTTACTCTGCTGAGTTGGTAGTCTGGTGGTGAAAATGCTCCATAACGGTTATAATTAGAGATCAGACCGTGATCATACATGCGAAACCGACCAGAGTTAACACCTTGCCCATAATGTACGAGCTGATTTGTTGAGGCACCAGCAGGGGTTTGTTGTAAAACAGCTGGGATGATGGTCTTAAATCAAACTCGAACTTTAGCTGTTTGTAAAAAAACTTATTTCAGTTCACTCACCCTGTTCAACTGCTGTGAATTGAAACCACAAAGCAAAAATAATACATTGGCGCAAATTGCTTGAATTGGTGACTCATTTTTACAAACCAAACCACCGCCCACCGACATCAACTCAGTACTCGGCATAAACTCGTATAAGCCCATCATTTTTGTAAGCCAATCAACTTCATCTACAAACGGAGAAATCATTTTAATAAATGGACTCTTAAGATTTGACATAAAAGCAACTGGTGCTAATGCGTGCATTGTTCGAATTTTTTTATTGTATTCCGGGCGTACGGAACCCATAACAAAAAATGTTGTAGTTCCTTGAGAATGACCGATGTAATGTAAATCCTTTTGTCCAGTTACTTCTAAAGCATTATCAATCATAGCAGGTAAATCAAATTGTCCAATTTCATGCCAACTAAAATCCCAAAATGCTTTTGAAGATGGATCCAAAAACTCATGACGTCTCGAATTTGTATTACCCCGAGCATTTCCAAGCCAAACATCAAAACCTCGATCCACTAATAAATATGCAACTGCACGTTCTGGTCCTAATACAATCCAATCAGCCGATGAGCACAATAGTCCATGTTGGAGGAATACAACTGGCTTGTTTGCGGCTGGTGGTGAATGAACTCCGTATGGTATTCGATGCATTTTCAGAATATATTGATCTGCAGTTTTGACATAATGTTCTTCTATCGGATAACCATCATTTTCAGCAATTTGGATCTAAAATCAACAAGAAAATTTTAAATGAATAATTGGAAGATTGCCTAAATGTTCTGATTATTCGAAATACTATTTTGAAGCATTTTTTTAATATTAATCAACAAGCTAAATACGGGGGTTACGGGCTACGCAAATAGTCTATTTCAACTTGGTAGCCAAACATTTCATTTCGAACTCTTGGCTGTGATACAAAAAAAATAAATATGAACCAAAATCAAAATCACAATAACAACGGTACTTTTCAGCACCATAAGACAAAAAATATTGGACCTTCAGTCCGTATTTTGCAATTGAACATTGAAGGCATAAGCAGGTCAAAAACTGAACATTTACAAAGATTATTAAAAGATTACGACATCGACGTTATAATTCTGCAAGAAACGCATGCAGCAGATGAAGCGCAACTTACCTCTAGAGGAAACATTGTTGGTTACAAATTAATTAGTGCTATTTACTTTCAATCATATGGATCTGCCACGTATGTTTAGTCAGAAATACTGAACTGCACGCACGTACTTACACAGACGGACAACGATATACATCTTATTGTTGTTGATATATCGGACACGAAAATTGTAAACGTATACAAGCCTCCAAATACAGGATGACCAGCTGCTACTCTACCATTATTTAATCACCCAGCAATATATGCTGGTGATTTCAATAGCCATCACACTCATTGGTCCTACTCAAATAATAATATCAATGGCGTGCAACTGACCGACTGGGCGGATGATAACAACATGTTCCTGGTATATGATGCGAAAGACTTGAAAACCTTTAGCTCTGCAAGATGGCGAAGCGATTACAATCCCGACCTCTGTTTTTCCACAAAAAACGAACAACTTAACCCTATTCCAATATCTAGGGCTGTCTTACAAGGTTTTCCACGCTCTCAACATCGTCCAGTAATTCTTGAGGTAGGAATCCAAATTCCACTCGTTAACTCTACTCCTCAACCTAGATGGAAATTTAACAAAGCTGACAGGGATAAATATAGGTTGAAGTTAGATGCAGTGATTCGCTGGATCCAACCCATTCCTAAAAATTACGATAAATTTGTTGGAGCCATCATCTCAACTGCAAAGAAATGCATCCCAAGAGGCTTTCGTGAAGAATATATTCCTGGCTGGAGTAAAGAGAGCGATATATTATATGAGGAGTACCTTAGTAGTGGTAAGGCAGACGTGGCTGATGACTTAATATACTCACTGGACGCCGCGAGAAAGCAAAAGTGGATTAACGCTGTTGAAAACGTTGATTTTTTCCCATTCAAGTAGGGAAGCATGGAGTCTCCTTCGGAAACTGGGTGGCTCAAACTCAATTACTCGTGCTAACAGTGAAATTGCTCGTCTCCTTTGAAGAATGCGAACTCTTTTAGTAGCGAAGAGCTACCGTCTTCCCCCGAAAACAACGCCTAGGCGTTGTGTTCGAGGGTGAACAATTTTTCGATTTTCTTAAAAAGTGATATAATTATTCGAATAGAATGCTGTTTCAAATAGAACGCTACCTCGAATAGAACGCCACTTTTCGAAGTAAGCGATTTTTTAAAAAATTTAAATTTAATTAAAACTTTTGTTGTATATAAAACATAAGTTAGTAGTTCAGGTAATATGTATATGGTTACATGGTTTTGTATGTGTTGTACATTGTCATTTTATTCTGTATCCAATTTTAAACCGAAAAATTTATTCAATTTTAATAAAGAGTTTGTGCCGGTGTTATTAGCCACTTTCCAATCGATTGAATTGCTGAAGGAATTGACTGTAGCTAATTGGTCTAATATTCAGTAAATCAAAAGTAGAGCCAAAACAACAGAAAAAGCAATTTTTTGGCATTTAAAAAATACTCAACCAAAATTGAAAATTTAGACACAATCAAATATGTAGAGATTTAAATTTTTATTATTTTTAACGTTTGAAATAGATTTTTGTCGTCCCGCGCTGGAAAAATTAATTTATTTCTAACAGTAAAACTCATTTCTTCATTGATTAAATATACGTTTTAATAGAAAATGTTTTCGATATAAAGCTCCTACGAAAAATTTCAGCAAAATCAAAAATGTGTCGGTCTGAAAGGTGTCCGGTTTGTAAAAGAATGACCAATAAACATTAATCGTTTATTATACAATTGTTGTCCACTTCCACAACAGTAATGTTGACATCTTCTAGTTTGCAAAAAGCTACAATACTACATGATGTCGAATACCCTTCATGGACCTTGGTGTTGTCGTTCTCGTCGATAAGATCATTTAGATTGGCTTCAATTTCTAGGATGGTATCGCTTATAATACTAGTTAGCCACGTACCGAACGGTTCGAAGCTGATTTTGAAGTTTTTGAAATAGTCAAAAAGAGATTTCGAGTTTTTCTCTGTCAAAATTCAATTGCTTTCATATAAAAATCAAAATACGTATGATATTATTTATCATACATGTAGTGAATGCCTTAAAAAAATTAGTTTGTATTCATAATTCAATACATAACTAGGCGCTATATTTGAATAAAACGCAGGGTAGGCGTTCTATTTGTCTACAACGCCTAGGCGTTTTTTTTCGGGGGAAGATGGTAGAATCAGCTCTGTCCCAAACAAAAACGGAAAAGCAGCTGGCTACGATGGCATTTTCCAGAATTTCTTAAAAATGCTGGAAAAAATGTAAAACAGTGGCTAACTAAATTTTTCTCGAATGTCCTAGAAACCGGCAATCTACCAAAACATTTTAAGACTACGAAAGTGATAGCGATACTTAAGCCAGGTAAACCATCCAATAAACCAGGAAGCTATCGCCCGATTGCCCTTTTGAGCACCTGCTATAAATTGCTAGAACGGCTTATATACAATCGTATCGCACCGATATTGAATGAGTAGATCCCAGTCGAACAAGCTGGTTTTCGTCCCAATCGCAGTTGCACTGACCAACTGCTCGCTCTAACATCCTATATCGAAGCTGGGTATCAAAAATAACTAAAAGCAGGCGCAGTATTCATCGATCTTACTGCAGCATATGACACGGTCTGGCGAATTGGGATTATATATAAGCTGTTCAATGCAATACCTTGTAGCACCATCTCGCGTTTAATTAACAACATGCTGAGTAATCGTGTATTCAAAGTTCATCTAAATAATTCCTGTAGTAGGTCCAAAATGCTTAACAATGGTTTACCACAGGGTTCCGTCCTGGCGCCATTACTTTTTAATCTGTACATTCATGACATTCCTGACACAACATCAAAGAAATTTGGTTACGCTGATGATTGGACCCCGGCCACTCAAAACAAAGACATGGGTGTTTTGGAGGATTTGCTGTCAACTGACCTAGCGATAATGAATGACTATTTTCGAACGTGGAGCTTATTTCCCAATCTAAGTAAAACCGAGAGCTCCTGTTTCCACTTAAACAACAAACTGGCAAAACACGAACTATCAGTGATATTTAACGGCACTGTCATTAAATACAATCAACAGCCAAAGTACCTGGGCATTAATCTCTATAGAACCCTTTCTTTTAAACTCCACCTAGAAAATACGTCACAAAAACTTAAAACGAGAAACAATATATTGCACAAACTGGCAGGTTCTACATGGGGTGCTACTCCGGCTACCCGCCGAACAACTGTTCTAAGTCTGGTTTACTCAGTGGCTGAGTATGGCGCACCAGTCTGGTTGAATAGCACACATACTCAAAAAGTTGACTGCCAGCTTCATGCCACGATGCGTACTATAAGTGGTACTATCAGATCCACCCCTTTACCTTGTCTCCCTGTGTTAAGCAATATCGCTCCACCTGAACTCAGACGCTCGCATGCTCTCATGTGTGAACATAAAAAGGTAACCAACAACATCACGTTACCCTTGGACGAATATTACGGTGACCACACTCGTTGTCGATTGAAGTCAAGAAAGTCTCCTCATAAAACTGCCAGCAACCTGCTGGCAACCAATTTTAATTTCTTGGATGCCTGGGACACCTCCTGGCAACATTACAACACAACTGGCCTTTCTATTACTAACCCAACTTCTACCCAACCTGGTTTCGATTTGCCACGTCATACCTGGACTACATTAAACCGAATAAGAACGAATCATGGACGTTGTCCTGATTTTTTCTACAAGTGGGGCATTTCAGAGTCCCCTGAGTGTGACTACGGCACTCCACAACAAACTATAAAACACATTGCAACTGTGTGTCCAATTCGACGTTACAATGGCAACATCTCAGACATCCATTTGGCAACGCCCGATGTAGTAGCATGGATAGACTCGCTCGATGTAAACATCTAATGTTCAAATGTACTGCCCAATGTTCAAATATTTTACTTTTTAATTTTTACTTAAAAGACGCGCAATCAAATCGATTGTAAGTTCATTTAATGTGTATCCATGTTTTGTTTTAGGTAGATTTCATAGAAGAGTCTACCTATTTTAAGTTTAGTTTTTAATGTGTCACAAACAAAACCATACGCTAAATAAATAAATAAGTTGAGATATGATAATACGAAAAGCTGTCTATTCCAAGTAAGTGAAGGTTTTTATTTAATAACCAAAATTATGCGAATTGAGTAATTTAATCATAATGATGTGCTGGGATCGAATTTATGTATTATATGAATCACAATCAAATTTCGGCTAACAATCCTAAATTTGTAGATAAATATCGATATAAAACACAAAAGGCCGTTGGCGATTATTATGTATGCAGTTGAGAATAAAAACACGAAATATAAAATATAAACCCATTCAAACAAAGATACGTTAAAGATACGTTAAAAGATACGTTAAAGATACGTCAAAGGTACGTTAAAGATAAGTTGTTAGATTCACAGTTTTATAGTTTAAGAAAAATACAAGAGAACAAAAGAGTAGAAAGAAAAATAATTAATCAAGAAACATATCAGTTCCTATAAAATTAATATGGCAATAATATACTTATTAGGGCTTATACCGTTGTCTCAATCTGATACCCAGTGTTCATAAAGATGTCAATATTATCTACTGAATTCGAAAAAAAATTGGGTTTTTCAGTGAAAAAAAATTTAAATGTTAAAACCTCGACTTAGTTGCATGTATCTCAAACTACCCATCGAGTGGAGATGCAGTGTAATTATCGCTATCTATTATTGTAAATGCAGTTAAATAAATTTACTTAAAAATTAAGTCGATCGATTAATTGAGCGCGTAACCTTCAACAAATCAATTGATCGTAACAATTACAATTACAATTTTAAATGAAACACTTTTATCCATATTAGCAAAATAATAATTAAATATAGTAGTCTAATGTTGTACAGTGGTTCTAAACTTGAAGAAATAATAAGAATGCAAGTATCAATCAATAATTTAATATACGTCTTAAATTATCATAAAGCACATACACAAAATAATTTTACTAAACCAATTTTAGCCAATGGCAAAGGAAAGTCAATACTTACCGTTCCTGCTTCTATTCCAATAGCGGCAATAAGTGCTGCATTATAATTTACCGCTGTTTCATTTTCATCTATTGGTAAACTTTTCACAGTAAGACATAAACCTATTAACGATAAGAAAATTAAAGTTTTAACCATTTTACTCTAACACGTTTTTATCCTATATAACAGAAAAATTTTAAAATTATTTTCTTTTATACACATTTTTGGAATGAGATACGGTCATATCAATTGAAGATTTATTATATATCTATAGATAAACATATCGTTAACTGTTTTTATTGTATCAATTAAGAAGGCTATTAATTTCTTTTCAGCTTTATGTGTATACTGGAATGCTTACCGACGGTTGATAGAACATTACACATTTAATTGAACTGAATTCAAACATGCGTAAGTGAGATTAGTAAGCAATAAACGAATAATATTATAATATTACTTTAAAAATAAAATATAAATGCATAAGTTATTGAAATTTTGTAAAATGCAGCAATTACCCTAGTTTTATCAAACTTGTATTCTATTTTTTTATGACTCCAAACTGTCAATATAAAATAATCAATATTAAGCTGGCATATAATAATAAATCGGTAATAAATAGCTGGACGTATCAAGTAATTTTTATTATAGATAAAGATAATATTGTTTTGTTTTTGAAAATACAGAGTGTTCTACTGGTTTTGTTGGTCATTGTTGCTTATAATCCTTTTTTCACACATATTAAAATTAAATCCATAATCTTAAATTAACATTTTCTTAAATACTGTGTTGGAGTAAATAGAAGACTCTCATTTTGTTGTCGCCTCTACGACCCACTGTCAAAAAGATTACTTCAATTTTCTACTGAAAAACTATACGGAAAGGATAAAAAATACAGATCAAGTTCAATTATCGCCCGAAATTCTCAAATGAGATATGACAAAAAAGTTAAAATTTTCTTATTAAATTGAAATGAAGATTAGTGGTTGGTATAAACTGAAGGGTACAGGGGAAAACCAACGTAAGTCAATTTTTTTCGAAATCGAGTTAGTGCTGCAATCTATAGAAGAAATACATATTTCATAACCAATTTACAGGGGAAAAACAACTTAACTCACCATTTTTTACCAACAAACGCCTCTGGTGGCCCAGGTTCAAAACAATTTTATGAACCATGTCTATTCATTGTTTAATCCGAATTCACAAATTTTCTTGCATTTTAAAGACTTCAATCACAAAACTTCAATTTTCTCGCAATTTCTCGAAATTTTATGGACTTACATTGTTTATCACCTGTACCCTTCAACTTTAAAAGTTTTTCTCATAATTGTCAACATAAGCCGTGTTCGATTTGACTGAAGCAACTGAATCAACTGAAGAATTAAATGCAATTGTTGTTGTTTTTTCAGTTGTTTCAGTCAAATCGAACGCACCTATATATAGTTCGATTTGATTTACCCATTAGAAGGTTTGTTTATTGAATTGTATGTGTTTTTTTCTATCGTGGTGAGCATATATCACAACCGCTAATTCTCTTTTGAAATGATTGTGAAGTGTGATGAATTTCTTGATACTTGAACCATTAGAGGGGTTTTTTTACTTATGTAATTTTTGTTGTAGTTTCTTTGTGTAGATTTCTTAAATACTTTTTAACATAATGCTTGAACTGTTACGTTGCTCAGATAAAATATATTTACAAAATTTTTTTAAGAAAATTTAGTTTTAAAAAATATATGAAAAAACAAATAATTTAATTAAATAATGAGGCCAACGTTTAAAATAATTTTGAACAGCGATTTCCTTAGTAAAGAAATACAATTTCATTTTTCTAACAAGTATATGCTTCATGGACTTCATGGGCCAAAATTTGTCTAGGTGGGGTCGGGCACTCTGAGCTGCTACATAGTTACGCCAATGGTAATATAGTGACTACGCATTAGTGCGTCATGACAATGCGTAGTCACAATGATTGTCATGAAAACTTTATGCAATTTCAACAAATGCAAAACTTGTGCATAACAAATATATTTTTTGTACGAGTAAACCATAAAATGCACTTTTAAGATTCAAAAATTGTGCGTTAAGCAGGTTTTTTTCTTCCTATTGAAATAACAATGCCTAAAATTAAAATAACAATGCCTAAAGTACTATTTTGCGCCCTAAAGCGTAAATATTTTCGAAAACATCAAACGAACTCATAAGATCAAAATATACTTTATGCCTATTTTCAAATTAGAAAATTGTCCAAACATATGTTTGCTAGTAATTAACATACAATTAAAATTAAGCAAATTGGTTGCTAACGACATTTTAAAAAAAAGTAACAAATAAAAAATTACGTGAATTCAAAATATATTTTACTAAACATATACTTACTACGTTTTCATGCAGATCGAAAAAGAATTTAATCCTTATCCCGTATTCAAAATGTAAAGTGTTTTCATGATAGGATTGAAAACTAGTTGAAAACATTTTTAAAACTGTGTTGAAAAGATGTCAGAATGTCAAAAAGCGTTTAATTGTGTTTCATTTACTGTGTTCAATATTTTATTTTTTTATGCTTGATATTGTATTTTTCTTTTCAATAAAGTTAATGAAATAAACATATTATAAATCAATGTGAAATTAGTTGTTTTGTAATTAAAAACAAACATAAACATTTTGCTGCGCATGACACGATCCAGCTTTCCGTTTTCATGTATTTTCGAATATTTGGATACCGATACGATCCCCAAAAAAATCGAGATCGTATTTAAAAATAAATAGTATTCAAAGCTGTAATTTTTGATGTTTTCATGGTGAATTCAATTCGAATTTGGTTTTCAAATCGTTTTGAACTAATCATGAAAACGTAGTAAATGTATAGTAGAATTTTTTTGCCAGCGAACACGAAATTTGTTTGTTATGCGCATATTGTTTGCACATTCAATGTCTCGATTAAAATATTAAAAAAAACTATTGGGGTCCCATTGAAATGGAAAAAAAAACGCATAAAATTTATAAATTACTATCGAAATTCAACCAATTGTAATAAAAAACTAAAAACTAGTAAAAATATTAATGATTTTGTTGGTAGTATAACTAAATTTTGATAATTAAAATAATTATAACAAAAAACAACTTTTTAAAAAATAAATAGAACCGACTTCAGAAAAAACAAAAGAGGCACAAAAAAGTGAAAAATAACTCAATTGTTGCTTTTAGAAACAAAAATACGTTACATTTTGATTGATTTAATTTAATTATACCTTACTATAGACAAAAAAATTACGCTATTAAACAAAGTTACTATATTAAAATAGTTACTTTTTATTATAATTATTATAGTTATTATAGTTGTTATTATATTTTAAAAGTTATTTGTAGTACAAAACTGTTGGAAATCGGTGCCAAGCCCGAGACATACTAGTCGGTTTTTTGTCAATGTGGCACCGACTTCGAACAGTTTTGTACTACAAATAACTTTTAAAATATAATAACTATTATAACAACTATAATAACTATAATAAGTATAATAAAACGTAACTATTTTAATATAATAACTTTGTATAAAAGCGTAATTTTTTTGTCTATAGTAAGGTATAATTAAATTAAATTTATCAAAATGTAACGTATTTTTGTTTCTAAAAGCAACAATTGAGTTATTTTTCACTTTTTTGTGCCTCTTTTGTTTTTTCTGAAGTCGGTTCTATTTTTTTTTTAAGTTTTTTTATTTTTAGTGTAGTCATAAAGCAAATGTCGGCTAGAAAGCGTTCTAAAAGTAATAACTTCAAATACCGGAAAAACTTTCATCAGTGACAATCTATTAATTATGGATTTGCGATTTTTTGCACCAACGGCATACATATTTCCCGTGATAGAAAATTATTTACGATAACCTTGACAAGTATAGCAATATAATACTGCCCACAACACCCAAACAGAATAATATGTGATGAAATCTACGAAAATGCATAAAAAATATGGTTTTTTCCAATTTTCTGAATAACGGTATTTTTCACATCATAAAAAAAATTATGGGACCCTCTGGAAATAAACCCAAATAGAACACAATTTAAATCATCTAAATCGAACGAGCCGTTTTTGAGAAATCGGTGTACATATATAAAAAAAACCTACAGTGAAACACAGAACCTCCTTCTTTTTGGAAGTCGGTTAAAAATAACGACACCTATGTAAACAAATTTCACAACAAACAAATGGTACGAACTAGAAGTAGAAATTTAACTAATATAATTGTTTTGAAAACAAATTTATCCCAAAATAAATATCCAGAAACCAAACCAAGTATCCAAACAGATTAATATGTTTTGACGAAATCAGCGAAAATGCATTAAAAATATGGTTTTTTCCAAATAGAATAAAATTTAAATCATCCAAATCGAACGAGCCGTTTTTGAGAAATCGGTGTACATACATAAAAAAAACCTACAGTGAA
Organism: Diogma glabrata; assembly: GCA_963693315.1. Classification (NCBI taxonomy): domain Eukaryota; kingdom Metazoa; phylum Arthropoda; class Insecta; order Diptera; family Cylindrotomidae; genus Diogma; species Diogma glabrata. Next base: position 220,481,307 of record OY856188.1, on the reverse strand, counting down.
ACACAGAACCTCCTTCTTTTTTGAAGTCGGTTAAAAAGTAACTATTTTAATATAGCAACTTTTAGTTTAATAGCGTAATTTTTTTGTCTATAGTAAAGCATAATTAAATTAAATTTATCAAAATTTAACGTATTTTTGTCTCTAAAAGCCATAATTGAGTTATTTTTCACTTTTTTGTGCCTCTTTTGTTTTTTCTGAAGTCGGTTCTATTTTTTTTCAAAAATGTTTTTTATTTTTTTATTTTTAGTGTAGTCATAAAGCAAATGTCGGAAAGCGTTTTAAAAGTAATAACTTCAAATACCGGAAAAACTTTTATCAGTGACAATCTATTAATTATGGTTTTATGATTTTTTGCACCAACGGCATACACTTTTCCCGTCATATAAAATTATTTACGATAACCTCGACAAGTATAGCAATATAATACTGCCCACAACACTCAAACAGAATAATATGTGACGAAATCTACGAAAATGCATAAAAAATATTGGTTTTTCCAATCTTCTGAATAACGGTATTTTTCACATCATAAAAAAAAACTAACTTAAAGGGTCCCTTTGGAAATAAACCTAAATAAAACACAATTTATATCATCTAAATCGAACGAGCCGTTTTTGAGAAATCGGTGTACATACATAAAAAAAAACCTACAGTGAAACACAGAACCTCCTTCTTTTTGGAAGTCGGTAACGACGCCTATATAAACAAATATCACAACAAACAAATGGTACGAACTAGAAGTAGAAATTTAACTAATATAATTGTTTTGAAAAACAAATTTATCCTAAAATAAATAATACATCTCTGTTTTACTCTTTGTTTCATCTTTTACCTCTTGCTGCGTCCTATCTGTCAAAAATTCGCTAGCAAAAAAATTCTACTATACTTGACAATACGACTGACTCTGTAGAAATAAATAAAATTATAGATGAACTAGGTGCAACAAGCGCTTCCGGGTGGGATTCCATTTCCTCTAAGCTAATAAAATCATTCAAAGAAAAACTTTCGGAGCCCACATCTGAGGCTATAAACTTATCATTAAAGACTAACGCTTGCCCAGATCAACTAAAAATAGCTCGTATTATCCCAATATTCAAATCTGGAAATAAACAAAACGCTACAAACTACAGACCAATATCTGTTCTTCCGGTTTTCTCTAAAATATATAAAAAAGTAATACAAACTCGGTTAACTGAACATCTAGACACTAACAAGGTAATTAATAAAAATCAGTTTGGATTTCTGAAAAAGAAAAGCACAGTGGCTGCTACATTAAATCTCATCGAAACCATCTATAACAATATTGAACTTAGAAAAACTACTGCTTGTCTTTTCATTGACTTGAGGAAGGCGTTTGACTGTATGGACTATATTATACTATTTCTAAAGTTGTTTTCATTGGGTACTAGAGGGGCGTCACCTTAAATTTATCCAAAATTATCTAAAAAATAGGAAACATTTTGTTAAGTTGGGAAACATTTGTTCAAATCAAATAGAACTAAAGTGTGGGGTCCCACAGGGTTCCATACTAGGTCCAATACTATTTCTAATCCACATAAATGATATTTTTAATCTACCTCTAACCGGTACTCTACAACTTTCCGCAGATGATGCAGTGGCTATGTATGGCTCATTAGATCAAGATCAGTTAAAATTAGACATGGAAAATGATATTTTGCTTATTAATAATTGGCTGGAAAGTAATAAAATGCAAATGAATTATGACAAAACAAATTTCATAGTATTTCAAATGCGAAAAAACTTAACTAATCCCTTTAGTGAATTGAAAGTGGGAAATAATATAATAAAAAGAGTAGATAACTTTTGTTACCTAGGTCTTCACATTAATTCACAGCTTAACTGGTTTACACATGTTGAAAACATAAAATCGAAAATTGCTCCAATGGTCGGTGTCCTTAAAAGAGTGGGCAGATTCTTAACTAAAGATGTTGCTAATAACCTGTATTACGCCTACATACACTCACATTTAATATATTTTATTACCATATGGGGAGCAGTGGGTAATACAAGATTGCAAGGACTACAAATCCTCCAAAATAAAGTAATTAAAGCACTTCGGCAACTTAAAAGGTTGACTCCAACTAATAAAATTTATTCAGAAAATATCCTTCCTATCACTAAACTTATTGATTTTGAGTACATGTTAACCATATATAAAATAAACATAATATAATAAAATTTAACAATAATCTTATTACAAATTTAAGCGTCACAGAGAGAGTTAGTAGAAGTGCTAACTGCCCAAATACTCTTTCAAAACACCACAAAACAGCATTTTATATAGAGGATTGGAACTGTTCAATAGCTTACCGGAAAAATGGAAAACATCTCAGATTAATACATTTAAAAAAGAAGAAAAAAGAAAGTTGTTTCAAGATTTCTTAGTGGAATACAATCTAAATTATATCTAAAAATTTTAAATCTCATATGTAAAAATATGGAGGGGCTGAAATCTCACAGCTCTGAGATATCAAGACTTCGGTCTGGGTTAAGGATTTTGATATAGTTTTCGGCAAAAAACTTTTATGAGGACATGGTTTTTAGTTTTGGGCAGCGATGTATATCAAACATAACTCTTTGTTAAAGTACAAGTATTTTTTATCTCTGTTTAAAAATTTATTACAAAACTAACACGAAACATCAATACGTTGCCGGAAAATTATAATCAATATTCCAAAAATATTGTTAAATTAAATATAACCAAACTTTATCAAAATTCCAAAAATATTCCAAAAATTATAATAATATCAAATATTTAAATTTTTTCTAAATTCCAATAATAGTTCAAAAATTCATAAAAATTCAAACTTTTTCCAAAATTTTAAAAATATTGCAAAAATTATTACAAAATCAAAAATTGAAAATTTTTTCAAAATTCCAAAAATTATAATAATATCAAAAATTAAAAATTTTCCAAAATTCTAAAAATATTCCAAAAATTCTTACAAAATCAAAATACAAACTTTTGCCGAAATTCTAAAATATTGCAAAAATTATTACAAAATCAAAAATACAAACTTTTTCCGAAATTCCAAAAATATTTCCAAAACTATAACAAATTCAAAAATTTCTATGTCCAATTTAAATTACCAATTTAAATTTTCCATTCCAATTTAAATTAAATGTCCAATTTAATTAAATTGTCTTTTAAATTACAATTACGTCATAAAAACAGCTACATTTTTTTTCCAAAAAATTGGGTGCAAAAATAAATGAAATCATTTTTTGACACACTTGACATTATTTTTTGACAAACTTATAATACCATAATTCTCTATAATAATAATAAAATATTATGTCACAAACTATTAATTTTATTTTTTTGTAAAAAAATTGGGTAAAAAATAAATAAAAACCTTTCTTTTGACACACTTGAAAACATTTTTGACAAACTTATAATGTCATAATTCTCAATAATAATGATAAAATTTCATTTCAAATCACAAATTTTATTTTTTTCCAAAAAATTGGGTAAAAAACTAATTAAAAATCTTTTGACACACTTGACAACATTTTTTTGACAAACTTATAACGCCATAATTCTCAATAATAATAGTAAAATTTCATTTCAAACAAACAATTTTATATTTTTCCAAAAAATTGGGTAAAAAAATAAATAAAAATCTTTCTTTTGACACACTTGACAACATTTTTTTGACAAACTTATAATGCCGTAATTCTCAATAATGATAATAAAACTTCATTTCAAACAAACAATTAATTTTATTTTTTTTCCAAAAAATTAGGTAAAAAAATAAATAAAAATCTTTCTTTTGACACACTTGACAACATTTTTTTGACAAACTTATAATGCAATAATCCAGATTTTGGTCTCACATACCAATCCCGACCATCAAGATTTCTCCAAATTCAATGTTCCTACTCGTAATCACTTAAAATGAACGTTATTTAAGCAAAAAATATGCAAATTTCCTTATTTTGACACCTTTTCGATTTTTTTGACACACTTCCGGTACAGTTATCGAACACATCGTCCTTTCGGCTCTTCCTATTAAGTTAACCTATTTTTAGAAAAAAAAATTTTTCAAATCCGTCCAGCGGTTTTCTAGATTTCGTCGGTTGTGACGGCCGGCCGGCCGGCCGGCAGACAGACATACATTTTTTTTTTTTGCTTTTTTAGAATCAGGAGGTCCTAAAACGTCGAGAAATGCCAAAAAAAGTGGGGGTAAGAATTTCACTTTTGGCTCATGAATGTAATACTTAGGTCTTTCAGACCGAAGTAAAATGCATTGCAATCACTATATGGATTGAAGATGTTTGTTGTTGATTATCAATAATAATTACTCTCAACTTTAAGTAATATTAATAGTATTAATATCAACGTTTAATATCAAAAATATGGAGGGGCTGAAATCTCAAGCTCTGAGATATCAAGACTTCGGTCTGGGTTAAGGATTTTGATATAGTTTTCGGCAAAATACTTTTATGAGGACATGGTTTTTAGTTTTGGGCAGCGATGTATATCAAACATAACTCTTTGTTAAAGTACAAGTATTCAGAGATAGACTCTGTTTAAAAATTTATTACAAAACTAACACGAAACATCAATACGTTGCCGGATAATTGTAATCAAAATTCCAAAAATATTGTTAAATTAAATAAAATCAAACTTTTTCAAAATTCCAAAAATATTCTAAAAATTAGAATGAAATCAAATATTTAAACTTTTATAAATTCTGATGATATGCCAAAAATTCTTAAAAATTCGAACTTTTCCAAAATTCTAAAAATATTGCAAAAATTATTACAAAATCAAAAATTAAAACTTTTTTCAAAATTCCAAAAATTATAATAATATCAAAAATTAAAAATTTTTCAAAATTCTAAAAATATTTCAAAAATTCTTACAAAATCAAAAATTAAAACTTTTGCCGAAATTCTAAAAATATTGCAAAAATTATTACAAAATCAAAAATACAAACTTTTTCAAAATTCCAAAAATATTTCAAAAACTACAACAAATTCAAAAATTTCCATGTCCAATTTCATTTTAAATTACATTTACGTCATATAAACAGCTACATTTTTTTTTTCCCAAAATATTGGCTAAAAAATTAAATGAAATCATTTTTTGACACACTTGACATTATTTTTTGACAAACTTATAATGCCATAATTCTCTATAATAATAATAAAATATCATGTCATACGAACTATTAATTTTATTTTTTTCTAAAAAAATTGGGTAAAAATAAATAAAAACCTTTCTTTTGACACACTTGACAACATTTTTTGACAAACTTATAATGCCATAATTCTCAATAATAATAATAAAATTTCATTTCAAACAAACAATTTATTTTTTTTCCAAAAAATTGGGCAAAAAACTAAATAAAAATCTTTTGACACACTTGACAACATTTTGTTGACAAACTTATAATGCCATAATTCTCAATAATAATAATAAAATTTCATTTTAAACAAACAATTTTATTTCCAAAAAATTGGGTAAAAAAAAAATAAAAATCTTTCTTTTGACACACTTGACAACACTTTTTTGACAAACTTATAATGCCATAATTCTCAATAATAATAATAAAACTTCATTTCAAACAAACAATTAATTTTATATTTTTTTTTCCAAAAAATTAGGTAAAAAAATAAATAAAAATCTTTCTTTTGACACACTTGACAACTTTTTTTGACAAACTTATAATGCAATAATCTAGTTTTTGATCTCACATACCAATCCCGACCATCAAGATTTCTCCAAATTCAATGTTCCTACTCGTAATCACTTAAAATGAACGTTTTTTAAGCCAAAAATATGCAAATTTCCTTGTTTTGACACACATAATGATTTTTTTGACACACTTCCGGTACAGTTATCGAACACAGCATCCTTTCGGACCTGTCCCTTGAGTATACCTATTTTTAGAAAAAAAAATTTTTGAAATCCCTCCAGTGGTTTTCCCTGCAGCGTAGGTAATGACGGCCGGCCGGAAGGCCGGCCGACAGACAGACATACATTTTTTTTTTTTTGCTTTTTTAGAATCAGGAGGTCCTAAAACGTCGAGAAATGTCAAAAAAAGTGGGGGTAAGAATTTCACTTTGAGCTCATGAATGTAATACTTAGGTCTTTCAGACCGAAGTAATAAGCACTCATTACTGATATTATGATGTGAACTGATATTATATGATATAATATGAACTGATATTAGTTTTTTTTTATTATTTTCTGTTTTAGACCTACTTTTACAATAACATTGCTACAAAACAATATAACAATATATAATATGACATATATTAATAGGGTGACCATTTTTTTTCTAAGTGAAATCAGTACAAAATTTTAAAAGTTAAAATATGTACTATCCTTCGTCTCAACTAATTCCTATGTGTCTTCTGAGTCGAAAGGTAAATGTGTAAAGCGAAGTAGAAAAACCTGGTTTTCATTTTTTAGTAGTTTTAAGGAAATTCTGTTAAGTTGAGACCAACATCAGTAGTTTGTAAAATACAACTTTCCGCCACGATTGCTTGGGAAAACACAGGGTTAGAATTTTGATATATATTTTTCGTGTGTAACTGCCACAATTTAAAAATAAAAGTATTTTTTTCAAGTAATTTTCATTACAAGTTCATACCAAATGATGACTCGTATAGTTTTATAAGGTAACTTAAATTAAAATTTAACAAATTTCTTAAAAATCAGTACTTTCGGTACATAATTTTAGAAATCAGTAAAAATCAGTACCGCATATGTCTATCAGTACAGAAGCTAAAAAATCAGTACTGTACTGATAAAATCAGTACGAATGGTCACTCTATATATTAAGATCTCTTTTTTTCTACTTAAATCAGAAATAAAATATGGAATATGAATTGCAATCACTTTAAAAATGTTAACAAAATTAAAAATGTTTGTTGTTCAATATCAAAAATAATTGTACTTCTATAAATATGAACTATTAAACATAGTATTAAGTATAAATCATTGTATAACAGAATGTATTCTAGAATTTTTCCTGTACAAAAAAATTATAAATTTTTTTCTTGGAGAATAAATAAAAAATAAAAAAAAACAAAAAAAAAAAACAGAACTGAAAAACAAAATGTTTTAAATAAATTAATAGAAATTTAAAAAAAAAATTGGTTGCTATAGAAATTTAGGAAAATAAATATGAAAAGCAAAAATACTTGGATTAAACAATTTTCCCAAAAAATGTTTTACTATTTTGTGTAAATATATGTATTTTAATTTATGCAAATAATGCAGAATCTTACTTGTACAAAAAATATTGCATACAAGCAAATATTGCAAATATTGCATGCAAGCAATTCGCGGTCATAAAGTATCTTTTTTGCTACTTTACTTGTATATTTTTTGCTACTTTACGCCCTTAAATAGCTATTTTCAATTTTGTATTGAAAATGTAAAGCAGCATTTACATGCAATTTCTTAAAATTATTTCAACTTTTGTGATTTTTCTAAAAATTTATGGATAGCGTGCGTTATTATAAAACAATAAGGGGCTTATGATTGAAAACGCGTGGAAAACGTAAACGTCGATGAAACGTGAAACGTAGTCTATTGGTATGACTGAAAACGCGTGACAAACGTTTTATTTCGAACTCATTTTTTGGTTTGATTGAAAACGCGCGGCATCACTTTTTTGTACAAAATTGAAACGTAAGGTTAGGCTTGCGTTTAGAATAATCTTAAAACTGAAAAATGTAAATTTTTTAAATTTTTAAATTTTATTTTATTTTTAATTTCGAGTGAAAATATGGAAAATGCTTTAAATTTGAAGCACATTAATTGTTTTTAAACTTTATGGGAAAAATAACATATGCTAGTAAACGGAATTAGAAAGATAATCCTGATATAGCTAATTATTATTTTTATTTTATCCAAATAATTCAATTTTTTACACTTAAAACTTAACACAATTATATTTTTTTAACAATCAATATTAGATTTGACAGTTAACAAAAAATTATTTTGACAATTCTGACAGTTCTTTAATTTCGAAAAAAAATTCGAACTAGCTTTTTATCACGCGTTTTCAATCATACCTATATTAGGTGAAAATGAATAATCTTAACCGCATGATGCGTTTTCCGTGCGTTTTCAATCGTAAGCCCCAATAAATAACAAACAAAATTAACACCATGGTAACGTATATATAAATATATGCCAACAAAAAAGATTATACAAACTTCTCATTCTCGCCTCCTATGATTAAACAAATAATTTTAACACGATTATTTTTAATTTATTTATTAATTTATTTATTGTTCGATCGTAGAAAAAGTAAAATGTAAAACTCTCACAGAATACAAATATTTGTTTGTAAGAATTTAAACCACTCTAAGTGCTGGTGTTTTAAACTTTCATACTCGTAAAACTTCTATCAATCTGTGCTTGTAATTCAAGATACTATTATATTGTTTTAATACATATTCATTAAAGTAATAACCTGATCATAGAGTAAAGTTTTTACATCAGTGGCAAAAATGAAATCTATATGATTGAATTCTGGGTTCGGAACACGGTATTTACCAGCCATATTTCCTAATTTTCCAGCTAATTCTTCAACATCCTAAAATAAATCATTAAATTTGATTGTGATAAATATATTTAAACAGTTGAATAAGTGATTTTATTACTTTTACAGCTACAAACCAATCATTATCACTGAAATGTAAAAACACAGGTGCTGTTATTCGGCTTAGTTTGTAATCTGGAGGCTTGAATGCTTTATATTGAACCCAATTTTTAAGTAGGCCGTAATCGTACTTGCAGAACCGAGCAGAATTTATCTCTTGACCATAATGTACTAGTTGATTGGTTGATGCTCCAGCTGGGAAATTTTTTAAAACAGTTGGAATAATGGTCTAAAATGAAATTCAAATTTAAACTCTGTCTTATTAAATTTTACTTTCGCTCATTTACTCTGTTCAGCTGCTCAGAATCGTAGCCAAACATCAAAAAGAATACATTGACACAAACTTCTTGAATTGGTGACTTGTTCTTACAAACTAATCCTCCACCATCTCTTATTAACTCAGTGCTTGGCGCAAACTCATAGACCCCAAGATTTTTTGCAACCCAATCAAGTTCAGTGACAAATGGAGAGAACAGTCTTGCAAAAGGGCTTATTAAATTTGACATAAAAGCAACTGGTGCTAATGCTTGCATTGTTCGGATTTTTTTGTTGTATTCCGGACGTTCAGCACCCATGACAAAAAATGCTGTAGTTCCTTGAGAATGACCAACATAGTGCAAATCATTTTGTCCTGTTACCTTCAAAGCATAATCAATCATTGCAGGTATATCACTTATTCCAATTTCATGCCAACTAAAATTCCAAAAATCTTTTGATGTGGGTGTAAGAGTTGTATGATTTCTTGAATAAGAATTGCCACGAGCATTTCCGAACCAGACATCATAACCACGGTCTGCCAATAAATATGCAAGGGCACGTTCTGGTCCTAATAGTATCCAATCATTTGAACTGCTTAATAATCCATGTAATAGAAGTACAACTGATTTATTTGCTGCTGCGGGTGATTGAACTCCATATGGAATTCGAAAAATTCTCAAAATATATCCATCTGAATTTGTGACAAAATGTTCTTCTATCGGATAGCCATAGCTTTTAACTCTTCCGATCTAGAAAGAGCAACGAAAACCAAAATCCCAAAATAATTATTTAAAAAAAATTATAGTGTACAATATAATCTAAATGTATAATAAAACTAAATTTTTGACTTAGCCGTGCGGATAACCTTTAAGAAAAAACTACGAACTCGCTTTTAGCGAACGAAATACGGACCGTCGATAAAGCGTTTCGCAACCATACCGTTTTAAGTTCACTTTTGACGCGTTCCTTTTTTTACTTGATTATATATAAAATACATGTGCGGTGTCATTTTAAATATTATATTTCATAACAAAATAGGCTGCCAAGAATTATAACGACGAGTGGATTTATTTAATAATTTAATAATTAGTAAGTATAATTTTGATAACATATTCTTTGTAGTGTTGTAACTATAATTATACAAAAATACAATATAAATAAATATATATAAATATAAATAAATAAATGTAGTGTTGTATGTATAATTAATTATACAAATTAAAAATAAAAAATGGACAGACAGTCTTATTACGTAATAAATCGCGAAATTGCTAGTATTTGTGGTATTAGAAATCGCGATGAACAGAATGGTGATATAGCTGAAGAAGTTGAAGACTTCTGTGTGGATTTTGAAGATAGTGATGATGATAACACAGATGGTAGTGTTTTTAGTGAAACAGAAGGAAATTGTGATATCGATGAGTTATGAAATTGAACATTTGAAAGCATTAAATATTTCAGCTGATATATAGGTAAATGGTATTACTTCCGTCTGAAAGACCTAAGTATTACATTCATGAGCCAAAAGTGAAATTCTTACCCTCATATTTTTGGCATTTCTCGACGTTTTAGGACCTATTGATTCTAAAAAAGCAAAAAAAAAATGTGTGTATGTCTGCTGGCCGGCCGTCCGTCATTACCTACGCTGCAGGGAAAACTGCTGGAGGGATTTCAAACATTTTTTTTTCTAAAAATAGGTTTACTCAAGGGACAGGTCCGAAAGGACGCTGTATTCGATAACTGTACCGGAAGTGTGTCAAAAAAATCATTATGTGTGTCAAGAGTAGCAGATTTTAATATTTTTCGCTTAAAAAACGTTCATTTTAAGTGATTACGAGGAACATTAAATTTGGAGAAATCTTGATTTTAGGGATTGGTATGTGAGATCAAAACCTGGATTGTTGCATTATAAGTTTGTCAAAAAAATGTTGTCAAGTGTGTCAAAAGAAAGATTTTCATTTGTTTTTTTAACTAATTTTTTGGAAAAAAATATAAAATTAATTGTTTGTTTGAAATGAGATTTTATTATTATTATTGAGAATTATGGCATTATAAGTTTGTCAAAAAAATGTTGTCAAGTGTATCAAAGAAAATTTTTAATTATTTTTTTACCCAATTTTTTGGAAAAATATAAAATTGTTTGTTCGAAATGAAATTTTATTATTATTATTGAGAATTATGACATTATAAGTTTGTCAAAAAAATGTTGTCCAGTATGTCAAAAGAAAGGTTTTAATTTATTTTTTACCCATTGCTTTTAGAAAAAAATAAAATTAATAGTTTGTACGACATGAAATTTTATTATTATTATAGAGAATTATGGCATTATAAGTTTGTCAAAAAAATAATGTCAAGTGTGTAAAAAAATGATTTCATTTATTTTTTTACCCAATTTTTTGGAAAAAAAATGTAGCGGTTCTTATGACGTAAATGCAATTGAAAATGAAATTGGACATGAAAATTTTTGTATTTGTTATAGTTTTTGAAATATTTTTGGAATTTTGAAAAAGTTTGTATTTTTGATTTTGTAATAATTTTTGCAATATTTTTAGAATTTCGGAAAAAGTTTTAATTTTTGATTCTGTAATAATTTTTGGAATATTTTTAGAATTTTGAAATGTTTAAAATATTTGAATAAATATTGGAATATTTTTAGAATTTTGATTTTATTATAATTTTTGGAATTTTGGAAAAATTTTTAATTTTTGATTTTGTAATAATTTTTGCAATATTTTTAGAATTTTGGAAAAAGTTTGAATTTTTAAGAATTTGTGGATTATTATTGGAATTTAGAAAAAGTTTAAATATTTGATTTCATTCTAATTTTTGGAATATTTTTGGAATTTTGAAAAAAGTTTCAATATTTGATTTGGTTATAATTTTTGCAATATTTTTAGAATTTTGAAAAAAATAGAATTTTTTAATTTTATATACACTGAATTCTCTTTTTATGCGATAGATACGTTCCTCAGAAAAAAGCATAAAAAAAAATCGCATAAAAAAGACACTACCTACATTGAATAAATAATGATAGGTTCCGTATTTTTCGAAAACCGCATAAAACCAAATAAATAACCAAAAATCGCATAAAATGGACTATGTTACCATTCTTGGAGAGGATTATGTTGGGTACCTATTGAAGGTTTGAAGAAAAGAGGGTGATAGATTTAAAACAAATTGAAATCAGGAGTCCAAAATTAGTATTTTATATCACTTTTCTTAGAAATTAAATGATAATTACACCTAGTCATTATCTTCACTTGATGACAATGCTCGCGACCATTTGTGAACTGGTATGAAATCACTATCATCATTGCTATAGACGCTCAATAATTCGGGTGACAATATCAATTCTCCCTCATTATATCCAGTGATAATTTCATCAGCTGGTGTTTTTGCTTGATTGACAACAAAATCTGTTATTAAACTTTGTGACGATTTCTGCAATTGTTTAAGAAGTTCCTGATACCCAGAAATGCAAATCTTCAGGTCACGCAGGAATTAAAATGCCCGTTCAGAATTCAGTTTATTGTTAATAAAATAATTTTCTATTGAGTTGTTAATTTGAAGACCTTCTCGAATTATTTTTGCAGTGAGCGACGCAGGTTCACTGTCACATCACTATTATTTTTTGGATTTATGACCGGATCCAATGCTTCGATAACATTATCATCACTTAAGACCTTATAAACAAGCAATTCATCGACATCATTCTCGTTAAATGTATTCTCGCCACAAGTTACATGTGCTAAAGCAATAATTTCTTCAGTAGTCGATTCTTGATTAATTGCGTTTCTGTTTGTAATGCAACGAGACCATAGTTTTTCCAACACGCATTTAAAGTTTGTGGTCTAATTTCAGATAGCAGAAGTAGCATGATTGATACAGTGTAAAATCGATAACTTTTTTCAAACATCTGCAAGTGTCCAGTTGATTCAAAATAAATTGAGAGGTTCGTTTTACATAAATTTTTTAAAAGTAGCAATTTTGGCTTGATCTAATGGCTGAATAAGGCTTGTTGTATTAGGTGGAAGAAACACCATATTCAAATTTGGATGTTGTAACTTCGGATGCGACGAGGCATTTTCAACAATCAACAGAGCTTTAAAATCAAGTCCCTTTCGCTTCAAATAAAGTTCTACTTCCGGGATGAAACAACTATTAAACCACTCGGTGAAAACAGCAGATGTCACCCGAGAATTTTTGTTCGCCATCCAATGTACTGGTAATTTTTTTAAATCCTTACCTTTCAGAGCCCGAGGTCTTAGCGATCGATTAATAAGCAGGGGTTGGAGCAACCGATCTCCTGATGCATCACTGCATAGTAGAAAGGTTAATCTATCTCTGGCTGCCTTAAAACCACTTGCCTTTTTCTGAGCTTTCGCAATGTATTTTCGGGTGGGCATTTTTTCCAGAACAACCCCATCAGTCTCATATGCGTTGCAAATCTGATTGGGACAGTAACCACCTTCCTCAATTATTTTTTCCAACTGTTCAGGCTAATGCCTGGCAATCTCCTCATCTGCTGATGCAATCTCGCCAATAATCTTCACGTTGTGAAAAGCTTTTCTTTTTAAAAAAACAGTAAGCCACCTTGTGCTTGCTGAAATGCTGTACCGGAATAAACGGTAGAGTTCTAGTTGCTTCAATTGGTCGTAAGAGCGTAAAGTTGGGCTTAAAACGTTTTTCCTATTTTATTGATTATCATCTAAAATAGAAAATCTATGAACCTGAATTTTGAGATGTGTATAAAATTAACCTAATAAGAAAAATTAAAAATGTCATTATTAAAATGTTTCGCCAAGTGCCGACAGTCGACACAGTTGAAATCACAATTGAATTTAACCTATTAAACCTAACCGCTTATGGCGGATACAAAAAAAGTCGTTTTGTTTTACGGGGCTGCGATGTGAGGCCTTTAAGAAAATACTTTTTTTTAAACGAGTCAAGTAGGGTATATCTAAGGGCTTTACTTCAGTATCCCTTAAGCTTTTATTTCAGAATTTTTAACCATACAGTTTTTTGTGTAATTTTGAACAATAGCGTTGATTTTCTTTCCGCTTAGTTTCGACCTAATTGGTCGAAAAACTTCAAAATTCTTATAAATAGAAAATGTGGTAGCATGTGGTTCCATGACCAGTTGACTCCAGCTTCGACATCCTATATCACAAAGGTCTTGGATGATGTTGTCTAGCTCTTGCTCTTCGACGAACACCAGCTGGTTGTTGTTAGGACGCTTTTTTATCGCTTTTTTATCCGGTTGGATTTAATGAATCCGATTACATCGCAGCCTCGAAGAAGCTGTCTGATTTCATGATTTATTCAGATTTTATACTGATTTTCTGCAACTTTACATGAACCATAAATTTTCGTATGACCTTCCCTCGAAAGTTGATAAAATTCTACAATCGGAGGAAATCGGCTTTTACATCCAAATGTAAGCACGGGTCGGATTAATGCTTTGGAAAGTGTGAGTTTACACGACTGCGAAAGATGTTTTGATCACAGGAGTTTTGAGTATGAGTAGAAAACTCTGTATGCGGCCGTAACTGCATGTCATTTGACGATGTTTTTTCAGACCCGGGATATTTGAAACTTTCCACGCATTCCACTTCAGAGTTGCCAGTATCCAGATTTTCGGGAGGTATGTTCCTAAATGTCAATAAAACTTAATGTTTGCCGGAGTTAATGCATAATCCAAGTCGTTTAGAATTTCTTGCTGTGAGAGACTATCCTTAATTTCGCTTGTTCTACGTCCGAGAAGTACAATATCATCTGCGAAGCCAAAAATTTGACTAGATTTGTTTAATATGCAGTGTTGTGTCTCAATTCGGCTTTTTTTTATCGTGTACTCAAGCGCCAAATTAAAAAGTACGGGAGCGAGTGCATCATATTGTCATACACCTGATGTTATATCAAATGGATCGGAAACTGACCCTTCTACTACTATTCTACAGTTTGATCCCGATGTTGTGAGTTTACACAGAGAAACAAGTTTCGCTGGGATACCAAGGCATATGAGTGTGGACCAAAGTGCTATCATATGCTTGCTTTAAATCAACATGTTTTTTCAGAATCATTTTTAAGGTCATAAAGAGAAGCATCCTTAAGGTAAAACATTGACTCGGCGAACAGGAGGAGTCGACCAAGTACGACATTAGCTAGTATTTTATATGCAGCGTTCAATAGTGCGATGCCACGATAGTTCGCATACTTTAGACGTTCAACTTTCTTATGTCGTGGAACAATGAGAAATGTTTTCCATTTGGAAGGTAGTTCTTCTTGGTCTCAGATTGCATGAATCATATCGTATATACGTGAGACCAGAGCTGCTCCTCAATTTTTAAATAGTTCTGCGGGGATTCCATCGACACCTGGTGATTTGCCCGTTTTCAGTTTTTTAATGGCAGCTTCCACTTCTTCTATTGCTGTGTAAGGAACAACGATGTTCCCAGTCGATGGAGCAATTGCTCAAATAGGATGAACTTCATTCGTCCTATTCATTAGGTCTTGAAAGTGAGATCACCATACTGCCAACACAACACGTTCATTTGTTGTAAGTTCATTATTTCAGTTTTTGATGGCTGTAGATCTTGGGTGGAAATCTTTTGTCAGCATGCATTGACAAAGCACTCTTTTGAATTTCCATTGACTACATGTTGGTTGATGTTTTCAAAACAGCTATTCATCTGTTCGCGTTTCTTTTTATGTAGAAGCTTTGCTGAGGCTTTCCTAGCGCATAAATAATCAGCTTGGCAGCTTCGGGTGTTCCTTGTTAATCATTTTTCTTGCAGTATTTCTTTATGTTCCACGTTTTGGCGGCACTCGTCGTTAAACAATTCATTATGTGATTTTGGTGGTGGTTTGCCTATTGTAGTTTGTGCTGCGGCTATAATGGTTGAGTAAAGCGTTTGCCATTCTTTTTGTATGTTTAATGGCATATCAGAAGAGATGTCATGCTATTATATATTTTGCGTTATTTGCCGGATGTTTAAATGCATCGAAATTCCATCGCACGGTATTTTTTCCTTGTCTATTAAACGTAAATGACAACTTGCACTTTTACTTAAAGATTACAAGCATATGATCGGTATCCATATCAGCACCTCTGTATGATCGAACATCAGTTACACTTGGAGAGTGTCTCTTAGAGATCATGCAGTGTTCGATTCTATTTTCCGTTCTTCTGTCATTTGAATTCCAAGTTGCCTTGTGAATTCTCTTGTGAGGAAAGAAAGACAATAACTAGATCATACATCATAGTCAACACGGCTGCGCGAAAACCGTTATTGTTACTGGTATGATGCAAGCTGTTAGGGCCGATATGTGTCTTAAGTTCTGCACTTCTACCAATTTGAGCATCGTAAATGTCAATAGCGATTCGTTTTTTATGTGGCTATGATTGACAGATCATAAAAAATCTACAACGCAACTTTATGTTATTTATTTTTAATAGTTTGTTCTTCTACTGTTACGGAACCCTCGGCGAGCGAATTTCATGCACACTCGACCGTTTTTTTTGGTTTTGAAATTTTGTGATTTCTTTTATGCTTTTTGTATTTATTATTCTATATTTTGATGTTAAATTTTTGAATTTTTAGAAAAAAACATATCATTGGAAAGTACTTTTTATAAGAATTAAAAATACTTTTCCAAATTTCCAGCCGGCAATCCTGGTAAAGAAGAAGGAGACACAGAAAAAGTCGCATAATTCCAAAATTGTATAAAAAAATTCGAAACCGCATAACTTTAAAATCGCATAAAAGAAAATCGCATAAAAACAGAATTGAGTGTATATGTAATATGTATATTTAGAATTTTGAAAAAAGTTTAGTTTTTTGATTTTGTAAGAATTTTTGGAATATTTTTAAAATTTTGAAAAATTTTAAATTTTTAATTTTATTATAATTTTTGGAATTTTGAAAAAAGTTTTAATTTTTGATTTTGTAATAATTTTTGCAATATTTTTAGAATTTTGGAAAAGTTTAAATTTTTAAGAATTTTTGGAATGTTATCGGAATTTAGAAAAAGTTTAAATATTTGATTTCATTCTAGTTTTTGGAATATTTTTGGAATTTTGAAAAAGTTTGATTTTATTTAATTTACCAATATTTTTGGAATTTTGATTATAATTTTCCGGCAACGTATTGATGTTTCGTGTTAGTTTTGTAATAAATTTTTAAACAGAGATAAAAAATACTTGTACTTTAACAAAGAGTTATGTTTGATATACATCGCTGCCCAAAACTACAAACAATGTCCTCATAAAAGTTTTTTGCCGAAAACTATATCAAAATCCTTAACCCAGACCGAAGTCTTGATATATCAGAGCTGTGAGAAAAAATATTAAAAAAATATCATCCAAATCTGCATCAGAGCATTAAGACGGTGCTAAAAACACCAAAAGAAAAGTCAACAGATATTGTTTCAATGGGTGATGGACAGTATTCTCTAATTGGTATGAGGCACAACATAGAAAAATTTATTACTAAGAATTGCATTAAAGAACAAGTAATAAAACTTGATATAGGAGTTGATGGTGTACCTTTGACTAAGAGTTCAAATAGTCAATTATGACCAATTCTTGGAAACATAGTTTCGTTTAAAGAGGTTTTTTTGATAGGAATTTTTCATTGGTACAAAAAACATTGGTACAGCTTGTGCAAATGATTATCTTCAACCATTTATGGACGAAATGAAAGATTTGGAAAATAATCCAATAATATACTGAGGTTATCCTGTAAGAGTAGAAGTGAGATCATTTATTTGTGATGCTCCAGCAAGGTCATTTATTTTAGGCAAGTGAATCATATATATTCTGGTAGAATTTTTGAACTAAAATCTGTATTTTTTTCTTGCATTTTTATTACAGGAATTAAATCTCATTCCGGTTACAGTAGTTGTAATAAGTGTACTATAAGGGGTTTATACTATAAACACAAAGTGTGCTTTCCAGGTATTGAGAACACTCTGAGAACAGATGACAATTTTAAGGAAAAAACTGATAAGGAGCACCATATTCGTTGTGATGTTTCATTAGAAAATTTAAATATAGGTTGTGTAACTCAGTTTCCTATCGATTATATGCATTGTGTATTATTGGGAGTAACAAGGCAAATGCTGCAATGCGTAGTAAAGCAAAGAAAACAAAAATTTTCACTAAAAAGAAGTGCTATTGAGGCAATAAATTTGAATTTAAAATCTCTTCGGAAGTGCATGCCCTCAGAATTTCAGAGAAAACAACGAACACTACACGAAATGGATCATTGGAAAGCAACAGAGTTTCGAATGTTTCTATGTTATACAGGTGTTTGTAAAATATTTTACATTTGTATAAAAATAATTAATATTAATATTTTTAGGAATAGTGGCGCTTGAAAAAATTTTAGAAAAAAAATATTACGTACACTTTTTGCTATCGGTGTGTGCAGTTCGAATACTAAGTCATCCAGAAGATTGCTACATAAATAATGAATGTGCTTCTGAGCTTCTTATTGAATTTGTCAAACAATTTACTGAATTATATGGTGTAGAAAATCACTCTTACAATGTCCACAGCTTACTACATTTAGCAGAAGATGTTAAGGCTTTTGGCCGTTTGGATGCATTTAGTGCATTTAAATTTGCATTTAAATGTGCCTTCATCTAACTTTTTTATATTTTCTTGCACTAATGAAATACTTTGCGAAGATTTAAAAGTTTTAGTGTATTTGAAATTTAAAAAAAAGTAGTAAAATTACAATTAAATGGAAACTGTGTATATATACCATTACAACACTTATAATATTATTTATATTTCTTTTTCAGACAATGTCTTTTGGTGGTGATGATGAAACTCAAATTGGTAATTATTTGATATTAACAAATGATAAATATATTTTTTAATTTAAAATTTAGAAAGCTTTGAAACAGAAAATTTTTTGCAAACTGATACAGAAAATTTTTTGCAAACTGATACAGATTTTGCATACTGATACTGATATATAAATTAAATTTATTTCTTAAAAAACTAGATATATTTAAGAACGAATAAGAATAACATTTCATTTCTAATTTTTTATTATTAATAATTATGCAATATTAAATAAAATATAAAATTAAATCTCTTAAATTCGATAAACCAAATAAACCAAAATCAATTATTAATGAAAATTTACAAAATCGAACTCAATCATCCACATCATCAATATCAACAAAAAACGTTCAGATTCGCAAACCATGTAACAATTCCAATATTTTGAATGCAACACAATTACCAAGTTTAGATATACAAAACAACAATTTATTGAAGGCGGTTTTAAAAGAACTAAAATATTTACGACAAGAAAATAAATCTCTGCGAAACGATGTACAAGAACTCAAAGAAATGTATAATTCTTCAAAAAATAAAAATTGAACTTCTCTAAACATTCCAAAATCCACTGCAGAAGAATTTAAAATATTTGAAGAGAAATTAAAAGTGGAAACAAATAAAGATGTTTTGGTATGGACAACTTGTAATATATTATGTAATATATATATATATGTAATATATTTTATGTTTTATATTTTAGAAAAATTTGCTGAACAATCTTTCAGATGTGTCGCTGGAGAAGTACGTGCGACCTTGCTTAAAAGCAGTTTTAACAGACCAAGCTGCATGTAGCTTCTCGTGGTTTGGTAAACAGGAAAACATTGTAGTCCATTTATTCACTGCAATGAATATAATAAAAGGTTAATTCAAATACGATTTTTAACATCGAACAACATTTGAACCTAGTCGAATTGTTTTTTAAATTATAATCATGTTTTTATTTCAGATTTTACAAGCAAAAAATTTCCCAACAGTAGGGTGAACGATATCATTAATATAATTAAAAAATGGTTTCAATACGCAAAAGATCGCATACGCAAAACTTCTAAAACTGCTGAGTTGAAAAAATAAAATGCTGCCAAATATTTGTAGAAAATAAGTTTCGTAGAATATAAGTTTTTTAGAAATTAAGTTTTCTAGTATAAATTTAATATCAGGTCGAATGAAAATTCTGCAATATATTTATTTTATATTCTTAGTATAAGTTATTTAAAAACAAGTTGAATATTTAATTGTTAACTTTTTTAATATGGTAAAGAAATGTTATAAAGACTGAAATTTTGTCAAAAATTATATTAATATATTGTGTTAAATATGTTAAAATAAAAGGAAAAAAACTTTTATAAGAAATTTTTTGAAGTATTTTATTTATGAAAAAAATTAGTTCGTAAACGTACCGTATTTGGCGAAACGTAAACGAAACACTCAGGTATTACGTAAACATACCGTATTTGGCGATACGTAAACGTAACACTCACGTATTATGTAAACGTACCGTATTTGGCGATACGTAAACGCAGTATTTTGAAGGGATTGAATATTTTGAACATTTTTTATCGAATCGAATCGAAACTAATCATTATATCAATTAAACTAATAATGAGTGTGTTTTTTTTCTATATCGGAGCGATAAAATAAAATTTGTATCAGATATATTGTATAATTTTTTCCTCCGATAATTAGCTGTCAGATATAAAATATATTCTCTTGAGTTCTTTCCGCCAAAAAAAAAAATAAAAAAAAATTTATTAAATAAATAAATAAATTTTATTAAAAAATTTATTCATATTTGTTTTTAATTGAAACTTTACCTACAATTTTTTAAATTTAAACTTTAAACGATGACTTCCAGTCGGTAAAAAAAATATCTGTAATATCTGTAAAAGATTTTAGAGAAAATATATGTACTATTTTCATTATTCATATTGTCAAATTCATCTACTAAAAACTTACAAAACGACATAGCTAAATTTGACAGTGTAAAAAATAAACAAGATTGTATTTTTATATAGCTTTTTTACCAGTGTAAAACAATGGTATTATTGTGTTCGCCTGTTATTATTCCATCTGTAGGCGAACACAATAATAACATTATTTTACACTGGTAAAAATCTTGTTTATTTTTTACACAGTCAAATTTAGATATGTCGTTTTGTATGTTTTTAGTAGATGAATTTGTAAATATTATCATTTATATTTACAAGCGTAGAAAAAATAGCGTTTTATACGCGTGGTAAAAACGTTTTTGCGTTCCTGAACTTATTCCACTCGACGCTATCGCCTCTCGTGCACAAACCGTCCAGTCACGCAAAAAGAGACGTTTTCACCACTTGTATAAAAATCTACTATTTGACAAAAGCATATAAAAAGTCTATTTTGCATGCATTCAGGGTTAATCCCATGTGAAAACGGATTCTTTTAAACTATAAGTGTAAAATCATTTTCGCTAAATAACAAATTGTATTTGCTATGGTATTTTGAAATTTTCATATAATTTTACAAAGTTTTTTAATCAAAGCAACCATGAATAAATATAATAGTATATTTTCCTACAAGAGATGAATGCATTGTTTTTTTGGTGAGTAAACATTTGTTTATGTTTAGACATGTTTATGAACGAAAAACGTTTTTATCTCGCGTGGGATATGCAATTTTTTCTATGGTAGTATATATCTGTAGGTGGGAGGTAAACTACACCAAGTCACATTTTTAAAATTTTACAGGAAAGCTAAAAAACTGTTTGAAAATGTACTATGGACTATGGACTTGGTGTCATTAAAAATTGTTCTATCTCGAAAACTACACTAGTTAGGACTCAGTGCTATTAACCTCTCGATAGAGAACAAACTCCTGATTTTAACAGTACAAAAAAACGTATTTGAAAAAATTGGACTTGGTGTAGTTTACCTCCCACCTACAGATATATAATCGATATTTATTATAAATTATAAAATTAGAAATCGACAACATAACATTCAAAGTTCATATTCTATTTTTTCATAGTAGTGCTTTAAACAGCGCAACTTTGTAAAATTATATGAAAAACCATAGCAACTACAATTTGTTATTCTTTTTACACTAGACTAGTGTAAAAGAACCCATTTTCACAGGGCATTAAAGGCAATGATACATATAAAAGAAGTGTCTTTCAGACATAAAAAATTTCGTATCTAATTAGTTGAGGTAACAATTTTTAAATTTTACGAAAATATTTTTGACTGAACGACAGAAAACATATCTAAGACATAAAAACATAACATTCTACCGTTCTACCGATAATCAATTACAATTAAATTAATATGATTATTTTGAAATTTGACAAATTTTCTATATTTTTATTGGGATTATCTTTATTTTATTGGGATTATTTTTATTGGCCAAATCTTTATGTATTATTAATAAAAAAATTAAATTAAATAGTCAAATTAATTTAGTTATAATTAATTATCGATAAATCTTACGTTTAAGATTAATTTTTCTAATATGCAAGTGACCAGTAAAATTTTGGAGGTTATGTTTTTATATCTTTCAAAAAAATAGAATAATCTTTAAGACATTATTTTTTTCTTTCAAACAAAATATTGTCATTCAGATAAAAAAATGCTACCACCCCTCAACCAATTTAATGCAAAGTTTTTTATGTCTGAAAGACAATTCTTTCACAATCACATGTATTATTGCCCTAAGCGTGATGAAAATAGACTTTTCATAAGTTATCATAGAAAAAATTAAATTTGAATTGTTATGTTGTCGAAATTTAATAATTTATAATAAATATCGTTTATATATTTATTATCGTGAAAAAATAACGCGTTTCGTGAAAAAATTTTCACTCACGAAAGAACAGTGGGTTCATCTCTGTAGTATGTAGCATTTTCTAATTATTGGAATGTTTTTCTAATGAATATTTTTCAAATATTTGAATCTACTAGCATTGAAGGAACAATAAAATATCAAAGTAACAAAGTGAATGATCTGTTTGCAAATAATTCATTTGTTTAATTAAAATAATCTAAACATATTCTTGTTATTACTGGATTCGCATTAAAAATCTTTCACTTTAGAATAGTTTAAAGATATGAAATTTTATCGCTAATATTTATATATATAATTTAATTTATTTTATAAAGATAATTATTTGACCGATTTAAATAATCGAATTTAATCAGCAATTCAAGCGTTTAATGTAGCAAAATACTTACGGTATCAAAATCTCCCAGTGATTCATCAATTGGAGAACAATTCCGGGTTAAAAAACAAAAACTTATTAAAGTTAGTAAAACTAAAGTTTTCACCATTTTACATTAAAACTATCATACCTTAATGATAAATAAATTGGATTATTTTCTTCTTTTATAGAAATTTTGGGAATCATAGAATTACCCTAATATCCATAAAAATATTTATATTGGATAGATAAACATATCATATACCGTTTTTACAAGCTTTCATATAACTTTATCAAGTTGTCGGTTTTTGTTGGGCATTTCGATTTCACACTAACTAATCTAATAAATAACGTTTCCTTTATGCTTGCCCTGTATATATTTATTTGTATGTTTATTATATTTCAATTACGATAACGAGGGCTTAATTTTAATTAAAAGAATCATGATATACCGCACATAAAGCTCGGAAATATGGATGGTTCAACCAACAAATATTTTTAACAATATTTAAAAACAATGCAGAGAAATTTTTTTAAAAAATTGCAAGGTTTCTAAACTAAAGTGCTCTTTGTAAACCATCCCGACCTGATCAACAAAATGCATATTTTTGCCGCACCTTACTAAACCAATTTGGCTTTGTTTTTTTTATTAGTAATAGCTATTTACATATCGAGGGCTGAAAGTGAAAGATTACGCCAGCGGTTCATATTGAAGCCCGACGCGAAGCGAGGGCTTTTATTGAACCAAGGGCGTAATCTTCCTTTCAGCCTGAGTGTATGTACAACGCACAACTGCACAACTATATTGTAGTATAAATCAATTTTTGAATTTTTTAAACTCACCAGACATTTTGAAATATATGCCAAACATGCCATGATTTTCTCTATAAACTTCATACAATAATTTATTTGTTTGTTCTAATTTTATGAATATTTTATGCTTCACAATGTTATAAAGTTGTTATTTAGATGTTACTGCGTTGAGTGGAGGTAGATTTTAATATAGAGGTCGGCTGCTAGTGGCGTTGAATTCTCCAGGAGATGAATATGTTGATACGAGATGTTGTTTTCAATATAATGATTAATGAGTTACTTTGGATCCGTTGATTAAGCTGAATCTTCATTATGATTTAACAATTATAATGTTCACGTAAAGTAAACACAAAAGACAGCAGATAAAATGTTGTTGTTACAACCATATCATGAATTAAATTTATTTCCAAACTTCTTCAGGTACAGTAGCTTCCACATTCACTAATGGTCTTGAACCATTATTAAGTAGCACAAATATAAATTAAATTCTCTCAAAACACAATAACATTTTAGAGTTTAATTGTATTTATAAATAGATTATACAAGTTACATGAAATTTGTCTTATTGTATTAATCAAATTGATGGCGAGGCGATGAAATATAATTTACATAGAGAATTACATTTTTAATTTAACACGAAAATTGAGAACTCGAAACTATTTGGAAAAAACAAAATCCGAATAATAAAAAAAATATATTTTTTGTTTTTTTAATAAATGTTAACGAAATCATCGCCTGCTTAACTTTAAATTTTTTGAGAAATGGATTTAGTTTTGATGTTCGCCACAGTTATAATGCCTAGGATACGCTATATATAAACACATTCATAAAAACCGGGGCGTTATTAAGACGCTAAAAAACTAAATAAAATTATTTTTACTGTAGTTTTGTCTACAAAATGTAAATAATTCTTATTCAATTTAAACTAGTAAAGATTTTTACATTTGTTTAAAAATGTTTAGCAACATTTTAGTTATTAAATGTTCATATAGTTTTCCAAAACTATCAAATTATTTTAAACGTCATACAATGCTTTTGTCGTACGGTACAAAATTTAGGAAAATTTGATTACATAGCATCGTACAAACAGCAAATAATTATTTTAAACTTCAAAATAGTTATTTTCTTGGCATACTAGGATACATTTATATTTTTTTTTGCATATCAATATAGACTAACAAATTAAATTAAAACAAATTTAACATCCATCCCTCAGGCCAGAGGCCCTCGGGCTAGATTACGTCGCTTTCCAGGCGCAATAACCTACATAACGCCCTTGGTACATAAATAGCTATTACGGGTGATTCTTTTACGGGCGGTAAAGTAGAAAAATATATTAATATTTCATATAGCAACGGGATTTTATTTTACGGATGTAAAGTTCAACTTTCACTTTCAGCCACGATAACTAGGATGTAAAATGTGTTTTACGATTCGTTTGTGCGTAAAAATTATTTCAAAAATATCTCAAAAATATTTCAAAAATATTTCAAAAATTCTTGTTTTTGAGTGTCAATTACTGTGAATTTTTACTGACTTTGGATGATATTATATTCCTAGTGTGTTCAGTCGAGCTACTGTGATAAAAAAATCATGACTTTGTCAGTTGTCAAATTTTTTTTTTAATTTTAAATGTATTAATTTTTGAAATAAACTTATTAACTTACTTTTAGTAACCTATTATAATGAACTTTTAGAATTTTAATTTTGATGAACACAAAATGTGTTCAAAGTATGCGATCGAGAAAAACAACAATGCAAAAAAAAAATTTTTTTGTCGCTCGCATAATGAGCAAATGCGCATGGAAAATATAGGTTAGGGGTGTCTTTAAAATGATGTAACTCGGTCAATTATTGTCGGATTTCAACAATTTTTTTTATTTTATTCATATAAGATCATATTTTTTACAAAAAATATTTAAAAAAATTAAATATTTAATTATTTATTTTTTTTAATTAAATGTTTAATTAAATCTGTTATAATAAAAAAGCTCCGTAAAATTTTAATCCCAAAAATTTATGAAAGATAGTCCCAAATATGCCTAATAACATATTAAAACTAGAGAAGGCTTATAGCTCAAAGGCTCATAGGCTTATAGCTCAATGGCTCTTATAGTTTCAAAGATATTGAATTTTGAGTAATCCAACATCCGATAGATTTGATCAATTTTTACAGTAAAAAATTAGTATACCATCAAATATCAAAAATGCCTCGTTAAAATTTGATCCAAAAAATTTGTGTAAGAGAGCTCAAAGTATGCCCAATAACATATCAAAGCTAGAGGAGGCACTCTCTAATAGTTTTATAGATACACAATTTAAAGTGATCAGATCATATAACCAAATTATAAATTTTTATTTTGCAAATAGATATGTTCAACAAACAAAATTTGAAACATATAAAAATCCGTTACAATATTTTTTTTCAAACATTATTGCACTCTCTCGTTGCGTTCTCTGTCACTGTCTTTCTAAATTTTGTTTAAAGCGGTTGAGTGTACATGTAAAGATTTTTTTGAAGAGTTGAATATTTTTGAAATTATAAATTTGGGGTTTTAGATTGATTTCAATTTAGAAGTAATTTGGTGATAATTTGTGATAATTTGAACGCTTATAGTTTTAGTAAAAAGTGATAGTAAAAACATTGGAAAGAAATCATAGCAAAGTGGATAGTGAGTGACAGTAACAATTGGGCCGAGTGTTGTTTATTGTGAAAATCTTATCATTTCCTTTTTTTTTAAATGTAATTTGGTGATAATTTTGACGCTTATAGTTTTAGTGAAAAGTGGTATTTTGGAAAACATTGGACCAATAATCATAGAAAAGTGGCTAGTGTGTGACAGTGACAATTGTGCTTGTGTTGCGTATTTTAAAAATCTAGGCATAAAAGCTTCGATACGGATTTTTTATATTTAAGTTTTACAAAAACAAAAGCAATGGGAAAGGCTTTTAATTACAAATGTTGTCGTCCATTCTTTAAAAACGGTAGGTTCAGCACTCCGTATAAATGCCCATAAGATGTTGTGCCAATAATTCAATCGCAGTACAAAAATCTGCAAGTTATGCCTCGGTTTTCTTCGACGAAAAATACCAACTTTAAATGCGTCTGTTTCCTCTGAAAGTGGTGTATCGGAATTAGAAATCTCTACTTTAAGATTAGCGTCTTGTGACGACGAAGAAAATATTGAATTTTTTCCAATTGAACCGGAAATTGAGATTATGGAGATCGATGATCCATTGGAAATATTTCATCCTGATGAAACAGATATTGAAATCGAACTCAATAAGTTTTAGAATTTCGGTATCAAACCGATACGTGTGAAAAAATATCCAAAATGACGCAACATGTTCGGGAGAAAGAGGCAGAACGTGTTTGTCACGGAATTTGTTCTAAAGTATTTGGAATCGACACAGTATATAAATGCGACACTACAATCTTGAAGGATGCAGAAGATTTTCAAGAAGTTATCTCACAGCTTCGTGAAATACATAATAGTCCTCTAACAAGTAAAACCGAAAAGCATCAAATCCTCTCCATTTTACCCAAATCGTGGTCATGTTCAGATATTGTAGACAACTTTGATTTTGTTTCTTTGTACCAGGTTGGGAGAACAAACAAACAAATCAGTCAACCAAAAAGTAATCAACAATCAAAAAATTCCGCTGAATACGCCGACGTAATTTCATTTTTTAATTCAGATGGCATCTCACGACAAATGCCAGAAATTCGTGACTTTGTAAAATGATAAAATGATTAATTGAAATCGATTAGAAAGCTACATACTATCTATCTTGCTGAGCTATCTTTCATAAATTTTTGGGATTAAAATTTAACGAGGTTTTTTTGATCTTTGAACGTATACTAATTTTTTACTGTAAAAATTGATCAAATCTATCGGATGTCGGATTACTCAAAATTCAATATCTTTGAAACTATAAAAGAATGCCTCCTCTAGTTTTGATATGTTATTGGACATACTTGTGGCTATTTTTCATAAATTTTTGGGATTAAAATTTTACGGAGCTTTTTTACCTTCGTGATATAGGATGTCGAAACTGGGGTCAACTGGTCATGGAACGAGATGATTGGAAGCTGGTGGCACAGACGGCAAAATCCCTTCATGGGATGTAAACGCCAGAGAGAGAGAGAGGAGCTTTTTTATTATAACAGATTTAATTAAACATTCAATAAAAAAAAAATAAAAATAAGTATTTAATTTTTTAAATAATTTTTGTAAAAAGTATAATCTTTTATGAATAAAATAAAAAAAATTGTTGAAATCCGACAATAATTGACCGAGTTACATCATTTTAAAGATACTCCTACCCTATATTTTCCATGTGCATTTGCTCACTATGCGACCGACAAAAAAATTTTTTTTTGCATTGTTGTTTTTCCCGATCGCATACTTTGAACATATTTTGTGTTCATCAAAATTAAAAGACTCGAAGAAAATGGCTGTAAATTTTCCCAGGAATTGCTCTATAGAAAACGCTTTAATAAAGTTTGACGTCCAAAATGATGAAAACCAAAATAATTTATTTTTAATTGTTCGGTTCAAATTGATGTAATATTCAACGAAGTGATGTTTGCAGAAAAAATTTTTTATGTAAAATATCGTAATTTTTTTACGATTTTGCACGGCCAAGCACTACTGTACGCCGATTCCGGCATTTCCCTGCGAATTGAGAGAAAAGTGCAATAAATGAAATAACGAAATATTTTCTAATACGAATTTGTTATTTTTCACGGCACGGAATACTAGTTATGAAAAAATTGCTATAATTTATTTCTCAATTCCTATTTCACGATGTACCCGAATAGGGCTACGTTGTTTAATTTTGTAGTCTTTCGTTTCATAGGATCATTTCCTTTTGAAAGAATTAGTAAAATGACACTAGGGGCATTCCACGTAAAGCGGACAGGCAAAAAATGTTGATGTTTCCGATTTTAGTTATATTTGCTTATGTTATGCCTATATGTGTCCTCGATCCAGATTCAAAATGTTTTTACAGTATAAATTCTGGTAAGCAAGCTAGAGGACTTTAAAAATTTGACTAACCGATAGTATTCGCTACTGCGAATCCCTTTAGCATTTTTAAAAGGATGCAATAAAATAAATGAAGTACATAGTCGATTATGTTTCTTTGTGATTCGATTTATGAGCTTATTGTTTCTTTTCGTATTGTATTTAATTGAGCGACCGTATTGACGGATCCCTAATTTATTTACAGAACTCACATTTTAATTTATCAACACCAGCTCTTTCGTTAATTGATTTTAGAATGGTTTGATATATTCTATAATTGGTGATTATATTGTTAATATGCAATGCTGATTTTGAATGTATAGTTTCAGTTATTGATTAGTAGTTAAAAAACGTTAAAACCGTTTTAACTGCCTCTGTTTCTTCTAGAAGTTTTATGAATTTTGTTTGTTATTAGTGTATATATTTATGTAATTATTGAAATTGTTGCTATTCTGACTACTTCAAATAAAAATAGTAAACTTTTTTAAATGCATCGAAACTTTATAACTGACTTTAAATACTGATCAAATAGTTTGAAGATTTGCTTTCATTGTTTACTATTTTTAATGTTCGTGGTATGGTGACATTGATTAAAGCCGTTATACATATATATATTAATTAATAGAAACAATAATTGTAACCAACATAAAATTAGGTGATTTGGTGTTCAATGCGTTAGTGAAAAATCAGTTGTATTCTCTATCTTTTTCGATTGAAGATAAAAATTTTGATTATTTTGTCAATATATAGCGAAATATTTAAAATAAAATTTAAAATACATTGATTTCATTTGAAACGAAGACATGAAAGTGTTACTATTTGTCTTTTTTCTAATTGGATGTCTCCTTCAAATTGGAAATGCACAATCAAACAATATTCAAGAAGATATGAGATTAACAACTGTAAGTAGATGATACACTTAAAATGCAATTACAGAATATTTTTGATAATCTAAAGACAGGATTGTTAACTAAGTACGGATATCCAGCTGAAAATCATAAAGTAACAACTGATGATGGTTATATCTTAGAGTTACATCGTTGTCCAGGTAGCCTTATATCACCTCCTGCACATGGAAAACCAGTTGCTTTTTTAATGCATGGAATGTTGAGTTCGTCTGCCGATTTTGTATTGATGGGACCACAAACAAGTTTAGCATATATGTTGGCTGATTTAGGCTATGATGTTTGGATGGGAAACGCAAGGGGAAATAGATATTCACTTGAACATACTCGTTTAAATCCACGATTTGCAGCATATTGGCAATTTTCATGGCATGAAATTGGAATAACAGATCTACCAAACAGCATTGATTTTATTCTGCGTCATACGGGACAACAAAGACTACATTATATCGGCCATTCTCAAGGGACAACAGCGTTTTGGGTAATGGCTTCTCAACGACCAGCATACAACGATAAAATTATTTCTATGCAAGGATTAGCACCATCTGCATATATGCATAATACTAGAAGTCCTTATGTTATTGCTTTGAGCGCTTGGCTAACAACTACGACCATTGCATTACAAATGATGGGTGAATATAGCTTTGCACCAACAGATGAAATGAATAAAATTGGAGGGTACGAAAGATGTCGTGACGGTGCTCCTACTCAAGAAATGTGTGCGAATGAAATATTCTTAATTGCAGGATTTAACTCAGAAGAATTGAATAGAGTAAGTTTGGAATGATCTGGATTGGTTAAGATTAATTTTGTATTGTTTAATTTTATAGACGATGTTACCTGTAATAAACGCTCATTCACCAGCTGGTGCATCGACCAGACAGATGATTCATTTTGGCCAAGTAACAAGATCACGAATATTTCGTCAGTATGACCACGGCATTTATTTGAATCCATGGTACTATGGCAATATTTTTCCACCACGGTATAATTTATCAAGAGTTACAGCTCGTGTTGCCTTATACCATAGTTCGAATGATTGGCTGGCCACACCTGCCGATGTTCAACTTTTACATAACGATTTACCAAATGTTGTGCTTAAATATTTAGTACCATTACCAGCATTTAATCATCTTGATTTCGTTTGGGCTATAAATGTTCGAAAAACTTTTATACAATAGAGTTGTTTCAGATCATATGAGAGAAATGGAAAGAGCATAAAATGAAATTTATTTGATTAAATAAAATTACTTGCCTGTTTTAAATCTATTTTTGTTTTATCATAATTTATCAAATGATAAGCGTAATTTGTTTTAAATTCTTTTTAACAGTGATAAATAACAGGTCGCAATGCGGACTGATAAGAATTTGTTTAAATTAAAGCTTATGCGAAACAAAACGTTAGATAACTCTGGGCTACCAAATAGCTATCCAATATGTATTGAAATAAATGAGATGAGCGGTTGCTGTAGCTATGTTTCTTTTTTATCGAAATAATAAATTCTAAAAGTTTAAATATTTGTTACAACTTCTGACATAACATACATTCTGATACAATAATATCTTCAAAGGTTTTTTGATATTTTTATTTTGCACTTCAGATATTAATTGACTATCATCAACAAAAAGATACGGATAAATAAACTTGATAAAATCAATAATTTATATTAATAAATTTCTGTTAATAAAATCTACGAAACAATTTTATTTTTCTATATAATGTGTATTTATTTACTTGAAATAGTAAAATAATTTATTGGGATACATTAATTAGATTGAGTGTTCTTTTTAACAGTAGTTTATGTAACAAGTACGCAAAATATGGTTTTAGCGGACGAATCGTAATGTTTCCGGACGAGGCGCTAGCCGAGTCTGTAATATGAAGATGAATCTGCTAAAGCCATTTGCGTAAGTGTTGCATACAACGTTTTTTTGTATTAGCTCTTACGATTTTTTTTCTAATTTATTGCTTAATTTGTATTCTTGCATACCTAAAAATTTGATTTTTGAACAAAACTTATCAAAGCAATTGTGATTATAATTTGAAAATAATTATAATATAAAATGAAAACAAATTTTGAATCCGCTAAAGTGTTTTCATAACGACTTTAAGTACTAGGCCGCTAAAATACAATTTTGCGGACTCTAACCAGTTCTAAAAGTAATCTTTTTCGGAGCTAATACTAAAAAATTATTTAATTAAGCTATTATTAATATAAATGATTGATTTGTGATGTTCTTTAATAAATCATTTAAAACTTCTTAATAAAATAAGAACGAAGGGTTTCCTAGCTTCCACCAATAAGATTTATAACTCGATCGTACAACAATGAGTTTACATCAATAGCATACGTAAAATCTAAGTGGTTAAATTTTGAATCCGCAATTCGGAATTTTCCAACTAAATTTCCTAAATTCGAAGCCAACTCTTCAACGTCCTAGAACGAACATCAACATATTTAACATTAGCATTGTTTAATCAGACACACAAAACAATACCTTAACGGCAGCCAACCAATCATTATCACTGTAATATAAAAATACTGGAGCGGTTACCCTTTTTAAACCATAACTTGGTGGTGCGACAGTTCCATAACGATTCATATTTTCTTTTGATCCATAATCGTACATTCGAAAATATCCTGAATTTATACCTTGTGAATAGTGAACGATTTGGTTTACAGAGGCTCCTGCCGGTGTAATAGCTAACAAAGCTGAAATAATCGTCTGTTGAACAAATTCGAATTTTATGTATTATAGATTTAAGAATAAATCAATAAATTATCCTGACCCTATTTAATTGTTCTGAATTGTATCCACCGAGCAAAAATAAAACGTTAACACAAAGCTCTTGAAATATTGATGCATCACGGCATAATAGTGAGCCTCCAGTAGATAAAATCTCAGTACTAGGCAATAAACTCATAGTATCCTAACATTTTTGTTACCCATTCAATATGATTTATATATGGTGCAACAGCTCTAAGAAATGGACTCTTTAAATTTGACATAAAGGCAACTGGAGCCAATGCATGCATAGAATAAATTTTATTATTATATTCTGAGCGAATGGAGCACATAACAAAAAATGCTGTTGTTCCTTGTGAATGACCAATAAAATGTAATTTTTGTTTATTTGTTTGCATTAAAACATAATCAATCATCGCTGGTAAATCATATTGACCAATTTCATGCCAACTGAAATTCCAAAATTCTTTAGATTTTGGTGATAGGTAAATATGATTTTTTGAATGTGAATTTCCACGAGCATTGCCCATCCATACATCATAACCTTTATCGGCTAGCAAATATCCTAGTCCACTTTTGGGCCCAATTATAAGCCAATCAGCAGATGAGCATAACAACCCATGTTGAAGGAAAACAACGGTTTTATTCGATGATACTGCAGATTTTTTACCATATGGAATTCGGTGTAGCTTTAGAATATATCCATCAGGTGTTGTAACGCTATGCTCCTCGAATGGATAACCGAATGACTCTACAATCTTAGCCTGATAAAAAAACCTATTTTATTATTTAGTCGTTTGTTTTTTTTAACAAAAACTTACTGTTGCTTTTTCAGCGCCTACAGATTTTATTATTGCATACTGACGGTGATCGCTGACGTCCAAATCCTCATTTGGTTCTCCTTTTGTAATTAATAATGTACAAAATAGAACTATAAATATTGTCAACATTTCAACCTGTGAAGTGTAACTAGTTGTCTAAACTATAACTAAAGTAGTTTGATAGCCTATTTATACCCTAATATAAATAGGCTATCAGATTAGCTTGTTTTGTTGTTTGGTTTTTTGTGCATTTTAAAAATTTTATCAATAAAGATATGCATTGCAACATAGATTAGAATGGCAGGTTGATAAGTAGTGTGATGCAATTAACTATTTATATTTTTGGAACTTCAACTAATAACTCATGCCGCATTTACAGAGACATAGCCAATTAGTAGGTATGAGCTTACAACGTAGATTGTAATTTAAATCTTTGATGCTGTAAACACAATTTAATTTGGTATCTGTCAAACTTTTAAAAAAGAATTGAAAGGTATGATATGTACCCTGGAAAAAAACTTTTGTAGGAACTTTTGTTAGGATATTACATGAACTTTAAAAGATCCTATGTGAATCTTGTATGATCTTGTAAACTTCTTGCCCCAATGCTCTACACATGATCATGTAAGTTCCTATATAATTTTCCTAGAAGAACTTTTGCCAGGGTAGAGACCATTTCTCAAATTATTTGTTTGATGTTGGAAAATGTTTGACGGAGAAAAGAAATTTGATGATATAAAATTTTTGAGAAAAGGAGATGGAGTAGAAGTCAAACATTTTTATTTGCAATGGTGTTTACAGCGTGAAGTATTAAATTAAAAATAATTTGATTTGTAGTAAGCCTAGATATCAAATTAGTTGAAAGCTTTTAAAATAAAATGTGTTTACAGCACAGATTTAAAATACATCTACTAATTTGCTATGTCGCTGTAAATGCAGTTTAAATCATATCAAAAAGTAAAATCAGATTGCACTTGTTTTATCTTTTATTTTAATTTTGTACGTAACAATTTTGATTTAAAATTTTACATAGATTACGAATACATTTTTCGATTTTCAAAAATCATCAATTTCAAAATATTAGCCGCCATTTTGCCGCTATTTTGAATTTTAATAATTTGATCATGAATTTGGATTTAGTGACTATAAATCTCTTATAATACATTATTTTAATTTTAATTGTCATTTTACAGCACAAGATATATCGTGAAAACTGGTTTTCGGGGTGGTTTTTAACTTTCTGCGCCCTCTAGCGCTTACATCAATACTACTTCCATCACGCGATAAAAATTATTTAAATGAAAAAAAATTAAAGTTAAAAAAACGTGTCATAAAAAATAGGGGAGAAAACTACCCTCAAAAATTTTTTAAAATATTTTTATCAAATTCTACGGAAAAAATTCTAACGAACTAAGTAATATATTTCTAAAAAAATTTTATACGCGTTAAACTATCTACGAATAAAGACGTTTGTCGTTCACGAAAAAAATTCAAATTTGTGACCGTCACCGACGGCAAAGGGGTTGGCCAAAAACTCTAAAAAAATTACGAAATCGTTTTCTAATAGAGTAAATATATATATATATATATATATATATATATATATATATATATATATATATATATATATATATATATATATATATATATATATATATATATATATATATATATATATATATATATATATATATATATATATATATATATATATATATATATATATATATATATACATATATATATATATATATATATATATATATATATATATATATATATATATATATATATATATATATATATATATATATATATATATATATATATATATATATATATATGTATATATATATATATATATATATATATATATATATATATATTATATATATAATATATATATATATATATATATATACTATATATATATATATATATATATATATATATATATATATATATATATATATATATATATATATATATATATATATATATATATATGTATAATTTTTTTTTTTTTTTTTTTTTTTTTAAGGCGTTCATGCTCCATGTAGGAGCGTTGCCAGGCTAATCAGCTTTGAATATTCACCACGGTCATTCGCAACAGCGACATAATTACCATGGCTGCCGATTTTTTTAAGGTTGTTTAATTACGTCAGTCTCCCATTGTAGTCGTGGTCTTCCTCGCGGTCTACCACTCCCTGGGGTACTAACGTACATTTTTCTAATCATTCCAGACTGTGAATCGGCTCGTAGAACATGCCCAAACCAAGCAATCCTATTAGAACGGATACAACCTATTATATCAGGACCCCCAAGAAGGTATCTCAAAGTTATACCGGGTTCTATACTCTCCATCGTCTGTCTTAAGTGGACCAAAAATGTAGGTTTTCATTTTGTCACTGGCAATCTTAATGTGGTCTCGAACCTGTTGATGGATTTTATTCATCTTCTCCCTTAGTTGTCCAACGTAATCTGTTTTCGTAGATACCAGACCTCCAGGGATGCCGAACTCGATGTCACTAGGAAGATGTAGTTCTCTCCCGAACATGATATTCGCTGGCGTTTCACATGTCGTATCGTGCACTGCGCTACGATAGGCCATCAAGAATAACTGAAGATCCTTATCCCAATTTCTTTGGTTGGCTTCCACTACCTTCGACAGATGTTCTTCCATGGTTCGGTTGAATCGTTCTACCATGCCATCCAATTGTGGGTTCACAGGTGTAGTTCGTGTTTTTCTAATGCCGAGTGTTCTGCACAGCTCTTTCATCAGTTGAGATTTGAAATTCCTTCCCTGGTCGGTATGCAACTCGAGCGGTGTTCCATATCTGCAAATCCATTCATTGACTAACGTTTCAGCGACCGTAACTGCTTCCTGGTTCGGTATTGCATAAGCTTCCGGCCATTTTGTAAAGTAATCAATGACCACCATGGTGTATTTGTTATCATTGTCGTTTCCGGAAATGGCCCCGCGATGTCTATAGCAATTCTCTCCATTGGGGCTCCCACATTGTACTGTTGCATCTCTCCTCGAGTTCTAGTCTTTGGTCCTTTGCTCGTCGCACATGTATCGCATCGCCGACACCATTGCTCTACGTCGGTTCGATACCTTACCCAATAAAACCTCTCCCTTACTTTGGCTAGGGTTTTATTGACTCCCAGGTGTCCTCCAGAAATACTTCCATGCAGCTTTCCCAGTACTTCTTCTACTCGACTCGATGGCAACACCAGTTGTTCCAACACTTTCTTTCCATCAGCGGACTTCCATTTTCTTTTTAGCATCCCGTGGTCCATCAATAGTGAGTCCCCATTGCGCCCAGTAGCATTTCACCTCCGTACTTAAAGGTGCTACCTCTTTCCACTCCGGTCGCTTTCTCTCGGTTTTCCATTTCAATATTGGAGCCGTAGCTGGATCTTCTAGCTGCTCTCTTTTAATTGCCTCGGTACACCAATCGTCAGGAGTTTGGAGCTTGATTTGGTTCACTTTCATTGCCTCATTTCTTCAGTTCTGCTACATGACTTGCACTCCTTTATACAGGGTCTTCTAGACAAGGCATCGGTGTTACCATGGACCCTTCCCTTGCGGTGTTCAACTTTGAAGTCGTAGTTCTGCAGGATCTCTATCCATCTTGCTGCTTGTCCTTCAGGAAATTTGAATTGTAATTACCATTTTAGAGCAGCATGGTCCGTGCGAATCAGGAATGGTTGTCCACACAAATACTTGTGGAAATGTTTCACAGCCTTGATGGTAGCTAGCAACTCCTTCCTCGTGACACAGTAATTCCGCTCCGGTTTTGACAGAACTTTACTGAAATACGCCACCACTTCTCATCGTCTCCAATTTTCTGTGTCAAAACAGCTCCGGTTCCTACATTGCTTGCGTCTGTGTCCAGAATGAACATCTTTCCGGATTCTGGATAGGCTAGTATAGGGGTGTTACATAGTTTTTATTTTAAACGGCAGAATGCCTCATTACATTCGGTTGTCCACAGAAACTTGGTATTTGCCTCCGTCAATTTATGTAGACTCTTGGCGATATTCGCAAAATTCTCTACGAATCTACGATAATAGGTGCATAGGCCAAGAAAACTGCGTAGCTCATGAACATTCTTCGGCACTGGCCGTTTTCACAGCATCAATCTTCTCGGGATCGGTTTTGACTCCATTTTCTGTAATGATGGTGTCCAAGGTACTTCACTTCTTTGTGGAAGAGATTACACTTTACCGGATTCAACTTCATGTTGGCATTACTTATTCTTCTGAGTATTTCTTCGAGGTTCATTAGATGCTCTTCGAAGTTGCGACCCATTATAATGATGTCATCAAGATAAACGAGGCAGGCTTTCCAGGTTAAGCCATGCAACACGCATTCCATTAGACGTTCAAATGTTGCTGGGGCATTGCATAAACCAAACGGCATCACATTGAACTCCCACAACCCATATCCAGTAGAAAATGCTGTCTTTCGTCGATCTTCTGGATGCATTTCAACTTGCCAGTAGCCACTCTTCAGATCTAATGGCTGTACCATTTGGCCCCTGATAGTGTATCCAGTGTGTCATCGATTCGTGGCAGTGGATAGCTGTCCTTCATGGTTACCTCATTCAGCTTTCGATAGTCTACACAAAAACGAGCTGACCATCTTTTTTTCTAACTAGCACCACTGGTGAGCTCCATGGACTCTTAGATGGCCTGATGACTCCATCACTTTTCATTTTGTGCAGCATTCCTTGCACTTCCTCGTGTTTAGCCAGTGGTAGTCTTCTAGGAGGCTGTCTGATAGGATGTTTGTTCTTCCAACATCTTCATCTCCAGTAGAGAAAACGCTGCTCATCTTCGTTAATACCCGCTTGATTTCTTTGAATTCGGCTGGATTCATTCTTTTACTAAGATCTTGAAGTATTGCTACTAATGCGGGATTGTTTCTCTGCATGAAGACCTTTTGCTCTTCTTGACAGCTGATTATATCTTTTATGGTACTGCATTTGGCGATTTCTTCTCCATGATTGATGATCACTCGTTTATTTGAGAAGTTAATCAGTTGCACTGGAACTACCCCTTCTTTGGCTGCTACTAACGTTCGGCCAATCATAATGTTTCCCCCGAAGTCATTGTTGGCTGGCTCAATCATCACAGGTGAATTTTGGTTACTTTTATTTAGTAGCTTAGTCCATATGATCTTCTCAGATTTTGCCGGGATCTCGGTTGGATCTCTCACTAATAAGTAATGACACGGACCTCAGCATTGTCGTTGGTGGCGTGTAGCACTATTTCTGTGTTTCCGTATCTTAGTATGTGGCTTCCCAGATCTAATATAAAATTGTATTCTTTCATGAAGTCAAGCCCAATTATGCACTCATATTCTATATCTGCTACAATAAATCGGTGCCTAAATGAATTTCCTCCAAGGTGAACCTCTTGGTCGCGTTCTCCATGAACTAGAACTGTTTCACCCGTAGCTGTTTTTAGGGGTGAATCGTCTTGCTGTATCGATCTGACTATCACAAACCACATCTGACGCACTATCGATCTCGAAGCACCTGTGTCCAAAGTCAACATGCACGATTTGCTTCCAACGGTTGCCTCTAAGACTAGACTACTATTTTCTCTTTTTACTTGTGATACCACCAATGTAGGGCATTGTAATTGAGCCAGATTTCGCCCCTTCAAAACTGGCACGATCTAGTTTCTCGACTTCGGAACGCGGCATCTCTCTTCCGAATGCGGCTCCCATTTACATTCTCTTTGGATGTGCCCCAACTTTCCACAGTTCCAGCATCTTACTCTGC
>OY856188.1:220297768-220442062 GCA_963693315.1 Diogma glabrata | reverse complement strand
CTTCAGTCGAAGGATAAGGATGTAATAAAATCTTTTAAAATCACTTTCGACAGAATTTTTTAACAAAAATTGATAGAAATGGCAAATGACCAAAGCACAACTCATTATAATTGGTAGATGCTATACAACAAGAAATCGTGTTAGTAAGTAAACGTCGTATTTCAATTTGATTTAGACATACCGAATTCTTGTAAATTGATGATGATGATGATACAGACACTGTGAGTTACGATGCTGATGATGATATTCCACTAATCGGATAGGCAAAGTAACAACTTCTGTCGATAACAACTTCTGTCAAGAGTGATGAAAATTGGGATGGATTTATCATGGCTATAAATTTTTATTCGCAGATGAAGAGCCCACATTAAAATATACTGTCGACGATATTATAAATTTAGCTAATATTAACGTATAGAAGATATTTAAAATGAACGTGAAGATACCATAAATGTTTCGTCTCCAACAGATACATTTACTACCTTATCTACTGTCATTAAATTGTTTCTAAAAAAATTGAACACTTCGCATATTACGACATTCGGATGTAACGACGGATTTTGATGTCATTTTCAATGTCGTTGTAAGCGAATTACACTGTATATATATATATACAAGCCAAATATCAAATCTTATATATATATATATATATATATATATATATATATATATATATATATATATATATATATATATATATATATATATATATATATATATATATATATATATATATATATATATATATATATATATATATATATATATGTATATATATATATATATATATATATATATATATATATATATATATATATATATATATATATATATATATAAGATTTGATATTTGGCTTGTATATATTATTTAAATAATAAAATCTTTGGATGAAGCCAATAAATAAAACAATAATTATAATTGTTTATCGACAATTGTTTCGGTTTTTAATGATAAACCATCTTCAAGGATAATATTTTCGTAAAAATTCTTATACAAAAATAATATAACAACAATAAATTGACATAAATATGAAAAACTAACAATCAAAAAAGAAAAAGCTAACTATAAAAAAAAAAATATATGATTAAAGAAAATGCAAAACAATAATACAATGAAAAAATTAGAAAATACAAGATGTTAAGTAGTAAAATCTTCATTTCTTTAATTTTTGTTAAAAATCAACTTAGAACAAAATCATAAGTATTATGAAGAAAGTCTATCTGTTTGTATGTTTATACAATTTTTATGTTGTTTAATACGGATCATTTCAAAAATCCTTCATATATATATATATATATATATATATATATATATATATATATATATATATATATATATATATATTTTTTTTTTTTTTTTTTTTTTAATAAAATGTGTTGTGTAGTAGGAATTACAATATGTGCCACAACAACACATAAAAACCTTTTAAGACCAAGATCCCACAACAACATACGTTCAAAGGTGTTGATGGACGTAAATCTTTCTTTTTTTGTATTTTTATATTTTTTGTTAAAGAATGGATAACTAAACAAAAAATCCTATCACCGACAAAATATGACATAGGCCAATATTTTATGATAGAATAGAGAAAATAAAAGTAAATTAAAAATTAAATAGCAAATTGTTACAAAAATTTGCTGGAACAAAACAAAAATGTAGTTGCCAATAATCCAGCGGTTGCATATTCCTGATCCTTTCTTAAAGATTAAAGCCCACACAAAATTATATGAAGGCTCATTTCTTCAACGAAGCAATAGCGTCTCAACATCAAGGACTATTTAACAGCTAAGATTGAGGGTGCTACCGTTGACTGAATACAGTTCATCCGCCACCACCCCTAAGATGTCACCTTGGCTAGTGATATCTCACTGCTATTGCCAGTGGTGTGTGATATCTCACGTCAACTCGTATGTCAATAGCAGGGACTGGAGTACGCGGGGTTGTCACACCCGTAGATCAAAAATAAAAAAAAAATGTCAAAACAATAAAAACTGATCCCTCCATGCGGAAAGTATATATATACATATATATATATATATATATGTATATATATATATATATATATATATATATATATATATATATATATATATATATATATATATATATATATATATATATATATATATTAGACTGGTCGTTAAAAACTAAATTTTCCGAGACGCCCCCTAGAAAAATTCTTTGTGGTCAAAAAACCACAACGGCATTATTTTTTTATTTTTTAAATCAAAAGAACACGTGCCGCAAAATCGTTGAAGTTGATTTTTTGAAAAATTCGTAGATTTTTTCAAATATCTCATAAAATATGCAGTTGTCAAAAAAAATCACAAAACCATTTTTGTAGGAAATTTAATTCTCTACAAAAAAAGTCCATGTCATTTTTTCCCGAAAACGTATAGTTCTCATGATATTTTGAAAATGAACTTGTAAGTTTTCGTAATTTTTAAAAAACATAAAAAATAAAGTTGACGAAAAACTCCTAATTTTCTTCTTATGCTATAGAATGAAATGTATAAAAAAATAATCGTGACAAAAAAAATCAAAATTAGTACTTTTTCGTCGAAATTTTCATCATTTGGTTTTACGAGTTTCGAAGAATTTCAAGTTTTATTTCAAAATATCATCAGAAAGGTTTTAGGAAAAAAATGACTTGGATCTTTTTTGTAGAGAATTAAATTTCCTGCAAAAAGGATTATGTGATTTTTTTGACATCTGCATATTTTGTGAGATATTAACAATTTTGTCAAAAAATAAACTTCGATGATTTTGCGGCACGTGTTCTTTTCACTTAAAAAAAAAAAAAATAAAGCCGTTGTTGTTTTTTGACCACAAAGAATTTTTCTGGGGGGCGTCTCGGAAAATTTAGTTTTTAACGACCAGTCTAATATATATATATATATATATATATATATATATATATATATATATATATATATATATATATATATATATATATATATATATATATATATATATATATATATATATATATATATATATATATATATATATATATATATATATATATATATATATATATTTATATATATATATATATATATATATATATATATATATATATATATATATATATATATATATATATATATATATATATATATATATATATATATCTATCTATATATATATATATATATATATATATATATATATATATATATATATATATATATATATATATATATATATATATATATATATATATATATATATATATATATATATATATATATATATGTATATACATATATATATATATATATATATATATATATATATATATATATATATATATATATACATATATATATATATATATATATATATATATATATATATATATATATATATATATATACATTTTTTTTTTGTTTTTTCTTCTCCGCTTTTCATATATAGTCGTTTGGCACAAACATTTTTTCGAAATTCCGAGATGAAGCCCATTGCAATATGTAGATTTTTATATGAAATCTACCTAAAATTTAGCTCTGCTAGTTCTTAGTATCTTTTTAATATTCAGTAATGGCATTACAAAACCTAATTTTGTAGTTTTCATTTCCCTTATTAATGTTTCAATTAACTAAAACAAATTCCACATAAACAAAAATAATCATAGGAATTTTAGACATTTTGTTCGATAAATTATTAAACTCATTAAAATTTTGTTATATATTCTTTATTCACGCGGTTTGTTGTTAGTATTTGAAATATTTCTAAGTTAGTCTAACCTGAAGTGAATAACTTGTGAAAATTAATTAGCAAAGTGGCATTGATATAAAAAACTATTCTAGTGGATTTATTTAAGTGGTACGTAGTGAAATCTCAATGATAATCATATTTTTAAAATAATTTTTCTGTGAAGAAAAAAGAAAATGAAGATATTAAATTTTATCACGGCTTTATTTTTAATGCAAAATATATATTGCCAATCCGACAACATTCAGGAAGATGTATATTTAGGTACAGTGAGTACCATGATCTTCATAATAAAAGATTGCTGCCATTTAAAATTTTATTTTATAGATAGAACTGTTAAACAAATATGGATATCCGGCGGAATCTCATACGGTTACCACCACTGATAAATATGTTTTAACTTTACATCGTTGTCCAGGCAGTCCAAAATCAGCACCCTCGTTTGGCAAACCAGTTATTTATTTAATGCATGGAATCCTGCTTGCTTCAGACAGCTACGTGCTTATGGGTTCACAAATAAGTTTAACATATATGTTAGCTGATGCTGGCTATGATGTTTGGATGGGTAATGCGCGTGGTAATGTTTATTCACGTAAACATGTTTATTTAGACATTGAATCAGAAAAATATTGGAACTTTTCTTGGCATGAAATTGGGTATTATGATCTTCCCAACAGTATTGATTATATTTTAAGAGAAACTGGAAAACGTAAATTGCATTATATTGGTTCATCACAAGGAGCAACAGTGTTTTGGGTAATGGGATCAAAACGACCAGAATATAATGAAAAAATTTTATCAATGCATGCGTTATGTCCCGTAGCGTACTTACATCACGCACGAACTCCTTATATAAATGGGGCTAGAAGTATTTTTAATGAATTGCAATTAGTTGCTAAGGTACTCCACATAGAGGATATATCCCCAACAACAAATGCAGAGAAAAAAGTCTTTTATCAAAGATGTCGTGATGGAGCGCTTACACAAGAGCTTTGTGCTGATATTTTATTCTCGATCGCTGG
Organism: Diogma glabrata; assembly: GCA_963693315.1. Classification (NCBI taxonomy): domain Eukaryota; kingdom Metazoa; phylum Arthropoda; class Insecta; order Diptera; family Cylindrotomidae; genus Diogma; species Diogma glabrata. The sequence goes on along the minus strand of OY856188.1, from coordinate 220,437,322 downwards.
TTATGACTCCAAGGAATTAAATAGAGTATGAAAAATAGATATTTAGCTAACGGTATAACTAGAAATGTTTTATTTTTTTTTTCAGACAATGTTACCTGTAATTAATGCCCATTTTATTGCTGGTGTTTCTGCTAAACAATTATTGCATTTCGGACAAGTATTAAAATCAAAAATTTTTCGTGAATATGATTATGGAAAAGAATTGAATCGAAATTATTATTCCAATGATTTTCCTCCATCTTATGACTTGCATCAAGTAGTTGCTCCAATTTTTTTTTACTATGGAAATAATGATTGGATTGCTGATACTAAAGATGTTATTTTGTTAAAAAACCGCTTACCAACGTTAAATTATTTTATCTTGTTCCTTACAAACGGTTTAATCACCTTGATTTTTTTATAGCTAAAAATGTTCGATTTTTTGTGTATGACAAAATGTTAGAACAGATACGTGAAATGGATGAGAGAAGATAAATGAATTACGTTTTAAATAAGCTTAAGAATAAAAAGTTTTTACTGAGATTTGTCATTGGTTTTATTTGTTTAAATCTACATCAGAGAAAACTTAATCATAACAATTAGAAAGTTTACTCCAGCATAAACAAACTAAACGAGTGATGAATATATGTGTTCGTATTGGTATTCCAATACAAACACATGTAACCATTTTTTAAATGCAATATAATTATAATTTTCTAAATGAATAAATTTATTCTTCCATCAAGTATATTTCAATATCCCATCAATTATTTATTTCATTTCCAAAAATTTTCCAAAAAAACAGTTTTGTTTTTCATTCGATAAATTTATAACTAATTTTCTTTATTAGTTTTGCTTAATTTTTATCATTTTTACTTTATTTATGAAACTAATAAAACATAACTTAAATCAGATTCCTAATCAGTATAATACTAAAACTAATAACTATAATTAATTAGTTAAATAAAATATCTTTTTTGCACGAGTAAACCGTAAAATTCACTTTTGCGATTCAAAATTTGTACATAAAGCAGGCTTTTTTTCCTATTGAAATAACAATGCCTAAAGTTATTGTATTACTATTATATCGAAAAACTGCTTTGATAAAATTATTTTCTAAAAAATATTTTACTATTTTGTGTAAATATATGTATTTTTATTTATGCGAACAATACAGAATCTTATTCGTACAAAAAATCTTGTATGCAATTCAGGCATAAAGTATCTTTTTTGCTTTCGAGTAATTGTTTCTCTCGGCTAACGTCTCGAGCAACAATTTCACTCTCAAGCGGAAAAGAAATACTTTATGCCCTTAATACATAAATAGCTATTTTCGACCCAAAACTAATATGGTACTTTTTTTAATATGAATATGAAAATTCAACTTACTAAAATTCAAAATATGGAGGGAAAAAAATCTGAACTATCAAAACTTCGGTCTGGGTTAAAGATTTTGATATAGTTTTCGGCAAAAAACATTTATGAGGACATTGTTCTTAGTTTTGGGCAGCGATGTTTATCAAACATATGACTATTTGTAAAAGTACAAGTATTTTATCTCTGGTTAGAAATTTATTACAAATCTAACACGAAACATTAATACTTTGCCGGAAAATTATAACAGATCTTAACATAATTTAGTGAACAGATGATATAGCTAGCAAACTACTCAAAAACATATCCATTTAGCATTTTGAGAAAATATTACAAAATCAAAAATTCATATTTCTTTAAAATATTCTAAAACTTATAATAAAATCAACAATTTATACTTTTTCCAAAATTCTAAAAAAATTATAGCAAAATCAAAAATTCAAACTTTTCCTAGATGATTCACACAAAACATTTCTAAATAAGCATTGCCCTATAGTCCCTGGGCCTTCACCTACATAATTTTGTGATTACCACATATTTTATACTTCGTGATGCGCCTGTCCTTGACGAGCCCGAAAACATTTGTTCTACGATTTTTTTTCAAATCGGCCACTTTTGCTTTCGGCAAGCTCCGAAACATGCCGATTGCCCGGGATCTTGTAAATTTTTGTTTTTTTAACTATGGGGATTGGAAATTTGATTTAGAACACAAGAGTAACCTTGTCCGATAAAAATTTGTCTGCTATTGTCTAGTCCGACAACCCAAATGTGGTAGCAAATTTACAAGATCGTGGGCAATCGGCATTTTTCGGAGCTTGCCGAACGCAAAAGCGGCCGATTTGAGAAAAATCATAGAACAAATGTTTTCAGGCTCGTCAAGGACAGGCGCATCACGAAGTATAAAATATGTGGTAATCACAAAATTATGTAGGTGAAGGCCCAGGGACTACTAGTAATTATAATTTTTTGGAAAAAACGGAATTTAATCTGCAACAACTTGATATTTTCCAACTGTACCTATCAGCTGGGAATAGCCAAAGCTGGATAGAATCATGTTCCATGTTTAATTTCATGTTCAATTAAATTTCGTGTCATATACAAATAACTAATTTAATTTTTGCACGATCAGGCGATTTTGCATGTTTACTGATTCTTAAATAAACAAAGTATGTTTCGTTTACAAATCACAGGTCAATAAGTAATTACTTACCAATCATGCAAAACGGTAAGTAATTACTTACCGATAAGGGAGATTTCAGGGTATGAATAAAAACGATTTTTTTTTCAAATAAATATGCAGGTCAACTTATACTACCTTCAACTTTAAATAATATTCTTTCAAAAATATTGCAATTAACAGATTTAATAGTACATTATGATGCTAGGACGTAAAGCTAAAGATTTTGGACGTATGTGGAGTTTTGCACCCACATTTGCACCCACATTTGCACCCACATTAAGTCCAAAATAGCTTACGTCCGTGCATCATATACTATTTTTTATTCGCCGCAAGCAGAATATTTAAAAAAAAATAGTACATTATTGAATTAGGAGCTAAAGTTGTACTTTTTGTGTTGAGTCTATAGTTTGGTGACCGACCGTAGGGAGGCCGACAATTATAGACGAAACACAAAAAGTCACTTTAGCTCCTAAAAGTCACAAAAAGTCACTGTCGCCGTAAAAATATGTAAATTACTTTACAGCTGCCGTAAAAATATGAAAGTTACTTTACAGCCGCCGGCAGATAAAATAAAAATGGCTTTACTTTTGCAGCCGCCGGCTAAAAAGTAAGACTTTAGCTACTCCCCAGCGGCAGTAAAGTTAAACTTTACAGCCGTTTTCCGAAAATAGTACATTATTTAATTAGGAGCTAAAGTGATACTTTTTGTGTTGAGTCTATAGTTTGACGGCCGACCGCAGGGAGGCCGACAATTATAGGAGGCCGTCACAAACGTTTAAATTTTTTATAAATATGAAATTAATACATCAAACTTTTTATAAATATGAATTTGTATCGTCATAATTACTTCCAAAAAAGAGAAAAAAACATTTAAATTTGTATGAATAAAATTTTTTTATCAAAGCAGCCTTTTCAAATTTCATAATATGAAAATCAACTTATATTTTGTTGTCATGGTTATACAATATGTTTGAAAAAATAACAAACTAACAAATAACAAATGCTACTTTACAGCCTCCGTAATATAAAATAAAAATGGCGTTACTTTTACTGTCGCTAGACGTTACTTTTGCTGTCAGGCTAAAAAGTAAGACTTTAGCTAACTCCCTAGCGGCAGTAAAGTTAAACTTTACAGCCGTTTGCCGAAAAAAATGTTTATTCTAAATTAAATTATAAGTTTGCATAAATTTTGAAATAAAAATATGTGGAACAAATTACCTTTGACAAAATATTTGTTATCTTTTCCAAATTATTGTATAACTAGGACAACAAATGATAACAACTATTTTAATTGGATAATGAAATTTTGAATTTAAGGGTTGCTTTGATAAAAATTTCTATTTTTTATAGAATTAGAATATAGAAACAAATACAAATGTTTTTAACTTTTTTGGACGTAGCTATGACAACAAAATATATGGTTAAAAGTGACACTTTAAGGAGGCAAATCACAGTAATAAAGTAACACTTTAATACATAGGGGAATAAAAAAGAAATCTTAAAGCAATCCTACTGCCCTCAATACTTAAATAACTATAAAAAAAAAAAAATTGGGTGAAAAAATAAATAAAAATCCTTCTTTTGACACGCTTGTTAATATTTTTTTACATACTTATAATCCAATAATCAAGTTTTTGGTCTAACATACCAACGTCGACCATCGAGATTTCTCCACATTCAATGATCCTACTCCACTACTCATTATCACTTAAAATAAAAATTTTTAGCAAAAAATGTGCAAATTTTCTTGTTTTGACACACATTATGATTTTCTGACATACTTCCGGTACAGTTATCGAAAACATCGTCCTTTTGGCTCTTACCATTGAGTATACCTATTTAAACAATAAATTTTGAAATGCTTGCTTTTTTAGAACCGTTATGACCTAAAACATCGAAAAATGCACCGTGCCGCTACACACACACATGCTCTACACACAAGAAAATTTTAAACACAAAGCGTATCGCGAGCCTCAAACACCACCTTGATTCACTGTATGGTTGCACTGCCCTGCCACAACCCTCCCTTATTATACTTAAATTAGCACATCAGTTTTATTTAAACTTGCATAATCGAACAAATCAAAAGATAAAACGCCATTACAAAAATTTAAAATAAAAAAAGAATAACTTCTACCTGGATAATCCTAACTAGTTCCGAACTGGTTGGTTGACAATTTCTGCTTTCTCTTCTACTTTTTTGATATCTTACATAGGACCTCTTAGACAAGTGCATTCGTTCTTTCTCCTTCGGTTTTATGCCTTTTGTTCAATCACATCTCCATTAACCGTCACTCAATTAAATACCACTGGTAATCATTGGTTTTTAAATTTGGTATATCGACTCTATTTTACTTATTAACACGTAAAAATTTGTTTTAGTACTTTATTTTTCTTTATTTAAGAGTCATTTTTTTTAAAGTTGGACACTTTTGATATTTGATGCCTTCGATTTTCCTAAAATTTTCGGGATAGGTTAGTAGTAGGGTTTCTCATTTCCCGTAAAAATTCAAATCCCGGGAAGCAGGGACAAAAAATATTAAATTCCCGGGATCCCGGGAAATCCCGGAAAACGCTAAAAAGCTAGATGTTTCTAATTAGGTGGTAGAAAAATGTGTAAAATTAAAACAGCACAAAAAATGCGCTATTGATTTTTAAATTTAAATTATTTTGACTTAAAAAAATTTCAAAAATTAAATAAAAAAGAATACATAAAAACAAAACAAAAAAAATAAATTCATAATACTAATTTTTAAACAATTTTTCAAAAATCTAGGTTGTCAATGGCGCCATCACTCAATTTTGTCCGAAGTTTCGTGACGAAACGTCCATTGAACCACCCATTGAACACCATCCGTCCAAGAGAACCATTAAACATAAATTAAGAGAAATGAAGCGCAAATTTTAGGTAGATTTGTCAGAAAAATCTACCTATTTTAAGTTTTATTGGTTTTAATTTGTTGTGTTTATATGTGTCAAAAAAACCATACAAAAAAACCATGATACCATATGTGTCAAAAAAAACATTTTCCTAATTTTGAACGAAATTAGTTACTACAGAGAGAAAAGAATTAAAAACTACTCGATTTTCGAGTGAGAAAACTTTTAATATCTTTGAAAAAAGTACAAAAAAATGTTAATAAAAATTAGCGGGATACCCGGGATCCCGGGATGAAATCCCGGGAAAACGGGATGAAAATTTACCCTCGGATCCCGGAGAAAATGGGATCCCGGGATCCCGTTTGAGAAACCCTAATATTGACATATAGCAATGTTAACATGTTGTGTCATGTTAGAGAACATTTAAATTTTGAAATAAAACCAACATATTTAGAACTTTGTAATTTAAAGGCTTGTTGTGGCATAAGTAATAAAACGGGATGGTGCACGTGCGATCCGTCCAGACCTGGGGGTCAATTCTAACTTGATGACTTCAAGTCATATGACTTGAATTTCGAAATTTCGAAATGTAAGTCATAAATATCGATTCTGTCTGGGTCATATGTGTTTTTCCAAACTCATTTGAAATGTCAAAAAAGTCATTAAAAAAAAACTGCGACTACCGTTATGTATTAAAAATTTCGAATGATAAATTTTAAAAAAAACTAGCTAAAGCACCCACAAACATCGAAAAGGTTGCTCTAGTTGATTATTTAGAGGAACATTTAGAGTTGGCTCGAAACCAATTTTCATCTGCAGAGGATGGAAAATGCAAACTTGCAGACCAATGGCAGGATGTAGCATGCCTTATAAATGCGATGGGAGGGGCTCATAAGACTGGACCAACTTGGAAAAAATATTGGGAGGATTTGCGGTAAGCTAAACTAGTTTATTAGAACATTTAAGCACTAATACCATCCTCTTCGTCATCCACTTCATTGAAATTTCGTTATCTGACGGCAATGTATAATTTTCTGTCAACATAAAATTATGGATGATAGCGCATCCATTAATTATACTGCCGGATCGTTGAAGAGTATACTTTAAAATTCTTTGACGAGAGAGACATCGAAAACGACTTTTTAAAATATTTATTTTGTATAAAACTTAAAATTATGTATCATAAAGAAACACAAATTTACATAAAACTGACAGCAATTGAACTCTTTAAATGTCAAACAGTCATTCTATGAAAATTGATTTGAAGTCACTCACTTTTTGACTTAGAATCGCAAAACATAGAATTTTGAGTTCGAATAAATGAGTGACTCTCTTTGAGTTGGATTTTCTTAACAGTCATATGACTGAGTCACCTCATCAATTTAGAATTGACCCCCTGGTAACCAGTTTGAAGTTGAAGATTAAATCACACTGTGTTTTAATTTTCATTGGAGTACACTCAGAGGAAAATCAGTTAATATTAATTAGAATTCATTTTATAGTTATAGTTTTTATTTTTAACTATTAAAATTGGTCAATAGTTTTTTTCCTGTTAAAATAATGATTTTGACACTATTAAAATAATAATATTAATATCTCATTAAATCAAAAATTTTATACATAGTTTTAAAAGTATGGCCTATTATTTTAATAGGCGAAGTATGTATGGTAGGTATTTATTTTTATATTTATGAGATGATCCGTTTAAAATAACAAGACGCGGCTATTAATTTATCTATATAATATCCCATTATTTCACTTATGTTAATCTTAAACATGTTATTCGCTATACTATTGATTTTATAGTTGGATCAGTTTCCCTTAATGTACCTACATCAATAGTAAATCCCATAATTAGTCATTACACCCCAAAACTCAATAAATAAAAAAAAAATTTGGTTTTCAGAAAAATTTATTTTTATTAAATGAAAGTCCATATGTACATATGAACAATTTCACGAAGATTCAACATCGTTTTGACTTGACCCCTTTTAATTTTGATTATTTTTTGTTTATAGATAGTCTTTGATAAATAAAAAATACAAGTTCTCTTAGAATTTTTTTTTTCGACCAGGGGTCTTCACAGGGTGCCCCTCAATTTTTGTCATTTTGTGATGTGAGTGCATTTTGACGAGCGATTGTAGAAAAACTACTCAATCGATTTTCATAAATGATATGTCGTTGAATAGGTATTAGAACAAAGTTTTTAAAAATGTACACTGTTAGTTTTTTGAAATAATTTTTAACGGTGTAACATAAGAAAAAAATGGTGTAATTGAAAAAAAGATGGCACCAACTTTTTTTTTTTTTTTTTTTTTTAACTAAATTGAAGCTTATTTTAAATCTAACAACTTGAGAATGTTTAGGACTAGTATCATTTTTTGTTTTAGAGATAAAATTCGTTGTGCATATGACTGTCGGGAATCAGTTTTTTTTGTTCTGAAGAAAAAATATAAAAATGGCGATTTTTAGATTCAGATTTTTTTTTTATGTTAAATATCAAATATTTTATTATTAAATGAACTTTTTAAAAAGCAATTTCAGTCAAGTTCAGCAAAATTTTGCGACATTTTGACTCGACCCTTTTTAATTTGGTCTATTTTGGTCTATATTCGGTTTATAGATAGCCTTTGATAAATGAAAAATACGGCTTCAAGTAAAATTTTTTTAAATATAGACCAAAATAGACCAAATTAATAAGGGTCGAGTCAAAATGTCGCAAAATTTTGCTGAACTTGACTGAAATTGCTTTTTAAAAAGTTCATTTAATAATAAAATATTTGATATTTAACATTAAAAAAAAATCTGAATCTAAAAATCGCCATTTTTATATTTTTTCTTCAGAACAAAAAAAACTGATTCACGACAGTCATATGCACAACGAATTTTATCTCTAAAACAAAAAATGATACTAGTCCTAAACTTTCTCAAGTTGTTAGATATAAAATAAGCTTCAATTTAGTTTAAAAAAAAAGGCTATGCCATCTTTTTTTCAATTACACCATTTTTTTCTTATGTTACACCGTTAAAAATTATTTCAAAAAATTAACAGTGTACATTTTTAAAAACTTTGTTCTAATACCTATTCAACGACATATCATTTATGAAAATCGATTGAGTAGTTTTTCTACAATCGCTCGTCAAAATGCACTCACATCACAAAATGACAAAAATTAAGGGGCACCCTGTGAAGACCCCTGGTCGAAAAAAAAAATTCTAAGAGAACTTGTATTTTTTATTTATCAAAGACTATCTATAAACAAAAAATAATCAAAATTAAAAGGGGTCAAGTCAAAACGATGTTGAATCTTCGTGAAATTGCTCATATATAATTTTAAATATTTATTCATTTATAATTCTTAAATATTTTTTAACCAAATATGGTAATTGACACAAAATTCATTTCCTTCAACATTTATTTAACTAACTGTTGAATTTCTTCGGTCTGAAAGACCAAAGTATTACATTCATGAGCTCAAAGTGAAATTCTTACCCCCATTTTCGGCATTTCTCAACGTTTTAGGACCTACTGATTCTAAAAAAGCAAAAAAAAAATGTGTGTCTGTCTGTCGGCCGTCCGGCCGTCCGTCCGGCCGTCACAACCGACGAAATCTAGAAAAAATAGGTTTACTCAATGGGAAGAGCCAAAAGGACGATGTGTTCGATAACTGTACCGGAAGTGTGTCAAAAAAATCGTCAAGTGTGTCAAAACAAGGAAATTTGCATATTTTTTGCTTAAAAAACGTTCATTTTAAGTGATTACGAGTAGGAACATTGAATTTGGAGAAATTTTGATGGTCGGGATTGGTATGTGAGACCAAAATCTAGATTATTGCATTATAAGTTTGTCAAAAAAATGTTGTCAAGTGTGTCAAAAGAAAGATTTTTATTTATTTTTTACACAATTTTTTGGAAAAAAAATAAAATCAATTGTTTGTTTGAAATGAAGTTTTATTATTATTATTGAGAATTATGGCATTATAAGTTTGTCAAAAAATGTTGTCAAGTGTGTCAAAAGAAAGATTTTTATTTATTTTTTTACCTAATTTTTTGAAAAAAAATAAAATATAATTTATTGTTTGTTTGAAATGAAGTTTTATTATTATTATTGAGAATTATGGCATTAAAGTTTGTCAAAAAAATGTTGTCAAGTGTGTCAAAAGATTTTTATTTAGTTTTTGACCCAATTTTTTGGAAAAAAATAAAATTGTTTCTTTGAAATGAAATTGTCAAGTGTGTCAAAAGAAAGATTTTTTTTATTTTTCTACACAATTTTTTGGAAAAAAAATAAAATCAATTGTTTGTTTAAAATGAAGTTTTATTATTATTATAGAGAATTATGGCATTATAAGTTTGTCGAAAAATAATGTCAAGTGTGTCAAAAAATGATTTCATTTATATATAGCCAATTTTTTTGAAAGAAAATGTAGCTGTTTTTATGACGTAAATGTAATTTTAAATGAAATTGGACATGGAAATTTTTGAATTTGTTATAGTTTTTGAAATATTTTTGGAATTTTGAAAAAGTTTGTATTATTGATTTTGTAATAATTTTTGCAATATTTTTAGAATTTCGGAAAAAGTTTGAATTTTTAAGAATTTTTGAAATATTATTGGAATTTAGAAAAAATTTAAATATTTGATTTTATTCTAATTTTTGGAATATTTTTGGAATTTTGAAAAAGTTTGATTTTATTTAATTTTTACAATATTTTTGGAATTTTGATTATAATTTTCCGGCAACGAATTGATGTTTCGTGTTAGTTTTGTAATAAATTTTTAAACAGAGATAAAAAATATTTGTACTTTAACAAAGAGTTAAAACCATGTCCTCATAAAAGTTTTTTGCCGAAAACTATATCAAAATCCTTTACCCAGACCGAAGTCTTGATATCTCAGAGCTTTGAGATTTCAGCCCCTCCGTATTTTATATGATGCTTAAAAATAAGATTGCATATTTTCGGAGAAGAGAAAATAGAAAAAAATTAATAGCAAAATTATAAAATTTTGTTAAAACTACTGTACAATTAATCTAGGAAACTGCCTCGAAATCTAGGGAATTACTTACATCGTATGTCCAATATTATTACACCACGTATACCATTGAAATTTAAATTTAGCTTTTATTCCAAATTTCGATATTGGAAATAGCTCATTATTATCCTCAGAGTAAAATAGAAAATTATATGTGTTATTATGGTTTTCCATAATAATAATTTAAGAACTGATGATGACGGTAGTCGAAATCGATTTTCTATATAATATAAAGATAAAATAAAAATCAAATTGTTACTATAAGAAGATATATTATGAATAATAAAATAAAAAAAATTTAAAAATAAACATATAAAAAAGTGTATTTTTAAATATTGCATTATAATAGAAAATTGTTAGAAACTGCAGGAGAAAAATGTATGCACTCGCTTTTAAGTCAAAATGAAGTACTATTAACTTTTAAATTTTCACTTTTAACCTTTCACTTTTAACTTTTAATTCAAGTTAGTTTAATTTATTTATTTCAAAACTACCATATGATTTAACAATACGATGTGGACGGAAGGAAAGAAATACTATGGTTTCTATTACAAACATATTAAAATTTTTCTGATATTTATAACGAATAGCATTGAATTTATGTTGTATCTATTACCATATTGTTTTTAACTTTTGCCCTTTTAAATACAACAATGTTTTTAAAATTATTAAATCAATAATGCGTAATTTAAAAAATCGTATTAATTTTACTCTAGTGACACACCGCATTAAATCAATGATAATCTTATTAAAACATTAATAGAATGTTTTTCGCTGAGTGTATTTGTTAAGTGATTCTTTTATTCTATTTATCAAATTTGACCTACCGTTATCAGGTATCTGGGAAGAAAGAATTCTCATTAACGAAAATTCCACATAGTTTTGCCTACCAGCATCTTCTTTATGATCATTTCCGTTTAATATCCTAAGCCTAAACAACAGTTTATGTATTGCCTTACAATGTCAGACACACAGGTACAAGAATTTAGCTGAAAAGAATAAAATGTAGCCAATTTCCCAAATGATGTTCACTCGGCTGAATTGCATGAATTAACTTGTGGCTAATATATTTTAATAAAATGTGTTTTGTAACACGACTTACAATATGAGTCACAACGACATCCTCTTAAGACCTAGGTCCTTTTAAGACATAAAAAGTCATATGTCCTATGTAGAATCCCAACATCTCAATCAATATTAATTTAAGCTTAGAGATCTTTTGATTGCTTGTTGATGATCAAAATTTTACATTCGATCAAATTACCCGGGTAGCTCATTGAGATACTCGGGGAGTCGACTATAATGGAAAAGCTAAAAATACCTGGGTACCCGGGTACTCGATAATCGACATTGTATACCCTATATATAGAGTAGATGTGTTAAACAGCAATTGTTTACACAAATTCAAATTTTTAATCAATTATGTGTCAATGACACATACGATCCCAAAACATACATTTTCATTGATTCATAAAGTAGAACAAATCCAAAAATTATAGAATTATATTCCACTTATCCTCTTGGTATCAACAACAAAGAAATGTCTCTTCTTTTGATTGCAATCGGTTGTATATATTATCTTCTATATATAATATTGCAATCGGTTATATATATTATCTTCTATATATATATTATTTGAAACTTTAAAATGACATATTTCTCTCCTGATTATAAATATAATATAAAAATAATCAAAAGTATAAATCCAGTATTTATTTTAATTATAAATTAACATATTAATAAACAAAAAATTAAATAGTCTTTTTATCTGCACAACTTTTTTTTATCAACTTGTAAAATATCTAACTGAAAATAAACTGAATAATTTTGTTTTTTAGTTTTGAATAACTACAATGTTAAAAATAAATTCAAATTTATCGTTTAAGCCTATGCCACAGAGGTAAAAGCAAATTTGTTTTGAAAGTTTGAAGAAAAATAAGTAAAATAATCCAGAAGATGGCCTAACAAGCTAAAATATATATAGAGTAACAGTAGAATTATAAAAAACTTTGTTTTCTTTAATTTTTTATTAAACTTATTAAATGAGTTATTTGCGAAAGTAACAAGAGATTGACATTCTGTTATTTGAAAACTTACGCCATGTGCCAACGGCAAACAGTGTTAATTAATTAAGTTTAATTTATTTAAAAAGTAATTAAGAAAACATTTTTTAAATAAAAACTGTTTTTAATTTTAAGAGAGTTAATACAGCATTGTTTGCCATCAGCAGCTATGATTAATGTTTCAAGTATCTATCTCTTCGAAGAGTTAGTTTGAACACAAATACAAAATATGTACCGAACAGACGGAGTGAATAAAAATCTTTTAATAATCCAATTTTGATTAAATACTTGTGAGTTAAGCGCAGCTTATTTTCTTGTTATAAAATTTTAAAAGGTCAAAATACACCTTGGATCGGACACACTAAATCATTTTATGAACTTTTTAAAGATTTTGTTCTGTTTCTTTCCTTGAATAACTTTATATACAACTCGTGCGAAAAGTGGATTCTTCAACAAGGGGGAAGAAATGTATGTTTTTCTTCCGAAGTGTGTTTGAAGCCCGAAGGCGAATCCTGGCGTCTACATATCGCTGAGAGAGGTGTCATACTCTCTCCCGAGTTATATATGCTATTTTTTGTGCGACCACAATATAAATTATGATACTAAAAACTTAAATATAATCAATCATTTGGAAAAAACGAAAATTAGGCGGTTTCTATATATATATGGGGCATTCCACGTGAAGTGGGACGACCAAAAATTTCTTTTGCCCAAATTTTGGGAATTGATAGTACTCCATTAGAAAACGATTTCGTAATTTTTTTAGATTGTTTTGCCAACCCCTTAGCCGTCGGTGACGGTCACAAATTTGAATTTTTTTCGTGAACGACAAACGTCTTTATTTTGTAGGCAGTTTAACGCGTATACAATTTTTTAGAAATATATTAGTTCGTTAGAATTTTTTCCGTAGAATACGATAAAAATATTAAAAAAATTTTTGAAGGTAGTTTTCTCCCTTATTTTGAGGTTTTAAAGTTTAAAATCATTTTTTCGGATTGTATGACACGTTTTTTTTTAATTTTTTTTTTTAAATCTAGTTTGAAATATGCACTTTCAAATAATTTTTATCGCGTGATGGAAGTAGTATCGATGTGAGCGCTAGAGGGCGCTGAATATAAAAAAAACAAGGTAAGGAAATTGCTCCATGTAGAAAAATTTTGTACATAGCAATTTTGATTTAAAATTTTACCTAGATTACGAATACATTTTTCGATTTTCAAAACTCATCAATTTCAAAAATATTAGCCGCCATTTTGAATTTTAATAATTTGACCCTGAATTTGGATTCAGTAACTATGAATCTCTTATAATACATTCTCTGAATTTTAATTTTCATTTTAGAGCACAAGAAATATCGTGAAAACTGGTTTTTGGGGTGGTATATAACTTTCAGCGCCCTCTAGCGCTCACATCGATACTACTTCCATCACGTGACAAAAATTATTTGAAAGTGCCTATTTAAAACTAAATTAAAAAAAAACGTGTCATACATTCCGAAAAAATTGTTTTAAACTTTAAAACCTCAATATAAGGGAGAAACCTACCCTCAAAGTTTTTTTTAATATTTTTATCGTATTCTACGGAAAAAATTCTAACCAGCTAATATATTTTTAAAAAACTTGTATACGCGTTATACTGCCTTCAAATTAAAGAACGACAAACGTTCACGAAAAAAATTCAAATTTGTGACCGTCACCGACGACTAAGGGATTGGCGAAAAAATCTAAAAAAATACGATATCGTTTTCTAATGGAGTACTATCAATTCCCAAAATTTAGGCAAAAACAAATTTTTGGTCGTCCCACTTCACGTGGAATATATAGATATTGTTTGAATTTATCGTAATTGTTTCTGTTTTCCAGAAAACTATCATTGTTGTCCTGATTTGTTTTTTGTTTTTATTCCCTAGGGAGTAAAAGATGCTATCCGCGCCCGCAAATGAGGGAGCGGAATTGAACTTTATATACAACTCGTGCAAAAAATAAATTATTGTGTCGTTCATAACCATTAACTTTAAATATTTGAAAAAGAATTAAATACAAAATTGAAAATGTTTAGAACAAAAATTAGTACTGTTCATAACCTAATTTTGTAGTTATCGTTTTCCTTATTAATGTTTACATTAATTAAAACAAATATCCACATAAATAAAAATAATCATTGGCATTTTAGACATATTGCTCGATAGATTATGAAACTCATTAAGTTTTTTATGAAAACTATTCACACGGTTTGTTGTTAGTATTTAAAATATTATTAAGTTAGTCTGACCTGGGGCGACTAGTTTGTGAAAATCATTTAACAAAAATTAATAAAACTAATCAAAATAAGCAACATTAAAATAATAAAGTGACACTGATATTAAAAACTATTCTAGTGGATTGTTTCAAGTAAGGGCTACGTAGTCATATCTCAACGTTAACCTTATTTTAAAAATAATTTTTTCAAAATCTCCACCTTAGGGTATATTCGAACCGAAACTTATTTGAAACTCATTTGTGGAGACTTACTTATTCAAATAAGTAACCAAATTAGGTAACTTATTTGCAATATATTTTTCAGTAGTATTCTCCCAAGGGCGGTGATAAATCGAAATAATTTTTTGCCAAAAATTTCGAAAGCAAGTATATTGATAATAGCACGAGACCGAAGGCCGAGGGCTATTATCAATACCACTTGCTTGAGGAATTTCCAAAAAATTATGAGAATTTATCTAAATTCTAAATATAATTATGACAATTCAACTCACTAAATAAAGTTTCAATAAGGTCCAATAAAAACGCTTCACTTACTTTTTTTTAGCAAATCAAAACGATTTGTTTCGATTATTTTTTTCTGGTAGGAAGGAACAGTGAATATTTTCGAATATTTTCCGCCTACTTAATATATTAATTTAAAACAAAAATTCACATACAAAATTATATGAAAATGCAATTTGCAAATAGTAAAAATGTCCGTTTTCATTCATAAATGATTGCATGTTTATGTTTATTTGTCAAAAATAAATTACAAATTTATAACATTTATGCGCCTACTAAGATGAAATAATATTTAATTTTGTTTGACAACAAAGGATTATGTTGTATGAAATAATGTTACTATTTCTGTTCGTTAAATTGTCTGCTAAATACAACTCGTCACCAAATTATTAGTCGATTATTTTTCAACATTACCACTCATGCCATTTGAGGTTAAAAATTTCCCTCGTGCGCTACGCGCACTCGGGACCTCAAATGACATTCGTAATAATGATTATGAAAAATAATCGACTATTATTTGACGACTCGTGATATTATATATGACTATTTATTTATTTTATTACTATACATTATAAGTTTGTCAAAAAAATATTGTCAAGTATGTCAAGAAAATGATTTCTTTTACTTTTTTAGCCAATGTTTTGGGAAAAAAGATTTAGCTGTTTGTATGATGTAAATGTGACATGGAAATTTTTGAATTTGTTATAGTTTTTGAAATATTTTTGGAATTTTGGAAAAAGTTTGTATTTTTGATTTAGAATATTTTTAGAATTTTGGAAAAATATTTATTTTTTGATTTTGTTATAATTTTTGCAATATGTATTTTTAGAATTTTGAAAAAAAAAAATAGAATTTTTGAATTTGTGAATTTTATATATTTATTTAGAATTTTGAAAAAAGTTTCAATTTTTGATTTTGTAAGAATTTTTGGAATATCTTTAGAATTTTGAAAAATTTTAAATTTTTGATTTTATTCTAATTTTTGGAATTTTGAAAAAAGTTTAAATTTTTGATATTGTAATAATTTTTGCAATATTTTTCAAGAATTTTGGAAAAAGTTTGAATTTTTGAATTTTTAAGAGTTTTTGGAATATTATTAGGATTTAGAAAAAGTTTAAATATTTGATTTTATTCTGATTTATGAAATGCTTTTGGAATTTTGAAAAAAGTTTCAATTTTTGATTTCGTTATAATTTTTGCAATATTTTTAGGATTTTTGAATGAATAAAAAATGAATTTGTGATTTTGTAATATTTTCTCGAAACGATAAATGGAGAGGTTTTTAACTAGTTTGCTGATTGTATCATCTTTTCACTAAATTATGTTAATTTATGATCTGTTATAATTATCCAGCGACGAATAGATGGTTTGTGTTAGTTTTGTAATAAATTTCTAGACAGAGATAAAATACTTGTACTTTTACAAAGAGTTTTATGTTTGACATACATCGCTGCCCAAAACTAAAAACCATGCCCTCAAAATAGTTTTATGCCGAAAACTATATCAATATCCTTAACGAAAAACGAAGTCTTGATCAGAGAGAAGATTATCGTTTTTCTAAAGATTTAAATTTATCATGGGGCTATTATTTTGAAAACGTACATCGAAAAAAAAACAACTATTTTTTAAAAATCTGAAATTTTGATATTTTGTTGGTATTGACGAAAGGAAAAAAGTGATTTCTGCTTTTATTTTTTGTGTACTCTGAATCGGAGTTATGCGCGGTTGAATTTTGAGGCTTTTTCACGTAGTTTTGGTAATGGTGTCAATGTTTTGTGAATAGGTGCCACAAATTTCATACGACTTAAGTATATTTTTGCAAGTAAAAAGGAAAATAATTGAATAATTGAAATAAGTAAGTTTAAAATTAATAACTTTTCTCTTTTCCGCTAGGCGGCGCGTAAAACCTTGGTTTACTTCAAAGCTCATATCTCAAAAAGTAAGCTTTTTTTTTTTGTTTTTCACAAATTTTAAAGGAAACATATGCAGCTATGAAATTGAGAAATAAAAAGTCAGCAATTCAATATGGATTTTTTCTTACGATTTTTTAAAGTTTGGTATATGAAAAATTCACATGTGTTTTTTTATTAAGTTAATAATCCTGTACTAAATGTGGATCTAATAAATTAAACATTTCATATTTTAACACCTGCAATAAATTTGAACCATTTTCGGTGTATTTCTGATTGAGATACAGGTTTTTATTCAGAATAAGAATTGGAGATCCCAATGATCGAAGATTTTGTTATAATGTCAACATCACCAACACTAACATTAGAAAAAAACATTAAAAATATAATGTAAAAGCATTTCCATAATATGGTGTCTAATGACAGTGGAAAAATTCAACTTAAGTAAAATAAATAAGTGATGAAGAAGTTTCAACTTTGAAATTGTCATCGCCTCAACGGCGTAATCGATAGCGTGTCTGCCCAAAGATTCGAGCCGGGCACTGACGAGGGTAGGTTCGAATCCGATCCGAAACACGTAAAAAATGTGAATTGTAGTTTTTTTTTTTTTCTGAGAAACTTCAAACCATACCTTTGAATTGAAAATATTCCAATTACTTCTTTACTTACTTGAGTTTAATTGATCTCAAAAATCCAAAATAAAATTAAAAATATATTTTTTCTATAAACATTATAGTTTAATCAATATTATAAATAAATACATTAAAAAATTGATTTATATATTTTTTTTTGCCTTTAAATTGAAATATTTATGATCATCAGAAAAAGAAAACATTTTGGCAATTATTTTATCGGGTGTAGTGTTATCCGGTAAAAAACAGTGGAATCCTTGAGTTCCACTTATGGTTTTAATGTCCGAAAACCGTTTTAAACCCGAAAGAAATTGTTCCTGTAGTTCGATATCTTCTGAAGACACATATGAAAACTTCATAACGTGGTTTTTTTTCGACCAAATTTCCGCCCATTCAAACAATTCCCTTGCTGTTGATATTTTTTCTCCTCTAAGCGAAGCTCTCCGGGCTTCTCTTTTAAGTGTTCCTCCAATCCCATCGGATGGACCCTTTCCGTGGGCAGTTGCAAAGAAATGCCATTCTGCAGGTATTTTAAAATCATCAATATGTTTGCAGAGATTTATGAAATTCTTCTTATTTTTATATTGAGCTGCTGAACCATCAGTAAAATATAAAATTTTTTTGATACTTGGATATATTTCTTGCTGTTTTTCAATGAATTCAATACACCTTTCCTGGTATTTATGAACTGCAACTGTGTTATGCATTAAATGATCAGATATAATGACAAAAGATAAGACCTCTAGTTTATCATTACATGATTTGTAGTAAACTACGATTGGGTGGATTGTGGCTTGAACTTTATTGAAATGTGCAGCTTGTATCTCATTCTGCGTTATCATTGAATAGTTTTCTGAAAAATCCATAATAAATACGTATTCGCCGTGACGTAAGTTTTGTTTCGTATCCTTAAGAAACTTTGATTGCTGCCTTGCGTTGAAATCATGAATTTTTAATTTGTTTACCGATGTATGTACTAATTCTTCTACAAATTCTTCCTTATTTTTTTCCATGCGTTCTAACGAATATCTATCTTGCATTAACCATTTCTCATAATGTATTTCTTCGTAAAATTCAAGAGATTCCAAAATTGTTTCTGTGTAAGCTTCCACGATATTTTTACAATCATTGCATATATTTGTTGCACAATCCACTGTATCATAAGAACAACTCAGTTTCTTAAGCAGATCTTTTTTATTTTTTACTAAATTTAAAATCGGCTTAGACATTAAACGTACATTTTCATGTATCATGCATATACAGACATTGTGTGTTCCAGTAGGTCCGGCTAAAATACATTCCTTCGGTCGCAACGTAGTGAACTTTGAGAAGCTGATTTTGACATCTTTGTTTTCTTTCAAGAACATTTCGTAGATGTCGGTAACACCAACCGCTTTGATTTCCTAATTTTTGTTGATCCTTCTGTAATAGTAACAACATCTTTAAGACCAGGCATTGTTCTACTAATTTCCTCTGATAAGAAGTATGTTTGAATTTGTTGTACTATATTTTGTGACAAACTGTGCACTTGTTTGCTTTGAGGACAACTGTAAGGACCTACTGTTTCCAACAGATCCATGGCGAATTCTACCAGTCGTCTTGATGCATTAAATTCATCCTGGATACGTTGATTTGACCAAAATTTACGTGGTAGAGTTGTCAACAAAAACACTTGTTTTGATTTAGAGCTGGCATCTTTGAATTCTTTTTTAAGGTTCATAAGCCATGATGTATATTCACATTCCTCCTTTGGTGATAACACTTTAACTGAATCTACTTGAAATATTCTTTGACTTATTGCCGATGTGACACTAGCAATTTTTTTATAACTTCCTGTTGTAATATGTTTTTGTTTGATAGGAGATTCGGCTAACCTTTCAAGAACATTGTTAATATCTTCTAAAATGTCATTAAGTAGTTCAGGAACTGGTGGAGATATAGTATCAACCGAAACTGGTGATGGATCTAAAGATGCTGGAGGTATTTGAATATTTTCGTTCGTTGGAACATTTTCAACATCCTGATTTATAGAAATAATTTCACTATCGATAGTTTCCGAACATGAAAGCTGCTGTATAGAAAATATTAGTTGCATATGAATTTTTATTCATTTTAATAAAATAATTAAATTTACCTTATTTTTATAGATATAAGTGCGACATGTTTCACATATAAACTGGTCATCACGCAAAAATTTAGGGTCGCAGCTTTTTGAATAACAGCTGGTGTGACCAGTTTCATATTTTTTGATGTCCGCTGATGATTTTTGAGACCGTACAAGTTACAGCACAATTTGAGAGGCATTTCTATTATTATCTTTTCTAAACGTTATGTCTTCTAAATATTTTGGAATATAATTGATTATAAGGCAACCCAATCAATATATATATATACCCTTGAAATAGTTTTGACATGCAAGCATAATTTGTTCCAAAAACCGTTTGTGGGCGTCATTAGAAATTTTAAATGTTAAAATTATGAGTCTCTAATGAGATTTTAATTAGTAAAAAGGGGCTGACATTTTTTAAAATGAATAAACATTTTACACACCCTTTTAATAATTTAAATTCCTTTATTTTACCACTTAACTTAAATTAATTTTTAATAAGTTTTTAACCATTTAACCGCACAGAAAATGGTTCAAATTTATTGCAGGTGTTAAAATATGAAATGTTTAATTTATTAGATCCACATTTAGTACAGGATTATTAACTTAATAAAAAAACACATGTGAATTTTTCATATACCAAACTTTAAAAAATCGTAAGAAAAAATCCATATTGAATTGCTGACTTTTTATTTCTCAATTTCATAGCTGCATATGTTAACATTAAAGTTTGTGAAAAACAAAAAAAAAAGCCTACTTTTTGAGATATGAGCTTTGAAGTAAACCAAGGTTTTACGCGCCGCCTAGCGGAAAAGAGAAAAGTTATTAATTTTAAACTAACTTATTTCAATTATTTAATCATTTTCCTTTTTACTTGCAAAAATATACTTTAGTCGGATGAAATTTGTGGCACCTATTCACAAAACATTGCCACCATTACCAAAAACTACGTGAAAAAGCCTCAAAATTCAACCGCGCATAACTTCGATTCAGAGTACTCAAAAACTAAAAGCAGAAATCACTTTTTTCCTTTCGTCAATGCCAATAATATATCAAAATTTCAGATTTTTAAAAATCAAAAATTTAAAAATCAACAAAAAAATGTACGTTTTCAAAATAATAGCCCCATGAAAAAGCGAAATCGAAAATTTTTTGAATATAAAATTCTTTTGAGTGAGGAAATTTGTTTTTGTTGATTCTTTAAAATTCTTTTTTTTTATTTCTTTCTTCTACTCATTCGCAAGAGATCAGCAAAAAATTTCGGATAAACGATGATCACTCATATTTTCGTTTGAACTAATCTTTCGTTCGCCATACACCTTTTGTTGTTAAAACAAAATAAAAAAGATAAGGGTAGTTCTACAAACATAGGAATTTTGGACGGCTCTGCTTATTTCGTATATTAATATGAAAAAAAAAATTTTTGTTTTCACATGAAATTTGTAAACCTTAACTATGTCTAGCTGGTCACCCAAAATAATCCCATTTCGAAATATATGTCTTAGAAAAAAAATTATTAAAAACGTCAAAATATCAGTCCCCTGTCCCACCAATTTGTTATTATTCTCCTGCCCAATCAAAACACATTGAAAATATTGAAAATTCATATTTCTATCAAGTTATCGCTCGTCATAGGAAGTAATTAAAGTTCAATATATATAATATTGCAAGTCTTTTACTTAGTCCGAGGTTTTATCATTCAAAACAGTCATCATTAGTAGCAAGATCGTGTGTTGTCCAGTCAAATTATCAGTCCCCTGGCAATCATTTTCGTAAAAAGTATTTTAATTACAGGTAATTTTGTAATTTTATACGTCGTGAATATGTATTGCCTTGTAATAGAATCCGTTTATTTTTTTTTTTAGACGTAATTTTGTCATTTTTAAGCGAAATACTGATAAATTATCAGTCCCCTGTTCTCAGTCCCCTGTAAAATTTAAATGCGGGCAGACTTAGATAAATGTTTATTTCGTATTTTGAGATAATATTGATACAATTTTGAGTTAATTTAGGATTAAGAAGGATATTTTTTAATATTGATTCTTGTATTTTTGTGTTTTTTTTTTTTATTGGCCACATTCAGAACCGTTGAAAGAACGTCATCAACTTTAACTAAAAGTAGTTGCCAGGACTTAAACGCAAAAAAACATGTCGTGCCGTAATTAGCTCCATTTTCTTCCTTCGTGTGTAGAACTACCCATAAACTGAACTCTTTTTTCCAAAAGTTGTTTAGTCAAATTGAGCATCTTTTATCTTCTGTGACTCAAAGATTTCATTTTTGATACTCAAAAGATAAATTAATGAAAGAAGAAAAAATTGTATGGATGATATGATACATGGATGGATACATAAAATTACTGAATAAATTTAATATATGACACTGAGCTTAAAATAGTTATAAAATGTAAAATTAGGTTTGATTAGTGATGCACCGGGTCCTAAAAGTTCAGTAAGCCGGATAATGGGTACTCAGATTATATTTCATAATTTACCTTAATTTTCTTTTACAAACAAACCGAGAATTCTGTAAATTCTTTCTGTAAATCTTTGTCTTCCTCGACACAAGCTGGTTCAAGATGTGTCAACTCGATGGAACTTAACATCATATGTTAAAGAGATTATTAGAGCAGAAACGGGCCATTACGTACTATTCTTCGGATTACAATATACTATGTTTAACCGCAAGCAACTTTAAATTAATTGAAAACGTTGTTTCTTACTAGAATAGTTTTTTAACGTAACTGTCGCAGCCAGGTCAGGAGAAGCTACTTTATCAATGGTGACTCCTTATTTGGCAGCTTTGGAGTGATTCGAGTAACGGACGGCCGGCAGACAGACGTACATTTTTTTTTGCTTTTTTAGAATTAGTAGGTCCTAAAACGTCGAGAAATGCCAAAAAAATGGGGGTAAAAATTTCATTTTTGGCTCATGAATGTAATACTAAGGTCTTACAGAAAGAAGTAAATTAAATAAATTGTATGTCGTTGCGACTATCTTAGATCCACGGTATAAACTTGCATTTATTAACGTTACCCTAAAAGAAGGAACCAAACATTGGATCATAGATGAAATGATGAAAGCGTCCGGATCAGATGGGAATGAATATGGAAAAGAAGAATATACAGAACCTAGCACAGATTTATCAGTGCTTCATGAGCATAACACAGTTCAACGTATATGGTATTAGAGCCAGAGTCCGCGACGGCCAGACCTTGGTTATTTTATAAAAGCTGAAAGTTTTTCTGCGCATACCGCCTACTCAGGTAGGAACGATTAGCGACATATGAAGTATGGATCATGGTGACTTTGGCAGTGAGCAGGTAACAAAGGGGCCTCCAAAGTTTCATGAAAGTATAAAAGCTAATTTTTTTATATATTCTTCGGGATAGTATTACAAGTCACGCCACCCATTGCCAGACACTTACTTTCGTGGTAACCCCCTGCCAGACACTCTTAAACTTTAACAAATTGATAAGGTTTAAGGGTGTCTGGCAGTGGGTAGCCACGATAGTAAGTGTCTTGCAATGGGTGACGTGACTTCTAATACTAACCCGAAGAATATATAAAAAAGTTACCTTTTATACTTTCCCGAAACTTTGGAGGCCCGTTTGTTACCTGCTCCCTGCCAAAGCCACCATAATCCAAATTTCATATGTCGCTAATCGTTCCTACATGAGTAGGGGTTATGAGCAGAGAAACTTTCAGCTTTTATAAAATAACGCAGGTCTGGCCGTCGGTCGCGGCCTTGTAGTCTATATTTTTTAGATGAAATTGGATCGGAAAATAAAGCTTGGATTTATAAATATTGATTTTTTAAATTTTTTTTTACCCAGTATCGGGTAATAAAAAAAAGGCCGGTTCCGGGTAGAAACCGGGTATTTCAAAAATGAGCCGGGTACCGGGTAATTCCCGGGTACTCGGTGCATCACTAGTTTTGATAAAGAATTATTTCGGTGTTTATTTTGCACTGAAAATTTTATAGTTTTTTTATTTTTATTAATTAATTAAGCATGTTTAGTAAGCATAAAATATTCTTTATTAAAACTATTTGAATAGCAAATACAATGTCAACTAGAACAGTAAATAATTTGGGCAAATGAAAGAATGAGGATATTATTAGTTATAATAGTTAGGCTAATTGTTTTAAATGGTGATGGAATTTTTTGATAATGTCTAATATTTGAATGCATCAGGAAAAACCGAAATAGGAAATGAATTCCACTTAACATTCCTATTAAAATAATCGTTCTGAAAAGAAATTCTTCTACAAAGGGATATTTTTTTTTTTTTTTTTGAATAATGGTGTGACAATCTTTATTTCGCTCCCAGTCACTAAAGACGACATATTTTGGTTTTGGTTGGATTGAGCTCAACAAGAATGCACTTTAATTTAATTATATTTATAAATTATATTTTTTAAAAATAATTTATAAATAGGTCTTGAACTTGTGGAACGCCGTAAATATATATTTTAATTTTCAAAAACTCTTTATTGACCCCACTCTTATTAAATAAAAAATAAAATTTCTTTCTAATTTTTACTTTTAAAATATTTTTGAATGCATTTCAGGTTATTATATGCAACCCATCATCAGAAAACTCGATTTATTATTAAAAAAGAAAAAAGAATTTTCAATAAAACAATATAAAAAACAAAGCTAACAATATGAAAAAATTTAAAAATTAAAAACAAAGTCTAACAAGTTTAAAAATGGTTTGTAAATAAATTAAATAAATCTGAACTTATGTTTCCTTTATCAATGTTAATAGCATTGATGTCTTTATGAATATTAAGGGATTCAAAAGCATCCAATTTATTGTTGTCGAGCAGCTCCTTCTTCAACTTCATATTATTGATTGAAAAATTTAAATGTTGATTTTCCAAGACATGTTTTGCTATTGTAGATTTATTTGGTTGGTTTGTTTTGATGTATGCAGCATGTTCTTTAAAACGCTTCCTTAAACCCCTACGTGTCTGCCCATAATATTTTTTGTTACAATCTTCACATGATAGTTCATAAATACCAACTTTATCATGATCATGTGTTTTATCTTTAGTTGATCCTAATTTATGTTTTAACTGTTCCTTATTACAAAAAAACTATTATTACATTACATATTACAAACTTTTATTACATAAAAACTTTTTTAAGTTTATTAGTTATTTTTGGTGCATATGTCAAACAAACACGTTTGTTTTGTTCATTGTTTGACAAACGAGAATTCTGTGAAAATAGTGTTGTCATATTAGATCTTGAAATTTTTGTAAAATGTTTGGAAAGAATGCACTCCCTTGTTTTGGTAATGGTATCTCTTGATTTTTTTTTCTGTTCTGTTTGCATATTTGTTTGATTTAAATTTAATTCTTGTAATGGTAGTTTGTTTTATTGTCCTTGTTTAGATACATGTAATTGTTGAACTTGTGACTGTAGTTGATGGCTTAAAGTAGCGCTATGGGTTAATTCAGTTTTCTTTTGTTGCTGAATTTTTCTCTGACGCAAAAGTTCCACATATTCATTCGTTCTACTTACTGCTAAATTGGTTGAGACTTGAGGTGTATCTCCTTCACCCGTTGATATGTCATTCGCTCCCTGGCTCTGATACTAGCAATGTATTTTTCTTTTTAAAATTCGGGAGAGCCCCTAGTACTACTTACATGTAGGGCATGGTTAGATTAATCGATTGTTCGATTAATTGATCATTTCGCAAATTGTTCGATTAATCGAACAAAAAAATTATTAATCGATTAGTCTAAATTTACGAAAATGTTTAAAATTGTTTAAAACTTTGTACCGAATTGTGAAAAGGTTTATTGTCTAAAGATGTATTCTCTTTTTCTTACGAATTACTTTTTTAGTTGTTATGGGTATAACACAAAGTATATTAATATCAAAATTTGATCCCAATGCAAAAATCTTTACTATGCCTTAAGTAATATTTTTATTATTAATCCAAACAGTAAACTATGGTTTGAAGTATATTGAACTCCATTACTTTCCATTCTGAAGGAAACAGCTTGTTTCTTATCATTTTCAATTAGTACAGTATATTTTCAAACAAATAATTTTGTAAGGCCTGAAAACTTCAATGACAAAGAGTGAGATACTCATCCTAGGCTAACGCCTAGAGCAACAATTTCACTCTTATGCAAAAAAGACCTACTTTACGCCCTTAATACATAGATAGCTATTAAATTTTTATTTATTCTTATGTCAATGTAAAAGTTGAACTTTTAAATATGATATAACGCGTGTATTTGTTTAAAAAAAATTAATAAAAATATTAAAATTAGTAAAAATTTTATTTAATCGATTAATCGATTAATCGATGTTAAAATTTTCATATTAATCGTTAATCGATTTTTAGTCCCAATCGATTAATCGACCATGCCCTACTTACATGTTACACTTCCGCATTATACGCTTTATGATAAACGATAAAATTATTGAACAACTTTCTATAATTGGTAGCTGCTGCATGTAATCGAAGCATAGGAGATCCCTGAGAGCAGTGCCGGCCTTAGCGTACTTGGTGCTCTCGGACAGAGTCCAAGGCGCCCCTATTAATTTAAAATGTGACTGCTACTAAAAAAATCGATTTTGTCCCTGCATTAAACAAGTAAAAGTTTGATTAATTTATTTAGATTAAAAATGCATGACTATATTTGTACATACACAAACAAGATTGTTAAATAGGTTCAATTAATAACCAAAGTTAACTTTCTGGGTCTTTTTAGTAGCAAAATCTTTGATTAGACCAGAAAAATCTAAATTAAATCGATAAAGTTCCTGAACTGGAAAGTCTGTCCTGCGACATTGTAGACCTTAAATAGGTTTTGATTAAATTCAGTTTAGAAAAGCTTTGCTCTCCACTGGCGACAGTTACAGGTCTTATCAAGAAAATTCGTACATCCATAGAAAATCCATACATTTGGATATAAATCTTGTAGAATGTGCTGTTTTATAAAATTTAGTATGATGTGCGGAGTAATTTTAACATTAATCATACCAGAAATAAAACTTTAATACGGATTAATTGATCGAAAAGCAGAGTGCCGTCTATGTCATATTTCAAACGCACTGTGAGTTTGATTTGTAGTTCGGCACATAATTGAAGAAGTTTTGTTTTTTTTGGTAGATTGTCCACGTTGTACAAGAAACCCCAGGTATCTGCGTATTCATCTAACTGTTCAAATCTGTTCTTCATTGACATTACATTTTTATCTAACAGGACCTTGAAGAATTCGACTTCTAACTTTTCTCTCTGGAGAAACGATGGGCTCATCTTGGGCCGCTTGATCAAACTGGCGTTTCACACGTCTAATCCTTTTTCGACAATGTCCATATCTTTTGCTTGAAGCGTTCTACTCACAACATTAATTTGAAAAAGAACGTCATTGGTACCAAACAACTAAAGAGATAAGAAAGTTAAAATCTTTCAATCAACCAATAGATGTCACCAATTGATTAAATACTGTCGATTTTCTTCATAAATCAATTATTTAACTAAAGGCGCTTTCGGCACCCGAATCATCCGGCGCCTTCGGGCAGCACTCGACCTCACCTCGCCCCCCCTCCCCACCCCCAAAGGCAAGCACTGTCCGAGAGACATGGATCCATGGGTCATTGGCAACCGCAAAACGTTGGAAAGGTGTCGTGTGTAAGGTTGAAAAGGTTCAATATCTCATAGGATAGAAGTTTCGTTCAATTGCAATATTTTGATGTCGAACGCCATATAATTAATTATTTACTACTATACATATTAAATTAATGAAATTATTCCTTTATATTTATTTTATTATCGGACCAATACCTTCAATCTTTCGATTGGTAATTTAAAAGTGCTTATATATATTAAACTTATGGATTATACGTCATTCCAAAAAAGTAATCAAACCTAGGTAGAAAGCCGGTTCTTTATATGAACATGGCGCTACGCAAGAAATGAAACACTTTCTACCTAAGCGTTATTAATTGACTTCGCATTTTTTCTTAAACATTGGAATCGCTTAATGCAAATATTGTAATTTATAATAAATTGTCTGTCGAAAACCCAAACAATAACTTTTCAGTCAAAAAGTCAAAAACGAAAATTATCATAACTTATCATAAAACCAAAACTGAAACCAATATTTATTGTTTCGAAAAATCAGTACCACAACCAAAATTTATCATTTAGAAAAACCAATACCAAACCTATAATTGTATATTAACAAAAATCTAAAACCAAACCATTAAAAATAATTAATGATTTTGCAGTCCTGTATATAACACCCAAGTTGAGTTTATTTGTTTTTTATTTTACACCTTTTTCTCAGCCAAATGGATTAAAAGAAAATTTTTTTAAATTTTCATTGTTATTATTTTTATTTTTAAATTTCTTTTTTATTAAAACAATATTTCGCCTACAGCGGCATTATCAAGTTATTCAAATATTGTAAAAACACACAAAAAATCAAATAAATAAATAATTTTTTCAAAAATTTTCACTATACATTTAACATTTATATCACAGCTTTTCAAAATACAATAAAATAATAAATTAAAATCGACATGTCGATTTTAATTTATTATTTTATTGTATTTTGAAAAGCTGTGATATAAATGTTAAATGTATAGTGAAAATTTTTGAAAAAATTATTTATTTATTTGATTTTTTGTGTGTTTTTACAATATTTGAATAACTTGATAATGCCGCTGTAGGCGAAATATTGTTTTAATAAAAAAGAAATTTAAAAATAAAAATAATAACAATG
Source organism: Diogma glabrata (assembly GCA_963693315.1). Lineage (NCBI taxonomy): Eukaryota > Metazoa > Arthropoda > Insecta > Diptera > Cylindrotomidae > Diogma > Diogma glabrata. The sequence continues at coordinate 220,408,649 of OY856188.1, read as the reverse complement.
AAAATTTAAAAAAATTTTCTTTTAATCCATTTGGCTGAGAAAAAGGTGTAAAATAAAAAACAAATAAACTCAACAATTCATAATTACCAGCCGACATAATAAACCTTAAACAAATATAACACCCAAGGTCCATTTATTCCAATAAACTAAATAATCAGATTAATAAACAACCATAAACCTAAATTTGTATTCTATAAAATGTTTTCTATTTTACCAAAACAAGTAACAACAATCATCAATATCTGAATAAGAAAAAATTCAATCTGAGTAAACACATTCTTTTTCTTCAACAAAAATTATGATGAGCATCAATTTGGAAAAAGATGAAAGATCCTCAATTCATAAATAAAACAAAACGAAAAATGAGTGATAATATTCAATCTTTATCAGTTAGGATCAAGTTTTTGAATATCTTTTTTCAAATGAAAATATGATTCAAAATATTATGAGGAAAAAGATGTTCAAAAAGGAAAAGAAAAAAATATTCATAGATTTGCTTTATTTTTTTGTTTCATTGAATATGAATAATCAAAACTAAGAAAAAGCATAAGATAATGATAAAAAATGAGGAGTTACTATCTCTGGTCTTGATATCTCAGAGCTTGAGATTTCTGCCCCTCCATATTTGCATATTTAAATTTTCTTTCGTAAATTCATTTTAGTTGCCTTAACTTTTTATATTAATTTTGATCACAATAGATTTTCGTTTCGGATTCGGTCGTTTCAGTTTTTTTTAAAGCTTGAATGCATTTGGAAGATGTTGTTAATATATTTTTGAATTATTTACGGACAATTTACATTAAAATTGTAAAAATAATAATAGTTAAATATATAATATTCATATATTCTTTTTAAATAGTATGATAAAAAACAGTTGGTGTTAAGATATTTTTAATAGTACATTATGATGCTAGGACGTAAAGCTAAAGATTTTGGACGGATGTGGAGTTTGCAAATCGAGGCGAGATTTGCACCCACATTAAGTCCAAAATAGCTTACGTCCGTGCATCATATACTATTTTTTGTTCGCCGCAAGCCAAAAATTTTAAGAAAATTGGTTTATTCTAAATTAAAATTATAAATTTTCAAAAAATTTAAAAATAAAAATATGTGGAACAAGTAACCTTTGACATATTATTTATTATTTTTTCCAAATTATTGTGTGACTATGACAACAAATGATAACAACTATTTTAATTGGATAATGAAATTTTGAATTTAAGGGTTGCTTTGATAATCATTTTTATTTTTTACAAATACAAATGCTTTATACTTTTTTGGACGTAGCTATGACAACAAAATAAATAGTTGAAAAGTGATACTTTAAAGCCGCAAATCACAGTAATAACACTTTAATATGCAGGCGAATAAAAAAAATATTACTTCAACTATTTATTTAACAAAAATGAAAAAAAAATATTTATTTTACGTAAAATAATTTAGGTTGTGTTAAAATATATCAAGAATTTACGTAACGTCGTACCCATTCAAAAACTAAATCAAAACTGATATTACTTCGGTCTGAAAGACCTTAGTATTACATTCATGAGCTCAAAGTGAAATTCTTACCCCCACTTTTTTTGGCATTTCTCGACGTTTTAGGACCTACTGATTCTAAAAAAGCAAAAAAAAAAAAATGTATGTATGTCTGTCGGCCTCCGTATGTCCGCCGTCATTACCTACACTGCAGGGAAAACGGCTGGAGGGATTTCAAATATTTTTTTTCTAAAAATAGGTATTCACAAGGGACAGGTCCGAAAGGACGCTGCGTTCGATAACTGTACCGGAAGTGTGTCAAAAAAATCATTATGTGTGTCCAAAATAGCAAATTTTCATATTTTGGGCTTAAAAAACGTTCATTTTAAGTGATTACGAGTAGGAATATTAAATTTGGAGAAATCTTGATGGTCGAGACTTGTATGTGAGATCAAAAACTAGATTATTGCAGTATAAGTTTGTCAAAAAAATGTTGTCAAATGTGTCAAAAGAAGGATTTTTATTTATTTTTTTACCCAATTTTTTGGAAAAAAATAAAATTGTTTGTTGAAAATAAAATGAAAATATGGAGGGGCTGAAATCTCACAGCTCTGAGATATCAAGACTTCGGTCTGGGTAAAGGATTTTGATATAGTTTTCGGCAAAAAACTTTCACGAGGACATGGTTTTTAGTTTTGGGCAGCGATGTATATCAAACATAACTCTTTGTTAAAGTACAAGTATTTTTTATATCTGTTTAAAAATTTATTACACGAAACATCAATACGTTGCCGGAAAAATTATAATCAAAATTCCAAAAATATTGTTAAATTAAATAAAATCAAACTTTTTCAAAATTCCAAAAATATTCTAAAAATTAGAATGAAATCAAATATTTAAACTTTTTCTAAATTCCGATAATATGCCAAAAATTCTTAAAAATTCGAACTTTTCCAAAATTCTAAAAATATTGCAAAAATTCCTACAAAATCAAAAATTAAAACTTTTTTCAAAATTCCAAAAATTATAATAAAATCAAAAATTAAAAATTTTTTAAAATTCTAAAAATATTCCAAGAATTCTTACAAAATCAAAAATTAAAACTTTTTCCGAAATTCTAAAAATATTGCAAAAATTATTACAAAATCAAAATAGCAAACTTTTTCAAAATTCCAAAAATATTTCAAAAACTATAACAAATTCAAAAATTTCCATGTTCAATTTCATTTTCAGTTACATTTACGTCATAAAAACAGCTACATTTTTTTTTCCAAAACATTGGCTAAAAAATAAATGATTTGACATTTTTTGACACACTTGACAACATTTTTTTGACAAACTTATAATGCCATAATTCTCAATAATAATAATAAAATTTCATTTCGAGCAAACAATTTTATTTTTTCCAAAAATTGGGTAAAAAATAAATAAAAATCTCTTTTGACACACTTGACAACATTTTTTTTGACAAACTTATAATGCCATAATTCTCAATAATAATAATAAAATTTCAATTCAAACAAACAATTTTATTTTTTCCAAAAAGTTGGGAAAAAAATAAATAAAAATCTTTCTTTTGACACACTTGACAACATTTTTTTGACAAACTTATAATGCCATAATTATCAATAATAATAATAAAACCGAAGTAGTTTCATTTCAAACAAACAATTTTTTTTTCCAAAAAATTGGGTAAAAAAATAAATAAAAATCTTTCTTTTGATACACTTGACAACATTTTGTTGACAAACTTATAATGCCATAGTTCTCAATAATAATAATAAAACCGAAGTAGTTTCATTTCAAACAAACAATTTTTTTTCCAAAAAATTGGGTAAAAAAATAAATAAAAATCTTTCTTTTGACACACTTGACAACATTTTTTTGACAAACTTATAATGCCATAATTCTCAAAAATAATAATAAAATTTCATTTCCAACAAACAATTAATTTTATTTTTTTTTCCAAAAAATTAGGTAAAAAAAAAAATAAAAATTTTTCTTTTGACACACTTGACAACATTTTTTTGACAAACTTATAATGCAATAATCTAGTTTTTGATCTCACATACCAATCCCGACCATCAAGATTCCCCCAAATTTAATGTTCCTACTCGTAATCACTTAAAATGAACGTTTTTTCAGCCAAAAATATGAAAATTTGCTATTTTTGACACACATAATGATTTTTTTGACACACTTCCGGTACAGTTATCGAACACAGCGTCCTTTCGGACCTGCATCTTGTGAATACCTATTTTTAGAAAAAAAAATTTTTGAAATCCCTCCAGCCGTTTTCCCTGTAGTGTAGGTAATGACAGCGGCCGGCCGGCCGGCCGGCCGGCCGACAGACAGACATACATTTTTTTTTTTTTTGCTTTTTTAGAATCAGGAGGTCCTAAAACGTCGAGAAATGTCAAAAAAAGTGGGGGTAAAAATTTCACTTTGAGCTCATGAATGTAATACTTAGGTCTTTCAGACCGAAGTAATTTTATTATTATTATTGAGAATTATGGCATTATAAGTTTGTCAAAAAATGTTGTCAAGTGTTCAAAAGAAAGGTTTTTATTTATTTTTTACCCAATTTTTTTAGAAAAAAATAAAATTAATAGTTTGTATGACATGATATTTTATTATTATTATAGAGAATTATGGCATTATAAGTTTGTCAAAAAATAATGTCAAGTGTGTCAAAAAATGATTTCATTTATTTTTTTTTTGGAAAAAAATGTAGCTGTTTTTATGACGTAAATGTAATTTAAAATCAAATTGGACATGGAAATTTTTGAATTTGTTATAGTTTTTGCAATATTTTTGGAATTTTGAAAAAGTTTGTATTATTGATTTTGTAAAAAAATGTAGCTGTTTTTATGACGTAAATGTAATTTAAAATCAAATTGGACATGGAAATTTTTGAATTTGTTATAGTTTTTGCAATATTTTTGGAATTTTGAAAAAGTTTGTATTATTGATTTTGTAATAATTTTTGCAATATTTTTAGGATTTCGGCAAAAGTTTTAAGGTTTTGTAAGTATTTTGGAATATTTTTAGAATATTGAAAAATTTTTAATTTTTGATTTTATTATAATTTTTGGAATTTTAAAAAAATTTTCAATTTTTGATTTTGTAATAATTTTTGCAATATTTTTAGAATTTTGGAAAAAGTTTGAATTTTTAAGAATTTTTGAAATATTATTGGAATTTAGAAAAAATTTAAATATTTGATTTTATTGTAAGTTTTGGAATATTTTTGGAATTTTGAAAAAGTTTGATTTTATTTAATTTAACAATATTTTTGGAATTTTGATTATAATTTTCCGGCAACGTATTGATGTTTCGTGTTAGTTTTGTAATAAATTTTTAAATAGAGATAAAAAATTCTTGTAGTTTAACAAAGAGTTATGTTTGATGTACATCGCTGCCCAAAACTAAAAACCATGCCCTCATAAAGGTATTTTGCCGAAAACTATATACAAATCCTTAACCCAGACCGAAGTCTTGATATCTCAGAGCTGTAAGATTTCAGCCCCTCCATATTTTTTATTTTAGAAATAAGAAATCTGAATTTGAATTTGTTTATGACAAAATTTTTGTTCATGACGTACAAACCGTCCTTAGTTATAAGCCTACTAGACGTGAAATTCAAAAAATAATAAACCTTCAAAGATGTGTTCTTTAATGATTTTAAGAACTTTATAGAGTAAAAAGAATAATAATATAGGATTTTGTAGTGTATATAGAATAAAATTATAACATCATGAATAACTATATGTATGGATATGTAGAACCACTCCCAGAAGCCATGGATGGATCAAGCATGTCTTGACGCTATTCAATACAAAAGAGATTGCTATCTGAAGTGTCTACAAGGACGCAATACGAGGTCCACGAAGGAGAACTATAAACTGGCAAGACAAGCCGTTACAAAGCTATGTAGACGAGCGAAGAGAGACTGGTGGAAGAGACAGTGTGAGGAGATTGAAAGCTTCAATAAGGAACATCAATCGCGTAACTTCTTTCAACAGGTTAAAACCTTAAAGAAGGGCCCTCAAACTAGATCGACTGCTATTCAAAACGAAGATGGGGAGCTACAAGTAGACCTTAAAAATATTTTAGATACTTGGGCCGCTTATTTTGAGAATCTTCTCAACTTAAGTGACCAGCAACAAGTCGGGCGACGAGCAAAGCTTATTCGTGCGACAAAGGTACATGTAGACGAACCCACCAAAGAGGAATTCGATGCGGCGCTGTCAAAATTAAAATGCAATAAAGCACCTCGTATCGACGATATAGCATCAGAAATGATTGTACATGGTGGCGAAACTCTATCCTCAAGATTGTTTGAACTTGTTCAAATGATCTGGAGGACTAAAACCATGCCACAGGACTGGAACACAGCTATGCTGATACCAATCCATAAAAAAGGTAATCGCCTACAATGTGAAAACTACAGGGGAATCGCTCTTCTCTGCACAGCATATAAGATCTTTTCCTACATTTTGCTATCCAAAATCAATCCTTTTGCTGAACAACTATTTGGAGAATATCAGTGTGGTTTCCGGCGGGGCCGAGGTACCACCGATGCACTTTTCTCGATAAGGATGATTTTGGAAAAGTGTCGAGAGTTCAACATACCTGTGCACCAACTTTTCATTCATTTCAGGCAGGCCTACGACTCTCTCGAACGAGAGACTCTATGGTCTGCTCTGGTGTCAATGGGAATTCCTGGTAAACTGGTATCACTATGCAAAATGACAGTACAGAACTCTCAATGCTGTGTGCGAGTAGAGAACGAAATATCAAAAATTTTTAAAGTCGACTCCGGATTAAGACAAGGTGATGCTATCTCTCCTATACTTTTTAATCTAGCCTTGGAATATGTGTGCCGTCAAAAGAAACTACCGACTAATAACAATATCTTGTCAATAAACTCAGTACAGATGATTGCTTACGCTGATGATGTTGTCACTCTCGGCCGAAGTGAAGCTGTTATGAGTGAGACTTTCAAGTCGCTTGAGAGTGGTGCTAGGAAAATTGGTCTGCAAATTAACTACAATAAAACCAAACATATGAATGTTTCAAGAGAGGCTGAGAAGAAAGATTTAATGTGCGGCGATGAACGAACTGAGGGAGTTGAATCTTTTAAATATTTGGGATCAATGCTTGACTCAAACAGCAGCATACTTACAGATATTAAAGCTCGAATCGCTGCAGGTAATCGAACTTTCTACTCAATTAAACCTCTCCTTGGATCACCGTATGTATCAACTAACACCAAGCTCAAGTTATACAAGACATTGATTAGACCGGTTGTGATGTATGGGTCACAAACGTGGACCCTTATACAAAATGACGAATCGCATTTATCTGTATTTAAGCGTAAGATCCTACGCTACATTTTTGGTCCACTTAAGACAGACGATGGAAAGTATAGAACCAGGTATAACTTTGAGATCAGAGACCTTCTTGAGGGTCCTGATATAATAGGTTGTATCCGTTCTAACAGGATTGCTTGGTTTGGACATGTTCTACGAGCCGATTTACAGTCTGGAATGATTAGAAAAATGTACGTTAGTACCCCAGGGAGTGGTAGACCGCGAGGAAGACCACGACTACAATGGGAGACTGCCGTAATAAACGACCTTAAAAAAATTGGCTGCCATGGTAATTATGTCGCTGTTGCGAATGATCGTGGTGAATATTCAAAGCTGATTAGCCTGGCAACGCTCCTACATGGAGCATAAACGCCTTAAAAAAAAAAAAAAAAAATGGAAATGCAAAAAATTCACGAAAAAAAAACTATAAGGCTTGTAATTAAAGACAGCTATGTTTATACATAAAAATTGGATAATTTATTCATATTGAGTCATCTATTTTTTGATAGCAGAAATATAAAAACACATATACAATTTTAATTTGTAACAGTGTATGTTTTAAAATGTGAATTGTATGTAATTATAAATGAAAATGTTTAATAATTAACAATCATTTTTAAAAAAGTAGTAGAAAGAGTACAGTCTTCTACTCGCCGAAAATCATATTTTGAAACGAGAGGACAGTTTACCAGCCGAGGCGATAGCGGAGGTTGGTAATGGTCGCGTGATTGTTGTTTTCGGCATCATTGAAGAATATACTATTTTAATATTTTTTTAAAAAATTAATTACAAGAACAATTAGTTAATTTATTTTCAAACGGCTAACTAATTATCTATTCACAAAAAAAAGTTTGATGAAATCGGTATAGTATAGCCGTTCTTGAGCAATTTAATTTCAAAATTACATCGGATTGGCAGATTTTAATTTTTCATGCATGTTGGGGTGCCCCCTATGCTCAAACTATGCACTTTAACAAAATTGGAAAATAAGAAGTATTTTTTATTTTGTCCATACTACTTATATGCCAAGTTTCAGAAAAATTAAAAATGGTCAAGTTCAAATATCGACTTTTTCACCTGTGTAGTGCGTAGATCACGTTTTTCATCAATAAGGGAAGATTTTGTGAGTGATGAAAGCTTAAGAAACTATTAGAATTCACTTAAATTTTGCTATTTAAAATAATTTTTCTTTTTCTCTTAGAAAAACTCCTTTAGAATTTTCGTTGTGTGTTTCGTATCGAGATAGAACTTACAGTTCAAACTCATCAGAGATACCGTACTGTGCTGTACTTTTCTATAATAATTTAATATGACAAAAAAAATAAATAAAAACAACTTTGTCTTTTCCACTTAAATTTTTAAAGTGGAAGAGACAAAGTTGTTTTTATTTATTTTTTAAAATGAATTTCCACAAAGGTGTTTCAACGGACAACATTAATTATATGACAAAAAAGTTTTAAAAAGTTTTTAATAAATTAAATAAATCGTAAAATTAAATGTGTTTTCGGATTTGCATTTATATATTTTGATTTTGCTGTCAAATTAAGTATGCTAAATCGGTTTGAATAGGTTTTAAATGCTTATTTAAAATTAAAATGAATAAGTCAGTCTCCACAAATAAATCATAAGTCGTCTTTTTGAATACAGCTTTAGTTCCTGATTAAGAGTTTGAAAAAAAAATGAAAATATTAAATTTTATCACGGCTTTAATTTTAATGCAAGAAATATATTGCCAATCTGATAATATTCAGGAAGATATGTATTTAGGTGCAGTGAGTATCATGATTTTCAAAATAATAGATTTCAGAATATAAGATTTCCAAATAATTGATTTCATATAAATAAAAGATTTCATATTTCAAAATTTTATTTTAAAGATAGAACTACTAAACAAATATGGATATCCAGCGGAATCTCATACGGTTACCACCACTGATGGATATGTTTTAACTTTACATCGTTGTCCAGGCAGTCCAAAATCAGCACCCTCGTTTGGCAAACCAGTTATTTATGTAATGCATGGAATCCTGCTTGCTTCAGACAGCTACATTTTTATGGGCTCACAAATAAGTATAATATATAAGTTAGCTGATGCTGGCTATGATGTTTGGATGGGTAATGCGCGTGGTAATGTTTATTCACGTAAACATGTTTATTTAGATATTGAATCAGAAAAATATTGAAACTTTTCTTGGCATGAAATTGGGTATTATGACCTTCCCAACAGTATTGATTATATTTTAAGCGAAACTGGAAAACGTAAATTGCATTATATTGGTACATCACAGGGTGCAACGGTGTTTTGGGTAATGGGATCAAAACGACCAGAATATAATGAAAAAATTTTATCAATGCATGCGTTAGGTCCAGTAGCGTACCTACATAATGCACCAAGTCCTTATATAAATGGGGCTAGAAGTATTTTTAATGAGCTGGAATTAGTTGCTAGGCAACTACACTTAGAGGATATATCCCCAACCACAAATTTAACTTTAAAAGTAGTTTATCAAACATGTCGTGATGGAGCGCTTATGCAAGAGTTTTGTGCCGATTTATTATTCTCGATCGTTGGTTATGACTCAAAGGAATTAAATAGAGTATGAAAAATAGATATTTAGTTAACAGGATAAACAGATTTGTTTTTATTTTTTTTCAGACAATGTTACCTGTAATGTTTGCCCATTTTAATGCTGGTTGCTCGTTCAAACAATTATTGCATTTCGGACAAATATTAAAATCAAAAATTTTTCGTGAATATGATTATGGAAAAGAATTGAATCGAAACTATTATTCGAATGATTTTCCTCCATCTTATGACTTGCGTCAAGTAGTTGCTCCAATTTTTCTTTACTATGGAAATAATGATTGGATGGCTGATGTTAAAGATGTTAATTTGTTAAGAAAGCGTTTGCCAAACGTAAAATTATTTTATCGTATTCCTTACAAATTATTTAATCACGTGGACTTTTTAGTAGCTACAAATGTACGATTTCATGTGTATGATAAAATGTTAGAGCAGATACGTGGAATGGATGAAAAAATTACGTTTTAAATACAAGAAATAAAAAATTTTACTGAAATTTGAAATTGGTTTTATTTGTTGGCATCATAGCTACATTGGAGAAAAACTTAGCCATAAAAATTAAAAAAAGTCCAAGTGTCAGAATATCTGCTCGAAATAGGTAGATTTTGGGATCAGACAGTTTTGTGTACAATTTGAATTAGATGTGATATATCAGATTAGTTTAAATAAAAAAAATTATTACAAACAGAATTACCAAACGGACTTTAGAAATAAAATTAATTATGAGCAAACCTATAACGATGCAACTTTGTAATTTTGGAACGTTTTTAATTGACTTAAGATCAACTAACAAAAAAATATCATAATATTATTCATTATGATTTAGGAAAAATGTGTGTTCATTTGTTGGTAACAATTTGAATTTTTCATTTTTCCCGTTATTTGGGATTTATCGATTTTTATCAGTTATTACGTGAAGAAAAACTGATGAAAAGATTTGATGTTTTCATTAACAAAATACGCTGTATAGTGGGAATTACAATATGTGTCACAACAGCCTATAAAAGCTCCTAAAACCTAGGTCTTACAATATCTATGTATATTGTTTATATGACGTAAATCCTTTTTATTGTTTTTATTTTTTTTTCATTGAACGGATAACTAAACAATAACCCTTTCACATATATATAAACAAAATATGGCATAGGCTAAAACCTCATGATAGGATAAAGAAAATAAAAAGGAAATAAGGGTTAAAGCAAAATTCTTTTAAAAATTTGCAAAAACAACGCTAAAATAATCTGGCTAGTGGTATATTCCTTGACCATTTGATGCACTATCCTCCTCAATGGTTAAAGCTCAAATAAATAGTTGTATGGTGGCTCGTTTCTTTGAGCAAGTAATAACGTGCCATCATCAAAGAATATGACATATCTAAGATTAGTCATGTCATTCAGAGTTTACAAGATGTCAAAGCATTTGATCAAGTAAAATGTTTAGTTATTTATATAAACTATTTAGCAAGTTGGTAATGAAAAACTTTTGAAATTATCCGCAAAAGTCCATGGCCTGAGATAAAGAATGACTTAATAGTAGTTCACATCTCCATGTTTTTAGTTAATTATATTTTGTGTGTGTCATCACCACAAAATTTTATGTTTTGGAAAGAGCCAGAAGTGTAGGAAAGAGCCGGAAGTACGATATGTTCGATAACTGTACTGAAAGTGTGTCAAAAAAATCGTCAAGTGTGTCAAAACAAGGAAATTTGCATATTTTTTGCTTATAAAACTTTCATTTTAAGTGATTACGAGTAGGAACATTGAACTTGGAGAAATCTTGATGGTCGGGATTTTTATGTGAGACCAAAATCAAGATTATTGCATTATAAGTTTGTCAAAAAAATTTTGTCAGGTGTGTCAAAAGAAGGAATTTTATTTTTTTTAACCCACTTTTTGGAACAAAATAAAATTAATACTTTGTATGACATGAAATGTTATTATTATTATTGAAAATTATGGCATTATAATTTTGTCAAAAATATGTTGTCAAGTGTGTCAAAAGAGAGATTTTTATTTATTTTTTTACCCAATTTTTTGGAAAAAAATAAAATTAATAATTTTTATGACATGAAATTTTATTATTATTATGGGCTATTATTTTGAAAACGTACATCGAAAAAAACGACTATTTTTAAAAAATCTAAAATTTTGATATATTGTTGGTATTGACGAAAAACAAAAAGTTATTTGGTTTTATTTTTTGACTACCCTGAATCGGAGTTATGCGCGGTTGAATTTTTGAGGCTTTTTCACGTAGTTTTGGTAATGGTGTCAATGTTTTGTTAATAGATCCCATAAATTTCATGCGATTTACTCATATTTTTGCAAATAAAAATAAAAATGGTTGAATAATTGAAATGTCTAGGTTGCAAATTAATAATTTTTCTCTTTTCCGCTAGGTGGCGAGTTAAACCTTGGTTTACTTCAAAGCATATATCTCAAAAATCATCCTTTTTTTTGTTTTTCACAAATTTTTAAGTAAACACATGCAGCTATGAAATTAAAAAATAAAAAGTGAGAGATTCCATATGGATTTTTTTATACGATTTTTTAAAGTTTAGCATATGAAAAATGCACATGTGTTTTTACATCAAATTAATTATGCTTTACTAAATGTAAATCTAATATATTGAACATTTTATATTTTAACATCTGTACTAAATTTGAAACATATTCTGTGCATTGCTCATTGAGAAACAGGTTTTTATTAAGAATAAAGATTGGAGATTCCAACGATCGAAGATTGTGATTTACTTTCAACATCTTAACACTAACATAAGCATAAAACTATTATAAATAAATTTTTTCTCTACAAAAAATCATAATTTTAATAATTAACAATAGTAATATTACAAACGAATACATAAAAATATTAATTTATATACTTTTGAAATATCTCTGATTATAGGAGAAGGAAAACACTTTGCCAATTATTTTATCGACTGTTGTGTTATCCGGTAAAAGCCCAAGCAGAGTTTGTCAGACTTTGAAATACGTCCAAGCACTGGTACATGGCTATTGTTATTGCGCCAGCACTAGAACCATTCATCGGCCGATCTATAATTTAAAGAAAAGAGCCAGTATACAGTTATCTTTGAATGGCCAAGCATTGGCCTTAACAGCACTTGGCTATTTTTATTGGGCCATTACTGGAACCATAAATCGACCGATTTACGGTTTATAGAAAATAGCCAGTACACTTTACTTTATATGGTCTATCAATGACCTGTTAATGTTTAGCATTAATTGGATATTGTTATTGGGCCAGTACTGCAACCATAAATTTCCCGATGTATGTCATTCGGTTAAATACACTAGAATAATATCCATTTTAGAAATAAATAGTTTGAAAAATGTTACCTATAGTTTAGTTATCGTTTCTCAACTGAAAGACTATGATATTATTGACAATTCAACTCACTAAATAAAGTTTTGATAAGGTCCAATAAAAACGCTTCATTTACTATTTTTTAACAAAACGAATTATATCGATTATTTTTCTTTGGTGGGAAGGAACAGCGAATTATAGTGACTATTTTCGGCGTACTTAATGTATTAATTTAAAACTAGAGATATTGAGATAATATTTTTTTATTTATAATTTTGTTTAAAAGAAAACACTAGTTTACAAATTTTGAACTTTTTTTGTCTCCCTGAATAAAACCCAACTTTTCTTATGGATTTGGACCTCCTGAACACGAATATCATGAACAGAAAAATCATATACCAATAAAATACAACTTTTGTCAAAAAAGACATTTCATAATCAACTAACTGATAATTTCTAACTCCTAAAATAATTCCGAGGTGAGAGGAGCTAGATATACCACGAAAACAACTTATATATAAATCAATTATGTTGCAGAATTTAAATTATTCTTATGAGCAATTTCACGCAAGTTCAGCAAATTTTTGGGAAATTTTGACCCCTTTTAATTTTGATTATTTTTTGTTTATGGATAGTCTTTCATAAATAAAAAATACAAGTTCTCTTAGAATTTTTTTTTTCGACCAGGGGTCTTCACAGGGTGCCCCTCAATTTTTTGTTATTTTGTGATGTGAGTGCATTTCGACGAGCGATTGTAGAAAAACTACTGAATCGATTTTCATAAATGATATGTCGTTGAATAGGTATTAGAACAAAATTTTTAAAAATGTACACTGTTAATTTTTTGAAATAATTTTTAACGGTGAAAACGGTTTAAAAAAACGGTGTAATTGAAAAAAAGATGGCATAGCCTTTTTTTTTTAACTAAATTGAAGCTTATTTTATATCTAACCACTTGTGAAAGTTAGGAGATGCATTATATTTTGTTTTAAAGATAAAATTCGTTGCGCATATGACTGTCGGGAATCAGTTTTTTTTGTTCTGAAGGAAAATTATAAAAATGGCGTTTTTAAGATTCAGATTTTTTTTTTATGTTAAATATCAAATATTTTATTATTAAATGAACTTTTTAAAAAGCAATTTCAGTCAAGTTCAGCAAAATTTTGCGACATTTTGACTCGACCCTTTTTAATTTGGTTTATTTTTAGTTTATAGATAGCCTTTGATAAATGAAAAAAACGACTTCAAGTAGAATTTTTTATAAATATAATAATATAAATTATTATATTTTTAAATATAATAATATAATTATAATAACAATATAAATGATATGTCGTAGAATAGGTGTTGAAAAGAAACTTTTGAAATTGTGCATTGTTAGTTTTTTAATCCTATTCAACGGTGTTACATAAGAAAACAAGTTTAAAAGATGAAGCTAGCATCTAATCCCACTATTTTATTTTTTTTTTTAAATAAAATTGAATTTTGTTTTTATTTACCTGTGAATTTAACTGGTAATCCGTTAATCCTTTAAAAGGAGGCTGTTTTTTTAGATATGCATGATTGAAATTTGAAAATCCTACTTTTAATTTTAAGTGAATATAGGCGTAAACTAATATGGATTAAAAATAAATAAAAACCATCTTAAGGATTTTAAATTATATATGGCTGTAATTAAGACAAAGATTTCAAAAGGTTGAATAGATGCTGTAGAGTAGTAAATGTAGAGTAATTATATTTGGTCATAAAAATAGGCGTATATAATCTTTATTGATGCCTGCATTACTATTTTTAATCCCATTTTTGTTATATAAATGAAGTTTTAAATTGGTCACTATCAGTTAATTTCTATTACTTTAACAAAAACTTTCAAAATTTAATTTTTCTAAAATGAGTATATATGCGTTAAACCATTTTCAAATTCTAAGTGTTCTTCAAATAAAAGGAAAATCACAGAGAATGTTCGATAACATTTAGATGTTCTTGGGATTAGTGCAATAGAGAATAAGCGAATATGTTCATCTTGTTATTTAAATTTAATCAATCAGTCACCACTACCTTCTGGTTCAGATTTATCAACATCACTAACAGTGGGTGACGATGCAGTATCCAATGACGCATCTTCAAATGAAACATCAGATGAAATGCAAACCGAACAACTGATTGGTGCCAGGTTTAATCGAGATTATGTTCAAACACCAAACTTGATTAACATAGAGCGTGATGTGCTAATTAATAATTTAAACGAACATATTGTGCCGCATATATCGGATCATCTTTCACCTCTTAAAATAAATTTGTGTGGCAGTCTCGACTACAGGTAACAAAAAGCCGTTCAAATAACTAAGTCTATTCAGGAACGTTTGACTGGAGAAGTATTAGAGTTGTCTGAAATTGCAAAAATAAGGCAACGTTATGAAGAAATTATTAGCAACCTAAAGATACATTTCGACAATGGGGATTGTGCTGAAAAACAAAAAATGTTGTCAATTTTACCGAAAAAAATGAAAATGCAGGAGATTCAAGATATATTTGGAAGTAATGCTACGCGTCATTTGGTTGAAAAAAGTAAAACTCTACATGAAAATAATTTTCAGCATTCAGCTGCGACGGATAAAAAAGGTGTATCCACAACAGATATAAATTTTGTGGAGCAGTTCTATAAAAGTGATGAAATCAGTAGATTATTGCCAGGCAAACGAGATGCAATATCTTTTAAAAAAGGAGAGGAGCGCATAAAAACACAAAAGCGCTTTTTGCTATGTACATTAAATGAAGCTTATGTGGAGTTTAAAAATAAGTTTCCTGATGTGAAAATAGGATTTACTAAATTCACGTCCCTTCGACCACAAGAATGTATAAAATTATCCCAAGGAGTTCATAATGTGTGCGTGTGTACCGTACATCAAAATATGAAACTAATGATTCAACACTCTAAGATGTCTTGGATTACTGATGCTGCTTTCCAAAATTATAAAACATTAATTAAATTTGTTTCATGTGGTAAATTAACAGAAGATTGTCATAATTTGAAGTGCAATGAATGTTCAAAAAAACTTCAACAACTGGAAGAAAAATTACTAAATGATTTTGCCGTTAAAGGAATCCTTCAAGTCAAATATCAACAATGGAATACCACTGATCGATGCAATTTGGATACTTTAATAGAAACTGTAGAAAAATTTATGAAAAAATTTATTTACCGTTTACAAATTTTGATACCACATAACTTTATAGCAAAACAGCAATCTACATTCATTGAGGAAAAAAAAATACTTAGAAGCAGGAGAGTGCTTCGTTCAAGGGGATTTTTCTGAAAACTACGGCTTCATAATTCAGAATGCGGTTCAAGGCTATTATTATAATAATTCACAAGCTACTATTAATCCATTTGTCATTTATTTTAAAAGTGCCACAAGTGAATATATACAGCACCGAAGTTTTATACTCATTTCGGATATAAACGATCACAACAGTACTACAGTCCATCTTTTCATTACAAAACTTATTGAATTCATCAAAACGCATATAAATTCTAATATTACAAAAATAATTTATAACGCTGACGGTGCACCTTCTCAATACAAAAATAAACATAACCTAATTAACTTATGCCACCATAAAAAAGACTTTAAGGTTGATGTTGAATGGCATTTTCATGCTACCAGCCATGGAAAGGGACCTTGTGATGGAATTGGTGGTACATTGAAGCGTGCTGCACACCGTTATAGTATGGAGAGCGAAGATAATATTATTGATACACCAAAAAAACTTTTCGAATGGGCTTTAAAATGGGAATCTACCATGAACTTTGGATACGCCGATAAAAATGAATATCAATAAACAAAAAAAAGATTACAAAATCGATATAAAAATGCGATTACTATAAGTGGAACCTAAAAATTTCATTCTTTTGTACCAATAAATACTAAGACAATAAATGCAAAAATGTTTTCCAACTCATAAGAAACTTTTGAATGTAAAATAAGTAAATAATTTTTAATAACTATATTTATTTTCACATATATAGTTTGTATGATATTTTAAAAAGTTTATTCAATAATAAAATATTTGTAATTTAATGTTGAAAAACAATCTTTTACTTTATGATTCCATAATAACATAAAACGAACATAATGCTTCTCCAGTCAACAGTTCCTAAATAGATTAAGTTATTTATACGGCTTTTTTGTTTGCAGTCGAGACTGTCAAATTATTTTTTATAAGAGTGACAAGTGATTACTTAAAGTAAAATAAATAAACATTTCATTTTTATGCCATCTAATACAAAGAAAATAATTGCAGAAGTGCTTTCCTATTCAAAAGAAACTTCTGTTTGTAAAATAAGTAAATCATTTTTAACAATTGTATTTATTTTATTTATTGTACTGCATATATAATTTTTATAATGTTTTAAAAAGTTCATCTAATAATAAAATATTTGATATTTAACATAAAAAAAAATCTCTTAGTTCATAACGCCATTTTTATAATTTTCCTTCAGAACAAAAAAGACTGATTCCCAACAGTCATATGCACAACGAATTTTATCTCTAAAACAAAAAATAATGCATCTCCTAACTTTCACAAGTGGTTAGATATAAAATAAGCTTCAATTTAGTTAAAAAAAAAAAAAAGGCTATGCCATCTTTTTTTCAATCAATTACACCGTTTTTTTCTTATGTTACACCGTTAAAAATTATTTCAAAAAATTAACAGTGTACATTTTTAAAAACTTTGTTTTAATACCTATTCAACGACATATCATTTATGAAAATCGATTCAGTAGTTTTTCTACAATCGCTCGTCAAAATGCACTCACATCACAAAATAACAAAAAATTGAGGGGCACCCTGTGAAGACCCCTGGTCGAAAAAAAAAATTCTAAGAGAACTTGGATTTTTTATTTATCAAAGACTATCTATAAACAAAAAATAATCAAAATTAAAAGTGGTCAAGTCAAAACGTTGTTGAATCTTCGTGAAATTGCTCTTATAGTTAAATTTTTTGTCCAAATTTTGAGTTTTGACTTTATTTGGAAAAACTTGAATAACTTGATGCAAACTGCACCAATATTCGTGTCTTTTAGCTTTGAAGAAAAACTACTATAGGCTCCAAGAAATAAAAAAAAATTAGTGTCTTTGTTTGTTCAAAATTTATGGCGTTGAAAATGGAAAAATTTAAAAAAAACGTGAATTTTTCGTACTTTTTCAACTTTTTTCAACTGTAACTTCCAGAATTCTTAATGGATTTTTACAAAGAATAGCTCAAAATGTTTGTTAGCATATTTACCATCCACATGTTTCATTAATATATTTAGTTTGTTTGTTTTGTAAAATATGAGACCCAAAAACCGTAACAACATTTTTGATCACTAAAAAAATTGGTTTTTCGTGAATATCTTAAAAACAATAGCTAACCTATAAAAAATGGATATGATATTCATGTTCAGGAGGTCCAAATCTATAAGAAAAGTTGGGTTTTATTTCGGGAGATTTTTCTTGTAAACTAGTGTAATTATTAGTTTCTAAATAAAATTTTTTCTACAAATTATTCAATAATACAAAATTATTTAAAAATGCAATTTGCAAATAATAAAAATGTCTTTTTTCATTCATAAATGATTGCATGTTTATGTTTATTTGTCAAAAATAAATTACAAATTTATAACATTTATGCGCCTACTACGATTAAATAATATTTAATTTTGTTAGAAGAAAAAATGACAACAAAGGATTATGTTGTATGAAATAATGTTACCATTTCTGTTCGTTAAATTGTCTGCTAAATACAACTCGTAGCCAAATAATTAGTCGATTATTTGTCAACATTACCACTCATGTCATTTGAGGTTAAAAATTCCTCAAACTCAAATGACATTCGTAATAATGATTATGAAAAATAATCGACTATTATTTGACGACTCGTGATATTATATATGATAATGTTGGTATGAGTTGGAAATTTTTTTTCATTAGACATTTCAATTTTATTTTAATTGTTTTGTATTCTATTTATTTAAATTTACATATAATAATATTTTATATGTTTTTTAATGGCCAGTCGTGGTTGCCAGTACTCACTTGGTCATTGCTGCAATACTGGTCATTGTTATTGGTCCGTTCTAAGTATTAAAATACTTTTATATTTTACGGATGGCTCAGAAACTATTCTCGTTCCCACCACACTGCTCCCACAAATTACAGCCATTGGATCGTTCAGTTTATGGTCCTTTCAAACGATACTACAATCAAAGCCTGGAGAACTGGAATAAAAATAATCCGGGACAGCGAGTATCAATATATAATATTCCCACAATAGTTCAGCATTCGTTGCAATTAGCTACAACACCAAAAAAATATAGTTGCTGGATTTCAAGTATCTGGTATCTGGCCTTTTAATCCACAAATATTTGATGAGTCAGAATTTGCACCTTGCGAAGTTACAAATCGCCCCTTATATTCAAACAGAACTGAAAATACCATAGTTGCAGCAGAATCAATATCAACTGTCGCATCCATAGCCGAACATTCATCTGGAACCATCAATTCCTTAGTTGAAATCGACAATGAATTGCCGTCAACTTCAACAGGTATCACCCAAGCAGTATTTTCACCTGAATCTGTTTGTCCATATCCACGATCTAAATTAATTGATAATCCACGTGCTCCAAGAAAAAAGGGCAAGTCAGCTATTTTAACAGACGCACCAGAAAAAAATACCATTGGAGAAGCACATAGTTCCAGACAATTAAAAAAAAAGTTGCCCACAAAATCAACTGTAAAAACATCAAAAAAACAAAATTTTAAGATCAAAAAGTGCCAAGATAAGTTAGAATCAGAGTCATCAAATGATGCAGATGATCATTGCCTAATTGGCTTACGATTTTATTCTGATTCTGCACTTTTATCGTATGATTGGATACAATGCTGCACATGTAAAAGGTGGGCGCACACAAAATGTGCTAAAGTAAAAAAATCTACTCTTTTTTACGAATGTGTTAATTGCCAGTCAGATAACGATATATAATATAATTAAATACTAAATATTTGGTTAACGAACATTTTGCTGTGAATATATATAATTTTTTTGTTATTTTTTTATTATTTTTTTATTATTCTAGTCACGAGTGAATTAAAAAATATGTGATTTTTATTATATTATTTAAAATAAATTTATAAAACTTAAAAATTTGTTTATGCTAATTACTATTTAAAATAATATTCTATTGTTACTTTTGACCCTTATATATGTTACAATTGACCAACCTATTGGGACGATTGTAACAAATGAGGTAAGTTACATATTTGCAAAATCTTTTTTTAACTATACCAGAGAAAGGTTTGTGCATGTTGTATTTGAGTCAATAAAACTGTAAAGATGTTTCTGTACGATTTTGATATCAATCAGACTGTTAGTTTTTTTTTTTCTAAAAATGCATTTACCAAAACTGTTACTATTGACCCCGTTCTCCCCTACTTTAACAAAGAGTTATGTTTGATACACATCACTGCCCAAAACTAAAAACCATGTCCTCATAAAAGCTTTTTGCCGAAAACTATATCAAAATCCTTAATCCAGACCGAAGTCTTTATATCTCAGAACCTGAGATTTCAGCCCCTCTATATTTTAATAATCCAATTTTGGCTAAAAACTTGCAATAAGTTTAGCATAGCTTATTTCCCTGTTATAAAATTTTTAAAATGTCAAAAGACACCTTGAATCTGCTAAATCATTTGATGAACTTTTTAAAGATTTTGATATTTATTTTGCCTCGAATAACTTTATAGGCCAAAAAAAATTATCGTGTTGAGTGAAAAAGTTAGAGTGAAAATTAACTTTAAATATCTCATAAAGAATTAAATACAAAATTGAATTTGATTGGAACAAAACAATTCTATAACTGAATGAAATAGTAGTCGTTTTGAGGAAGTAGAACCTCAAAATCAAATTTTCCAATAAACAATATAAATAATCTTTTTTTATTTAAAAATAAAACTGTGACCTTACTAGTTCTGAGGTAAGTTCTTAATATCCAATATTTAGTGCTGTTCATAACCTTAATTTTTAGTTATCATTTTCTTTATTAATGTTTAAATTAATTAAAACAAATATCCACATAAATAAAAATTATCATTGGCATTTTAGACATATTGCTCGATAATTTATGAAACTCAGTAAATTTTTTATGAAAACTATTCACACGATTTGTTGCTAGTATTTGGAATATTTTTGAGTTAGTCTGTCCTGAGACGAATAGTTTGTGAAAATTATTTAACAGAAATTAAAAAAACAACACAAAACTAACAACATTAATATTATAAAGTGACACTGATATTAAAAACTATTCTGGTGGACTTGAATCAAGTGCTATAGTCAAATCTCAACGATAAAAATATTTTTTAATATTTTTTCAAAAATTCCACCTTATCTTCTCAATTGGATGTTTCAAAAAAATGAAGATATTAAATTTTATCACGGCTTTATTTTTAATGCAAGAATTGTTTTGCCAATCCGATAATATTCAGGAAGATATGTATTTAGGTGCTGTGAGTACCATGATTTTCCAAACAAAATATTTCATATTGTTTCTTTTAAAAATTTTATTTCATAGATAGAACTGCTAAACAAATATGGATATCCAGCGGAATCTCATACGGTTACCACCACTGATGGATATGTTTTAACTTTACATCGTTGTCCAGGCAGTCCAAAATCACCATCTTTGTTTGGAAAACCAGTTATTTATTTAATGCATGGAATCCTGAGTGATTCGGACGGCTCTGTGTTTATGGGGCCACACATAAGTTTAACATATATGTTAGTTGATGCTGGCTACGATGTTTGGATGGGTAATGCGCGTGGTAATGTTTACTCACGTAAACATGTTTATTTAGATATTGAATCAGAAAAATATTGGAACTTTTCTTGGCATGAAATTGGGTATTATGATCTTCCCAACAGTATTGATTATATTTTAAGTGAAACTGGAAAACGCAAATTACATTATATTGGTACATCACAAGGAACAACAGTGTTTTGGGTAATGGGATCAAAACGACCAGAATATAATGAAAAAATTTTATCAATGCATGCGTTAGGTCCAGTAGCGTATCTACATAATGCACAAAGTCCTTATATAAATGGGGCTAGAAGCATTTTTAATGAGTTGGAATTAGTTGCTGAGCTACTCCACTTAGAGGATATAGCCCCAACAACAGATGCAAGTTTAAAAGGCGTTTATCAAACATGTCGTGATGGAACGCTTACACAAGAGTTTTGTGCCGATTTATTATTCTCGATCTCTGGTTATGACTCCAAGGAATTAAATAGAGTATGAAAAATAGATATTTAGCGAACGGGATTAACAGAATTTTTTTTTTTCAGACAATGTTGCCCGTAATTTTTGCCCATTTGAATGCTGGTTGTTCGGTTAAACAACTATTGCATTTCGGACAAGTATTAAAATCAAAAGTTTTTCGTGAATATGATTATGGAATAGAATTGAATCGAAATTATTATTCGAATGATTTTCCTCCATCTTATGACTTGCGTCAAGTAGTTGCTCCAATTTTTCTTTACTATGGAAATAATGATTGGATTGCTGATGTTAGAGATGTTAATTTGTTAAGAAACCGTTTACCAAACGTTAAATTATTTTATCTTATTCCTTACAAATTATTTAACCACATGGACTTTTTAGTAGCTATTAATGTACGATTTCATGTATATGATAAAATGTTAGAGCAAATACGTGAAATGGATGAAAATATTGCGCTTTTAATACAAGCTTAAGAAAAATTTGTTTTACTGATATTTGCCATTGGTTTTATTTGTTGGCATCAAAGCTACGTCGGAGAAAAATAACCATAATAATTCATAAAGGTTGCTCCAGTATATAAACAACCTAAACGCTAATAACTAATGCATGTAGTTGGATCAGTTTTGAATTATTTGTAATTTTTTTGTTTATTTTGGATCTCCTTGTGTGACCACCCAGCGTACTTCCATCCCTGCTATTGAAATATGAATTAACGTGAGGTATAGAAGCAACTGGCAAAAACACTGAAATATCACCAACGTAGGTAATATCTTAGAAGTGATACGGCGAAAGAACTCCATTTAGTTAGTTGTAAAACCCCCAGCTATGGAATATAGCCTTAAAGTTATAAATGCGTTAAAAATATCCACAACACCTCACAACGCATGTTATTTGGGATTTTCTATGTGTTGTGGTTTTAATTGTTTCTATATTTTTGAGAAATGTTTTCGCAAATCAAGAAAAATTAATTTGAAGTTATGTATAATATTTATTTATTATTTTTCATACTTACATATTTGTTTGTGTTTGTAGGTTGCATCGCAGTTGGATACAATTAAATCAAAAAAATGGGTTTAACTGTTATATTTAATGCAGGTAAGTAACACTTAAAAACCGTTTACGCTCCTATATGGATCATCCAAGACAAAAAATGAAAAAGAACTTTCGTGCCTGGGTTTGTGAAAGTATGCGCTGTATAATTTCTTCAACTCGAACTGGGCGTTTATTTGAAACTGAATAACTTCTTTTCCAATTTGATTTAAACTTGGTACATAAATTTTTTGTAATATTTACAATAATTCTGAGTACCAATTTCCAGTTTGCTACTTCGAGTAATATTTGTTTTGTATTTTTTTTTATATTTTCTTCTTAATTTTAACACAAAATTATAGACATCTTGATAGACTTTTTATAGATAATTTTAATTAGCTATATATTGACTGTGCCACACTATAATTTTTGTAAATAACGAATACGAAAAATTAGTTTTTAAAAATATACTTATTAAACACTTTAACTCAGTCTGTACATCTCGTGTTCGCGTCTCGTGTTATCTAGCATCAAATAAGTAACTTTTGTACGAAAAATTTCTTGTTACATTATTTTTGAAATTTTATGTCGTTTCTAATAAAAGCGTTTTTAATTTTTTTTATTTATATTTTGCAGTTAACTTATACACAAAAGTGTGTTTTTGTACAAGTATACCATCCCATACAAGTTTGTACAACTGGTCCAGTGATTGTCCATTACTGGCAACCAGTAATGCAGCAATGATCGAGTCCTGGCAACCACGACTGGGACATTAACATAATTTTACTGGATGATAACATCGGACAATAAATGGCTGCCATTCATTGGTCAGAGAAAAAACTACAGCAATGGCTAATATAAGGGTGTAGACTGTAGAGTTGGCCTAATAACGGATTAATAATGATGACCTGTATTGTAGTATTGGCCAAGTACTCGCAACTATGACTGGACCAATAAAAAAAGTATAAAATATTAATTTATGTAAATTTAAATAAATGAAATACAAAATAATTTAAAATAAAATAAAAATGATGGAAAAAATTCAAAACATATGTTCATCCCATAACAACATCCCATACAACTGGCTCAGTAATGATCTATTGCTGGCGACAATGGCCGAGTACTGACAACCATGACTGCTAGTGCTCGACCATTAAAAAATATATAAAATAATATTTTCATATGTAAATTTAAAAAAATTATTTACAAAAAAATTAAAATAAAATAGAAATGAAAAAAAATTTAAAACATATTATAACAACCTTTTCAATATTTTCATAGTCTTTCAGCCGAGAAGCGATAACTAAACTGGATATGTGAAATTTTCTAAAACGGACAATACTCTAGTGAAATTTAACCAAATGACATAGATCGGCAAATATGACAAATTTACAGACATGTGTTTTGTGAAATGTTATTTTGAGAAATTGTTTAATCTAAGTATTTTTTGGTTTGTTAGTAATTTAATATGCAATTAAAATTAAATAAATTCCTAAAGAAATTTCGAAGAAAAATAACAAACAAAAAATTTAATAGACTAAGAGCCCGCGACGGCCAGACCTTCGTTATTTTATAAAAGCTGAAAGTTTCTCTGCGCATACCCCCTACTCAGGTAGGAACGATAAGCGACATATGAAGTTTGGATCATAGTGGCTTTGGCAGGGGGCTGCTAACAAAGGGGCTTCCAAAGTTTCATGAAAGTATAAAAACTAATTTTTTTACATATTCTTCGGGATAGTATTAGAAGTCACGTCACCCATTGCCAGACACATACTATCGTGGAAACCCTCTGAAAGACACCCTTAAACTTTAAAGTTTAATGGTATCTGGCAGGGGGTTTCCACAATAGTAAGTATATGGCAATGAGTGACGTGACTTCTAATACTATCCCAAGGAATATATAAAAAAATTAGCTTTCATACTTTCACGAAACTTTGGAGGCCCATTTGTTACCAGCCCCCTGCCAAAGCCACTATAATCCAAACTTCATATGTCGCTTATCGTTCCTACCTGAGTAGGGGCATGCGCAGAGAAACTTTCAGATTTTATAAAATAACGAAGGTCTGGCCGTCGCGGGCTCTTGTTCTATAACGATTTTCTCAAAAAATATTTTATCTACTATTATTCTGTAATGTCAAACTTTATGATATTTGAAATAATTGCAATAATTTTACCGCACTAATTATTTTTACAGCATTAATTTACACATCTCAGTTAGTTGGCTGTGATCATGTGAAAATGATTTGAATTTAAAACAATAAAATCGTCTGAAAAAGCCAACTAACTGACTTTTTTATTTTAATCATTTAACACAGGCAATTAAGTGCCCATTATTATTTTACAATTTACAGAGTTATTTTAAAATGATTTATTATATATATTTACAACAATATTTGTACAATTAGAAATCTTAATTCCGGCTGATGTCGATGTCAAACAATTAATCGTGCCATTTCCATTACTATTAGCTTCTATTTCTTTATTAACACCCATAATTTTAGTACCGATGGCTTTCTCATTCTCGATCGATGTTTCTACATAACCTTCGCCATTTTCATCCGATACCATCCGATTTCCATCCCTCATGTCTTTTTAAAGTGTGCATATCAGCACCTGCATCAGCAAGTAAGGAAGCCGACGATCTGCGGAAACAATGACCTGCATAGCTCTCTAGATTTACAAAGCCTAAATACTGTTGCAGATTTAGGGCGCATATGATCTTATTTTCGAAAATTATGCAAGCATATGATATGACATCCCGGAATATTTCCCTTAGTGATTACAAATTCTCTATGAATTTTGGTTTTAGTATTAGGTAAGACAATTTTAATGTACGTTTCCTTGTCACATATGTCAGAAAGCTTCAAATTCTTTTGTTCTTCTCTACGAAATGCTCGAAATACGAAAATAGTACATTTGTCATCAAATAACTTTGGTCATCCGCCTCTGAAAAAAAATGTATGCATTTCATTTTTTGAAAATATACAAGATTTCTTTAGGTTATATCCTTCCCTTTTTCTTTTTAAAAATGCATTTAATTGGATGAATTTACTTATATCAATATTTTTCTTTATAAGCTGAAAGATGCTTTATATTTGTTCCAGGCACCAATCTTCAAATTTTTTATACTCCATTTCGTATCTCACTTTTGATTTTGCTGGTATCAGTAGTGAAATCGCTATATTTGCCTCAATTTCTACATCGCAGTCTTCTGCCGAATATTTAACTATTATTTGCCTGATACTAAGTACTAATAAGCAATGAACAGAATATTGTGAAACAATGACAGTAAACAAATCACCGGCCTACTATTTTATTATTCAATAATATTATTTATTTTATTTTATTATTTTTATTTCTTAAATTAATACAAAAGTTGATAGTAGATAAAACGTTGTACAATATTCATTTCGTAGCATCAAATTGCCATCCTCGATGTGTTATCAATTTCGGCATACGGCCTCGATTGACAATTTTCCTATCTCGTATCGTAATATGGTTCGTTACGAAATAAATTCGTAAATAACTATACTATACTATACTCATAAATTCGTAAATAACTATTACAAAACAAATGTATATTAGCAATACTATAGATCCAACACAACTGAAAAACCAAATGTTTTAAATAAATTAATATAGAAGTTTAGAAAAAAAAATTGGTTGCTTTAGATATTTAGGAAAATAAATATCAAATGAAAAACTACTTGGACTAAACAATGTTCTCAAAAACTATTTTACTATTTTGTGTAAATATATGTATATTAATTTATGCAAGTGTTTGTTACCGTTACCACCTCGAGCAACAATTTTACTCTCAAGCAAAAACGACCTACTTTACGTCCTAATTACATAAATAGCCATTTTGTCATATAAAAGCGAAGTTACACAAATATTATGCGTTTGAATGGAACTTGAAATATTTGTTAGATATTTAAGCTAACGTCATTAAGCGTGTTATTTGATTACAAATAAAGTTCTAGAATGTTATATATTAATACGCTAACTTTGTACTTTGTACAGCCTAAGGCTTTTTTATTCGAATTTTCACTTATTTCAAATTTTCACTGCTAACTGATATTAGTGTAAGCTAGATTTGAGAGATTTTTGGGATTTTTCGGATCATAAATAAAAAAGTTATATACGAATTATAATATATTTTTGAATTCAACTGCCTCCCCTCAAATCAAATCAAATGGATCAAATGGAATCGTCCAAATCTATTCTTTGTTTATAGCATTTTATATTTTCTTTTCAGTTTACGCATTGAT
Source organism: Diogma glabrata (assembly GCA_963693315.1). Classification (NCBI taxonomy): domain Eukaryota; kingdom Metazoa; phylum Arthropoda; class Insecta; order Diptera; family Cylindrotomidae; genus Diogma; species Diogma glabrata. The sequence continues at coordinate 220,381,265 of OY856188.1, read as the reverse complement.
CTAGGAGAGTATGGACGTTATTTTTCTTTGTTGTTTTATCTTATATAATTTTTATCTTATATCTTATCTTATAATATTTAGTTAGATATATATTGTTTGTGAATGAAAGAGGATAAAAATTGATTATTGATTGTTGTGTTTTTTTTTCAGCGACAATTTTGTAATGTGTGTGTTTGGTATGATAGTTTGAGATCGGAAATTTGATTGTTAGAATTTTTAATATATATTGTTTGTGAATGAAAGAGAATAAAATCTTAATTAATTTCAAGTTTTCAGTGCTAATTGATATTACTGTAACTTAGGTTTTAAAAATTTTTGGGATTTTTCGAAGAGTTAGAGTTGTTTGTTTTTTTTTATGATAGATGAAAAATATGGTAATGTTGTGAATGAATGTTGTGAATGAAGAAATGAATGATGATTTAGAATTGAATGTGGTGAATGATGAAATAGAAATTCCCTTAGTAATTTTGAGAGATTCGCTCAAGTGTGGTTTGAATGTCATTCCAGATAACTTTGATTCGTATGTTTGTGGTGCTTTGGATATGAGTTGTCGTTTTTGTCATGCCAAACATATAAATTTAAAAGCCTTATATGTTTGAATAAAATATTTCCTTATACATATTTTAAAATTCATGTGTTTGTTAAATTTCTCAGATGAAGATAGAATTGATGCGACGTGATAATGGTATGTGAGTTTATACTATTTTTCTTTGTTTTTTTTATTATCTTATATATTAATACGTTAGAAAAAAACTTTCTGGGGCCTAAGGCTTTTTTATTCGTATTTTGATTCATTTCAAATTTTCACTGCTAACTGATATTACTGTAACTTAGGTTTTAAAGATTTTTGGGATTTTTCGGATCATAAATAAAAAAGTTATTATATACGAAAAACTTTTTATATACATATGCATTATAAGTTTACATACATACAAAAACGAAATGAAATTTAAAACTTAAAACTTTATATTATTTTTTTATACTAGGAGGGCCCGGCGTGCTTCGCTACGCTTATAAATAAAGTTTTTGCGTAGACATTTTGTTGACGTAGAAGCAATGATTTCAAAAAGTGGTAATGAGAAATGCTAGCATATAATTTTTAATTTTTCTTTTTAAATATATGCATGAAAAATAATCAGAACTCTAGCTGATCAATTCGGATATATGACAAATTAGCGATCAAATAAGTTTTCAAGTAAGCTTATTTAATCTCTAACTTATTTGATCGCTAATTTTTCATATATCCGAACTGATCAGCTAGAGTTCTGATTATTTTTCATTCATATATTTAAAATGAAAAATTAAAAATTATATGCTAGCATTTCTCATTACCAGTTTTTGAAATTATTGCTTCTACGTCAACAAAATGTCTACGCAAAAACTTTATTTATAAGCGTAGCGAAGCACGCCGGGCCCTCCTAGTAATAATTTATTATATTCCGAAATTAAACAGATTTCTAATATCTGTTAAAAAATGTATGGTGTTCAAAATTTTTGCAGTCCCAGTCTAGCAAATTGTAATATTAAGACTCCGTTTAAGTTCGGTTGTTAAAGCTCGAGCCTTGTAACTCAAGGGTGTTGGTTTAGCTTTTCCCATACATTATTCAGAATGTGTGTTTTCAGACCTGGTCGTTAGTTAATCAACCTGAATTTATAGTAAAAGAAAACAACATGGTATCTGGGGTTACGCGATGCAATTGAGTCATGTGGTGTTTGGTATTCAATGCTCAACATGTTGGTTGATTCAACCAATAAAAAAAAGAAGGCAGTCTTGAGGACTGCCGACAGAAGTAAAAACTTAAAACTTTGAAACAGTTGTATTTTTTGTATCGTCCAATTATTATAGCATTGGAAATTAAAATTACAGAATTTTTAGCTTAAAATCCTTAAAATTATTCTGGGTTTCACATCCATCAGCATTCCAAGCAACCGTTGTAAACATTTTTATATTTAAAATACCCAAAACATATCATATAAAAATTTACGTCTATCAACACCTTAGGAAGCATATTGTTGTGGGACCTAGTTCTTAAAAGTTTTTTAATGTGTTGTTGTGATACACATTGTAATTTCTACTACCAAACACATTTTATTTATTCCATAACTTAGACTAAGGGATGGTATCGTTGATTGGAAAAACTTCATCCTCCAGCACCCCATAGATATCACTTTGGTTAATTAGATTTCACTGCTATTGCCAGTGGTATACGATAACTCAAGATAACTCATATTCCAATACCAGGGACTAAAGTACGCGTGGTTGTCACGTTGTTAGATCAACAATTTCAAATTTTACAAATATTCCTGTGGAAATGTAAGTAAATTCATTGGTATTAATGCGCATTGTTGCCGTTTGTAAATCACTATCGGCTAAGCGCCACCATTTTCAATAAGTTTATTCATCATGATTGTCATCCATGTTTAATCATACATAAGCTATGCTTCTTTGTATAGAATTTATGCGATTTCCGTCTCGTAGTTGTGAGCTTTAAATCGATGTAATCGAAGTAATCAAGTATCAAGTTAAGTATTAAGTCTTCACTTAGTTTTAGAAACATGTATTACATACCATTGCAAACCATCAACGTATTTGGTGTAGTTGATAAAATTTGTAACATCAGGATGTGTTAAATTGTAATACTTATAATTTTGATTTGCAAATGTAATTGTTTTGTTTTATACTTTCATTTTTAATTTCATAAAAATTATGTTAAAAAAAAACATTGGTCAAAGCAAATAACCGTTTTAAACGATATTTAAATAAAAAACAAATTACATAATTATCAACATTTACGCAAAATCCCTTAAGATAATTATAAGGGCCGTGAGGTGCAGTTTTTGAAAATAAAAAATTTGCCAGTTACCTTTGGGCTAGTGTACACAACAACTTCCCAAATTTTCATGTTGATCGGATGCATGGTGTATTGATGCATAAAGGACAAACAGATATACTTTCAATTTTATATACAGGGTGAGTTTTTTAAAAAATGCCAGGCTTTTATCTCGAGAACCATGCTAGATGGGACAAAATAACCCAAGATGATATTTGTTAAGCGTCGAGGGGGACGTCCAATGGTAATATTGAATGACCTTGAAACTCATAAGTATTGGAGATATATGCCAAAATAGGTTTTTTTTAAATTAGTACCTATACATTTAATATTTTTTTTTAATTAAGTAAATCAAAATTTTTTTGTAAAGTGTTCGATTTTGTAGATATGATGAAAATTGATTTGCACTAAAGCAAACGAGTCTTCGCTAAGTTCTTCAGTAAAAAAATAAAATTTCAATAAATTAAAAAAAACAACGAAAATCAATTTCACGCAGTAGACCGCGATGCGATAATATTTAAATTAATGAATAATTTTCATTGTTTTTTTTTTAATTTATCGAAGTTTTATTTTTTTTTTTCTGAAGACCTTAGCGGAGACACGTTTGCTTTAGTGCAAATCAATTTTCATCATATCTCCTAAATCGTACACTTTACAAAAAAATTTTGTAATCAAAAAGTGTGTAGTTTAATTTTCTTAATTAAAAAAAACCTTAAATGTATAGGTTCTGATATAAAAAAAACCCTACTTTGGCATATAATTCCAATACTTATGAGTTTCAAGGTCATTCAATATTACCACTAGACGTCCCCCTCGACCCTTAATAAATATTACCTTGGATTATTTTGTCCCATCTAGCATCGTTCTCGAGATAAAAGCCTGGCATTTTTTAAAAAACTCACTCTGTATATATATTCAATATTTATTTAGCATGATGACTCGAATGCAAAAGACAGTAGCAATATATCTTTAAAAAAATGCATTATAGATCAATTTTTTAAAATTCTTAAAAAGAAACTTTTATGAATTCATGAATAAAAAAAAAATAAAAAAAACTTGAAATTTTTGAAAAAAAAAAAAATTTTTAAGAAACGCTTTTCTTTACTTCATTGTTATGCATACTGTAAAAAATTACTAAAAAGCAAAGAATAAAAATAATTCCAAAACTCAAATAAATTTTCTAAATCCTCTGTAAAAAAATTCAAAAATAAAAATAATTCCTAAACTCGAATAGATTTTCCAAAAAATTCTGTAAAAAAACTCAAAATCGAGAAAATCTGACACATTCGTTAAAGAAAAGCGTGGGACCATGATTTGATAGTCGAATCAAATCACGTTCATCAAGGTGTGCATTTTCATCAATAACAACGTCTCGGTACAATGGGTTATTTGATTTAAGCCATTCTAAAGCTGTGATTAATTTAGTTCTGGAAACAGTGTGGTTTCGAGTAGAATTTGCATTTTCTAAGCGTTCCGTTACTACTATAATATCATCATCTAAGGTTGATCGAGGTAGAAACGTATTTTTATTTAAACAACGAATAAACAATGAAAATTGTTAGTTAATATTCGTGTATTGTCATCGGATATACGTATGCCTGCAAAGTCTCATTTTCATTGAATTTGATACAATAGTGTGAAGTAAAGAAAAGCGTTTAAAAAAAAAAATTTTAATAAAATTTAATCTTAATAAAAATTTAAAAAAAACAATAAAAAAATTTACCACTACTGGGATTGAACTCACGACCTATAGAACCTCATCGACCGCGATAACCATATTGCTATTTGAAACGTTAAGAACGGATACGGGTATTTTATATTTAAAAATGTTTTGGTGATATGCAAAAATGATAACTCGAATATATAAATTTTTCCGCATACAAAATTGAAAAACGCGCTCAAAGAAGTTTTCACTTCAAAAATAAGGATAACCTGGCAGAAAAGACCTTATCAAGAATCAAGAGTTGCTAAATTAACCCTCCCATATCCATAACCCTATTTGTTGACATCATATGCAAAACCAATAAATATTGCCATATGCAAACAATTGGACTAGTGGTTTTGATTAAATTTTTTCAAATTGTTTTTTAAATTTTTTCATATTGATAATTTTAATTTTAAAATCACGATGTTTTCTGTGCTAAAATAACAAGTAGGCTGACAATATCGGGGATTTTGATTTTTAATTACTTCGGTCTAAACGAACTAAGTATTACATTCTCGAGCCAAAAGTGAAATTCCTACCCCCACTTTTTTGGCATTTTTCGACGTTTTAGGACCTACTGATTCTAAAAATGCAAAAAAAGTGTATCTGTCTGCCGGCCGTCACAACCTGCGAAATCTAGAAAACCGCTGGAGGGATTTCAAAAACTTTTGTTTTCAAAAATAGGTATACTCAATTGTAAGAGCCGAAAAGACAATGTGTTCGATAGTTGTCCCGAAAGTGTGTCAAAAAATCGTCAAGTGTGTCAAAACAAGGAAATTTGCGTATTTTTGGTTTTAAAACGTTCATTTTAAGTGATTGCGAGTTGAAACATTAAATTTGGAGAAATTTTGATGTTCGGGATCGGTATGTAAGACCCAAATCTAGATTATTGCATTATAATTTTGTCAAAAAATGATGTCAAGTGTGTCAAAAGAATGATTTTAATTTTTTTTACTCAATTTTTTGGAAAAAAATGAAATTAATTATTTGTATGACATGAAATTTAATTGAACAGGAAATGGACATGGAAATTTTTGATTTTGTTAAAATTTTTGCAATATTTTTGGAATTTTGAAAGTTTGTAAATTTGGTTTTGCTATAATTTTTGGATATTTTAAGAATTTTGAAAAAAGTTTGAATTTTTGCAATATGGATTTTTAAAATTTTGAAAAAATTTAAATTTTTGATTTTATTATAATTTTTGGAATTTTGAAAAAAAACTTTAATTTTGATTTTGTTATAATTTTTGTTTTATTTTAATTCTAAAAATAATAGAATTTTGAAAAAGATTCAATTTTTGATTTTGTAATAATTTTTGGAATGATCTTAGAACTTTAAATAAAAGTTTAAATTTTTGATTTTATTTTAATTTTTAGAATATTTTTGGAATTTTGAAAGAAATATGAATTTTTGGTTTTGTAATATTTTCTTGAAACGCTAAATGGAGAGGTTTTGGAGTAGTTTGGTGGGTGTATCATCTTTTCACTTTTTAGGTTATATATTAATATTTTTAATCTGTTATAATTTATGATCTGCTATAATTTTTCGGCAACGCATTAATATTTTGTGTTTGTTTTGTAATGAATTTCTTAACAGAGATAAAAAAATACTTGTACTATAACAAAGAGATTTATGTTTGATATACATCGCTACCCAAAACTAAAAACAATGTCCTCATAAAAGTTTTTGTCGAAAAGTTTATCAAAATGCTTAACCCAGACCGAAGTCTTGATATCTCAGAGCTGTGAGATTTCAGCCCCTTCATATTTTGAAATTGCAATGATGTGTTACTTGCTATCCCGTGTTTAAAAAAGAGTGAATATTTAAAAGCCCATCGATTTCGTTTAATTTAACAATTTTAAAACATTATTATTATTTTTGGTACTCAACTGGTCCTAGCCCCTAGGAAATACTAATTGCTCTTTGTTTATTGATAGTAATGCAAATATACCCGTTGCTATAATATAATATAATTGTTTTGTATAAAATTGTAACAAGCATATTGTTGATACACTTTATCACTTAATTTCATGTAATTTCGAAATTATCAGTTTTTGTTTTTTATTCGTTGAATTTAAGGAAAATATCCATGTAGATAACTTTTAATCATATACTTTTTAAATTTAATTTTTGCAATTAAAAAAAAATTATTGTCAGTTAACTTCTTGTCTGTTTTAAACTTATTTAAGTTTCCTGTGATATTGAGCTGTTCGAAACCCAATTTATTATAATTTTATACTTGCAATTGAAGCAAATGCATAATATTAAGGTATAAAAATTAACATTAAACACCAGATATGGAAAATGAAGTAAATTTCTTGTATGACGACTTTATTTGTAATGCAAAAGACATTTGCCCAATCCGATAACATCAAAGAAGATACGTTTTTAGATACGGTGAGTCTATCGTTTTCATGACTAAAGAGATTGTATTATATTTCTAAGAAAATTTTATTTTAAAGATCGAACTCTTGACAAAATACGGATATATCCAGTGCAATCACACACTGTTACAACCTCTGATGGGAGCGTTTAGACTTTACATCGTTGTCCAGGTAGTCTACAATCACCACCAGTCTATGGAAAACCAGTCGTTTATCTAATATATGGATTCACGAGCTTCAGATGCTTCGTATATCTACGTGTTAATGGGTCCAAAAATAAGTTTAACATATATGTTTGCTGATGCTGGTTATGATGTTTGGATGGATAATGCGCGTGGGAATATTTATTATCGTTAGATATTGAATCAGAAAAATGTTGGAACTTTTCTTGGCATAAAATTGGATATTATAATCTTCTCAACAGTATTGATTTCATTTTAAGGGAAATTGAAAAACGTAAATTGTATTATATTGGTACATCACAAGGGTCAACAGTGTTTTGGGTAATGGGATCAAAACGACCGGAATATAATGAATCTTTTTTATCAATGCATGCGTTAGGTCCAGTAACGTACCTACATCATGAACGAAGTCCTTCTATCATTGGCCTCAAAACATTTGTAAATTTAATACTATTACTATTAGAAATGTTGGGTATGAAGTACATTCCTCCAAATATACCTGTAGGGGGAAGTGGGGATGGTATAAACAGTTTTTACTTAAAGCTCAATAACTTTAAAACCATAAAACATTTTTACTTAAAAACTGTTTCATTGTAAAATTTCATATCTTTACTACAAAAAACTATTTTTTTTAATTACGTAACTAAACATTAAGTATAAAATTTTGAATTTCAAAAAATTTATGTTTCTCGTTTAAAGTATCCCCACTGGTGGGGCACTTATAAACAATGAGCATTTTTGTATGGGGCACATATAAACACCCAAAAAACACCACAATAAAATTCATAAAGTACCTTTTTTAAAATTTTTTATTATTTATTGTGCTTCAAACAATATATATAAGCATATAACATATATATTTCTTTAAAAAAAAAACAATATTTTTCGATTGTTGTAAAACCTCAATAAATTCAGGTAGAAAATTATAAAGAAAAAAGCAAAAATTCAATCTCATCGTATGTTTAGGTTTTGCAAATCAATATCAAAAGTGAAACGGGAAACCACACGTATACCATATAACCATACCATGCTTCACATATAAACGCGTTTATACTATCAAAATTTTTTTTGTTTATATGTGCCCCACGTGGCGATTTTAGGGTTATGTTTTGAAAAAATATTCCAAGATCTAAAATTTGGCAAAAACAAAGAAATATTATGTTTCTTGAATATTTCAGCTATCAAAACATGTTGGAATATTTTTAAACATATGATGGTAAAAAAAGTTATTCGAGTTTTACAAAAAAAAAAAAAATTTACTTTTGGGTTGCCGAAACACCTATTCACCAATAACTTTTGAACAAGACTGACTTCAGCTGTCAAATTCTCCTGGTGTGTGTAGTCGATCGAAGCGACATCTGTGATATTTTTGTCGAATTTTTTGATTGATGTTTTGTGAGGGAAATTAAAACTTTTTACAGTTGCCCCATGTTTATACTATCCCCACTTCCCCCTAGGTAGAGAAGCTGACTATCAAAGATGTCGTGATGGAGCTTTTTCACAAGAACATTGTATTAGCGTTTTGTTCTCGATCTGTGATTTTGATTCCCCAGGAATTGAATAGAGTAAGTAATAAATGCCTGTCCTAAATTAATGTTTTTAACAATTTGTATTTGTATTTGTTCCAGACAATGTTACCAGAAATTGTTGCGCATGCCAAGTCAGGTGTGTCTCTTAGACAAGCTATACATTACGGTCAAATTTCAAAATCAAAAATTTTTCGTGAATATGATCACGGCAAAATTTTAATTCAAGATTATTATTCGAATAATTTTCCTCCACCATCTAATTTGAGTCAAATAATGGCTCCAGTTTTTCTTTACTGTGGAGAAAATGATTGGATAATAGATCGCAAAGATATTAGTTTGTTAAGAAACCGTTTACCAAATATTAAACTAAATTATCTTATTCCTTACAAACGGCTTAATAACATAGATTTTGATAATGATAATATGTTGGAGAAGTTAAGTAAATATGATGAATAAAATGTGTTTTAAAATGCAACCATCCGAATAAAATGTTTCACAAATCTTTCTTTAGTTTTCTTTAGGCTGCAGCGGCATAAGAAAAATGTATCGTTCCAGTACAACAAATACGAAACTTGTGTCGAAATTTTAGAACAAACTAATTAACGAAATTACTAATTAACAAACTAATTCTAGTTGGGCGTTATTCTCAGCGCACGAAATGCAAACGTTTGATTTCAAAGACGATTGATATCAAGATTTGATATCAATCGTCAAATTTCGATCATCCACAATCATATAGGATGCTTTTGAACAGTGTACAAACGAGCAAAAACGACATACACGGGCGAATAATAAAAAATGTGGAGTAATTGATTTTTATTAAATTTATAACTATTTAAAATTATTAAATCCAAATATATAAATTACAGCTACAAACTATAAATTACAAACATTAAAATTTTAGTGTGAAATTATATTTTAAATTTATATTTTATCTTAATAATTTACGGTTGTGACCTAAAATTTAATTTAACACATTTTATTCCATAATTTATAAGAACTTAGATTAATTTGTTTTGGTAGTTCTAAACAAATGCACGTTTTAACTATTAGTCAAAAAATCATGTAATTATAAAAAATAAGAGATAGGAAAAATTTGATGTTTATGAATCAAACAAATCAATCATGCTAAGTACACTTACATAAGTGGTGAGAAAAACTAATGAATTGTTGGCTTTGTATAGATGAGGATCAAGTGAGCTACCTATGTTTTTCTATATGACGAAAAAATATGAAATATCCTAAGCAGGATTTGCCGGACTTTGAAATACGGCCAAGCACTGGCACATTAATGGTTAACAGTACTTGGCTATTGTTATTGGGGTGGTACTAGGACCATTCATCGGCCGTTCTATGGTTAACAGAAAAGAGTCAGTATATAGTTACTAACCAACTCCATAGCACTAAAAATTATCGGAAATTATACTATATTAGTGAAATTGTATGTAGCAGACGCATGCGTAGAATATAATCGTTAGTTTGTTTTTGAAAAAAGATCGGAAAAAATCAGAGCAAAACAAACAAAATAACTATTATCATTGTCTATTGCCTATGTATGTGTTGTACCTGTATACGGCCTATAAAGAGAAATATATAAAAATTGTGTTTGTATTGTATTGTCAAGTTTACATATTTAGTTAACACATATTTAGTTTACATATATTTTGAGATTCTAATTTCAATTAAAAATAATTTTATATTTTACCTTATTAATTGTAGAATAAGATTTATTTAGGATTTGTTATACAAATATTTAATTTAAATCTCAAATTTTAGATACATTTTCTGAATATACTCGCGGGTATTTAAAAACCGTCTCACGGGTCAGTCGATGACCCGCGTTCGCGGGTTTGCCGTCCCTGAATTAGAACATAACATTTGTCAATTTGAGTATGTTCGTGATAGTTGTACACCGTTTGTGTTTCATTAACATTTCATATATGCTTAAATCAAACATAAAATGTTTGGGATACTTATAAAAAAAATTTTCAACTACGACTGATTTTACAATTCAAACGTTCCGTTGTTTGATTCTATCACAAACGTATTCAATATCACTATTTTTATTCCAATTCTTAATTTATCATGTTTGTAGTCAAATGAAAATGAAATCAACCACGGCATAGTTGCTCGAAAATTAAATCATATTTGACTCAACTACAAACATGGTTAAATCAAATATGTTTTTGATATTTCTAAAAAAATATATTGTTACGTTTTTCTAGCTCGAATTGGCCTTACTCTCAATTCGATAAATGCGATTTCCAGTCCCCTTCTGAGTTCAATCACTGATAAGTAATCAAACACTCCAGGTTTTATAAAGAATTCAACACCCTAATTATTCCACAACAATAGGAACACAATACAGCAAACAATATTCCTAACTAAAATATTCTTTCAACAGCTTCAGAAACTCCAACGGTTTATTGTAGAAACTTCCAGTAACACAACGTTCAAAATATGTAATACACAAAATATTTCTACTCAATAAAACTTAAAACTTTATCCACAAAAACTAATTTAAAAATCACTTTTGTAATTTTAACTTCACTATCGCAGGTTTAAAATAAAACTAACTCTATTCTACAAGAAGCAATTGTTAGTATACTTTTCTGCTTAAGTTCTACAAAATTACTTTATGTTATGCTGATTTGATTGATAAAATCATTCAATTTTATTTATTGTTGACCCAAATTCCACGAAATACAACAACAACACTAATCATTTCATTAATTTGTTGTTGTGTTTTGTTGTGATTTGATTTTTATGGAAGTCACTATAATCGTCTGGATTAGTCTGTAATCGTAACAATATTACTATATATATGTTCTGGTATTTGTTTGGCCTTTAATCCTACCTAATGTCTTACAAAAATATCGTTTAATAATGGGGTGTTCTTGACGGCCGCGGCTTCTTCGTTATTGAGTCTCCTTTTTGCACTTTTTTTTTGTTTCTGATCTGTATGACTTTCGAAATACGCGCACACTGTTTATTTGTGCTGGGGTAGCAGGTACGCAAAATATTTTTACTCAATAACACATAAAACTTTATTTACAACGACTAATTTAAAAATCACTTTTATAATTTTATCTTTACCGTCGCAGGTTTAAAATAAAACTATCTTTGTTTTGCAAGAGGAAACTCCTTTTACACGAGTCTGCATAATTTTCAAGTATTCGAGGTCACTTTTTAGAAACCTTGATAAAATATTAGAATATTCGATTATTTTACGTTATGTTGATTTGATTCATAAAATCATTTATTTCATGTTGACCCAAGTTCTAAGAATACAACAACAACACTATTCGTTTTATTAATTTGTTGTGTTTTGTTATGATTTTCCTATAACTGTAACAATACCCTCCACTTAAGTCTGTTCGTCCCTAACAGGATACAAATCTCCCTTGTATACGGCCAGTCTTTCCAAATGTACAATTTTTGCCTTACCTCGTTGGCCTTTTCTAATTCTGTAAAATGTAGCTTGCAGTTTTGATGATAACCCTCGTTTCCACTGTGGATTGTGTAGCCATACTAATTGTCTGTCTTCAAAATCTTTATTACTAGATCGTATATCGTAGCGGGCTTACATTCTATCACTGGTTAGTTGTATCATTCTGCCTAGCAAGCTTGTGAATATCCTCAAGGTTTTCCCTGATTTGGTGAACGTATTCTTGAGCAGACAATGATGTTGATGGTAGTGTTCCAAATTTGAGGTCACCGGGTAGTCTTAAACAACTTCTAAAAATAGTTTGAGCTGATGTCATGGCCGTAGTATCATGAACTGTATGCCATCAAAAATAAAGGAATATATTGGTCCCAATTACGTTGGTTTTTACTAACTACTTTAGCTAGAAACTCCTCCAATCTAGCATTGAATCTCTTCACCATGCCATCTTATTGTGGGTGAGAAGCTGTCGTCCTTGTTTTGTTAATTCCGAGCATCTGAAAATTTTCCTGGAAAACAACCTACTCAAAGTTCCGTCCTTGATCATTGTGGATCTCTATAGAAACTCCATAGCAGCTAATTCAATTATTTATCACAGCTTCAGCGATGGTGGTTGCTTCCTGGCTAGGTATCGCACATATTTCCGGCCACTTACTAAAGTAGTCTATGATCACAAGCACATATTTGTTCTGGCTATCAGTTGTGAAATGGCCCTGCTACGTCCATTGCGATCCCTTAAAATACAGCAGCTACATTGTATTCTTTTATTTTCCTTCTTCTTCAGGACTTCTTCGTGCGGGTCTTTTTACCGCCGCACATTTATTGCATTTTCGACACCACTCCACAATTGATTGATGAGTCCCTAAGCAGTGCGTTGTCGTATTTTTGCTAGACTCCCCATACTGGTTTGCCACCCTTTTCCTTGAACTCCCTTCTAATTGATCTCTCCTTATGGCTTCAGTAGTCCACTCATCGTCTAGGTAGCACTTGTAGTAATCATACATCGATGACGTACTTCGTATTTTCTTGACGACTGCAATGATCGCATTCAACTTGTCTGAGTTGTCTCGATAATGCATCAGCGTAGTAGTCCCTTTTCAATCCTCAATGTCCAAATCGTAGCTTGCAACCTTTCAATCCAGTGTGCTACTTGTCCTTCTGGATTTTTGAACTAGAGTAACCATCTTAATTCACAATGATCAGTTCTGAGATAAAATTTTGGACCATAGAGGTATTTATGGAAATGTTTGAAGCATTCCATAATAGCCAATAACTCTTTTCGGGTTTCGCAATAATTCCGCTCCGGCTTTGAAAGTATTTTGGAAAATACGCTATCACCGTGTTCATCTATTTTCTGCGACTCCTATACCTTCATTACTGGCATCAGTATCCAAAATAATCTTCACATTAGGTATAGAATAGGATAGAATTGGAGCCGTACATAATCTCCTTCGAAGCTCCACAAATACTTGTTTCTGAGGTTCATTCCATTCAAATGCCATATCTTTTCTGGTTAACTCATGCAAACTTTTGGCAAAATTGTCGGATCCTGGCACAAATCGTCTGCAATATGTGCACAATTCATGGAGATTTCGTAGTTTATGTAGGTTTTTCGGTCTTGGCCAGTTCATAGCTGCTGCAATTCAACATTTTCTTACGTGAGTACTCCTTTGCCATTATCAATAACGAATCCATTTGGCCTCATGAAGTCCATTCCCAGGATTACTTCATCCACAATATCAGCGACAACCACTTCATGTTAAAAGTGAGTATTCCCGATTTCAATGTCAACAGTTTGCCTTTAATTCTTGCCCTTTCCCCGGTTGTCGTCTGCATTCGGTATCTCCTTGCTGGAATTTGTTTCCCTTTCACTACATCTGTGTAGACTATTGTATTGGTTACTCCCGTATCCAATGTGATGACATAAGTTTTTCCATCAATATTAGCCCTAATAGTAACGCCTGACTCGAGACCTTATGGGGCAATCGGTTGTGGGAGCCAGCATACGCTTCTTTAGGCTGAATCGTTGTAGTTTAACTGCTGTGATCTTATTCCATCAGCTTCTCTAGCCGTTCTTCTGCTGGACGACGCCGCATTGGCGATGCAGATCTTGCTCTTTTCCTTCTCATATCTTTGTATTCCTTCAAAATATCACCCAACTTGGCACATAACCAGTATCGAATTCTATCACTACGGACACTCTCTCTTGGTCTTGACTTATAATTGTTGTCATCACTTATCAGCCAACCCGGCGTATTTTAATTGATGATTTTATAATAGCTTGTGCAGTTTCGTTTGTCAAAGGAAAGCTATAGTTGCAGCAAATGTTGCTTTTGACAACAAAATTACTGCTTTTCGTGTTCTGCATCACAAAAGCTATCAGTAAACGCCTCGATCTTCATTTACTCATGTAAGATTAACATTTTGCCAAACATTTTGATCTGCTGCAGTCTCGAACTGGAAATGAAAATGGCGAAGGATATGGTACCGTCATACGATGGTGGCTTTAGTTTAATATTTGCTACTTGCTGTACCACATGTGAACTCACTTTAGTCGTTTCAACACTCTGCAACCGTTTCTCGAAATCATCTACCTTAGAAAATACCTTCTTGTCAGATTGGTTTTTGAGAACAATACAAAATACAACAATACAAAAAAATACCTTCTTGTTTTCATTGAGTACTTTCTGCTTTAGCTCTTTTACTTCTTGATGAACTCTGACTGCTTCTCCGTGTAACGTGGTAGATATTTCAAGAAGTTTCTCGTCCATTATTTGTTTGACGTTGAAACTGACTACTACCTTTGTTGAAGCCATGTTATTATTGACTATTTTCAGTTGTTGATTGATGTTGAGACTTTGCTGATCAAATTTTTGATTTATTCCGTCTTTGTTCGCTATATTTGAGTTTACTATATTCAATTGCTGATTTATTTCTTCTTTATTAGCATCTATCTGTTAATTGATGTTAAGGCTTGTTTCTTCTACTGATTTTTGGCTAGCTATTTGTTGAATTATGTTAAGGCTAATTTCCTCCTTGGTAGCAGTCAAGCTTTGATTCATATTGGTATTTACAACATCCAGTTTTTGATTGATATTTAAATTTATTTGTTGTTTTGTGTAGCTTATATTCAAATTCATTTGCATCATTGCCATTAACTGCGTAAAATCGAAATTTGCAGATGGCATTGAAGATGTTGTTTCCGCAACAAAACTTTTTTAGCCATAGCATCAATTCACTTTTGCTTCCGATTGTTGACAAACCCCAATGTTCTAGTTCCTTTTTTAACTCAGGAACTTTCAACTCATTCAAGAAAACCATTCTAAACAGCTAACTAATCCACCGATGTCACCAATGTTACGTTTTTCTAACCTTACTTCGAATTGGCCTTACTCTCAATTCGATAAACGCAATTTCCAGTCTCCTTCAGAGTTCGATCACTGTTCGACCACTCACATTTGTAAGCAAACACACCAGGTTTTATTCAATACCTTAATTATTCCACAACATTAGGAACACAATACAGCAAATAATATTCCTAACTAGAATATTCTTTCAACAGCTTCAGAAACTCCAACGGTTGATTGTAGAAATTTCCACGTTCAAAATAATAAACGAAATATTTCTACTCAATAACACTTAAAACTTTATTCACAAAGACTAATTTAAAAATCACTTTTATAATTTTAACTTTACCGTCGCAGGTTTAAAATAAAACTATCTTTATATTGCAAGAGGAAACCCCTTATATACGATTCTGCATAATTTTCGAATTTTACGTTATGTTGATTTGATTCATTTATTTCATGTTGACCCAAGTTCTAAGAATACAGTACCAACACTATTAGTTTTATTAATTTGTTGTTGTGTTTTGTTATGATTTTGCTATAACCGTAACAATATCAACAACAAATGCAATCACAAACGTATTTAAGCAACATGTTGCATCATGCTCTGAGGTGAAAGAAAAAATAATAAAAAATAATGATCTTCTATCATTTCTTAACGTTTAAAATTGCTTTGTGGATATCGTGCTCGACTGATGTGCTGTAGGTAGTGAGTTCAATCCCTGGTGCGGTACATATTTTTTTTTTAATTTTTATTAAATACCATTAAAATTATTTTTTTTTATTTATGAATTCATAAAAATAATACAAATTTCTTTATACGAATTTTAAAAAATTGATCTATAACGCAGTTTTTTAAAGTTATATTGCTACTGTCTTTTGCAATTTGCATTCGAGTCATCATGCTAAATAAATATTGAATAAACATATATAAAATTGAAAGTATGTCAGTTTGTCCTTTATGCATTAATACATTAATCATCATGAAAATTTGGGAAGTTGTTGTGCACACTTAATTTGCTTTTTATTTAATTATCGTTTTAAACGGTAGTTTGCTTTGATCAATGTTTTTTTATTGAACATAATTTTTGTGAAATTAAAAATAACGTAAGAAAGATAGTATAACCTGAAACAATTACATTTGTATATCAAAATTATTTGTATTGGAATTTTATCATCTTCACTAAAATGCTGTAGGTTTGGAATTATATGTAATACATGTTTCTAAAATTAAGTGAAGACTTAATAATTGTAACTTGATACTTGATAAAATCGATTTTATCTTTAAATCGCTCACAATTACGAGACGGAAATCGCATAAATTCTATACAAAGAAGCATAGCTTATGTATGATTAAACATGGATGGCAATCATGATAAATAAAATAATTAAAAATGGTGGCACTTAGCCGATAGTGATTTGCAAACCGCAACAATGCGCATTAATACCAATGAATACGCTTAGCTTTCCGCAGGAAGATTTGTAAAATTTAAACTTGTTGATCTATGGGTGTGACAACCACGCGTACTTTAGTCACTGCTATTGACAATTATTTGGTTTACATTGTGAGGCTAGTGTGTGTAGTTAGCCGTTTATCGTTCTGACTTGTTTCTCATTTATTCTACTAATACGATCCAAATACTACTAATACGATATCAATTGATTGCGATTTCCAATGAAGTTTTCACTTCTGCCGTGCAGTCTTGAGCACACTCTCTGTTTTTTTTCTTTTGGTGTGGACAACTTGTTTTTATTAATCAGCTACTGAATAGCATAGTTTATAATACCCATAAAACCGATGCTGACGATAATTATTTTAAAGTTTTTTTTAAATACAAATATGTTAAACGTATATTGTTACATCTTACAAGCCAATGCCTATAAGAATGACACGGCAATACGTAGGTCGCAGAGTTCTTACAATAATTCAAATTTCTGAAGTTTACGTTAGCCACTGTTAAGACAACAATGCCATTAGATTGAGGGATAAACTACTCTTACGCATCTTGATTCTTGGGACAACTATTTGAGTAGCTAATGAGAATATTCAAGAAATCTTGACAACCTAAACGTGATCCTTAAGAATCGCCACAAAATTTTGAGAACCTTTCCGAATATCTTGAGAATTTTGAAGAATCTTGCGAATATTTGGACGAACGGACTATCTTCGGATAATCTAGAACATCTTTAGAGAACCTTTATTAATCCAAGAATATTTAGGACACATATTTTCTTTTAAAAGTTTTTTTCACTAGAATTACATATTTTCATTTAAAACCAAAAAAACGAATCTTCGTAGTATAAAACATATTTAAAACAAAAAAAAACACAAAAGACAACACAAATAAACTGTTTTAAACAATAAAAAGTCAGACAAGTGCGAATGTAATTCGCTTGCTGAGGGTTCCGTGTATATAATATTTGAGAAAACAACAGTTTTTGTTAGCATAGTTTCACGCTGGTTGCATCTTACCCAAAGCTGTTTATGGTGGCTAAAGAATGTTTTAAAAACGCCAGCTTATAAATAATTTATATTGAAAAATATATTATCAATTGTTGTAGCTTCAACTGTTGTTGGTACATGCATTTTTCTTTGTAAATTTTTTTGTAAAAAATAGTTTGGGAGCCAGTTTTGAGGATTTTTATTGAAACCAACATTAAAGTCACCTATCACAATAGTTGGAGGAAAAACTGTCGTCAAATTATTGCCAACAAGTGCATTGTTAACACAGTCGAGTGATTTGTCTACTGAATATTAGGGAGATCAGTATACCAACAGGATTTGTTCGCCAGCTAGTTGAACAATGACTGCCAGCAGAGCTAAGATCGAAGTGATGGTGTCAACTATTTTTTTGCATTGGTGGTACTGTATCAGATTTTACTAAAATAACAGATCCCCAACCTCGATTAACTTGACAATTTTATACTTCAACCAATACTTCTTCTGGACGAGTTCAACAATTTCAAAAATGTTTGTAAATGGCTGGCCACCAATCCACACCCCGTGCTGGTACTTCCAAAGATCATTCTAACTATGTTCCCGACGAGAGGCAGACTGCTGGTCAATGTACTTTAAGTGATCCATCACTACCACCTCCTCCCGATGCTTCGGCTAGTCAGCGCTTTGAGCACTCTAATGTGACATTTGCGTCTAACTTTATCCCTCTGCGTGATGAATTGGAACAGATAAGACATGAATTGTCACAGCAAGAGAGAGGTCAGGGTGATCCGTCCAATAACCGCGTTCACGAGCTCCTGCATAGATTAGAGGAATAACTTCTCCAATTACGCGATGGTCCCTTAGAAGTCCTCCAGACCCAAGGCCAACAGGCGTATTCCATGAACTCCCATCGTAACGTACCTCGTCATTCTAATGACGTTAATCCCTTCTCCATGGGAAGACCTCCCCCGGTTCTATCCCCTCCATCGTCTTGGTCGAGTCCTTCTTTATTCCATAAAATTCCCGTTCATAAGTGGAACATCTCCTTCGAATGGTTCCACCTCAGGAATGGGCATCGAATCGAGAGATTTATTTTCCAAGTCGAACACATGGCTAGCTCCCATAAAGTGCCACTTGATCAATTAGTTGACGACTGCTTTTGCTCAGCGGTACGGTAAGGATTTTTACTGGGTGTATCTAGAACGGTCGCGGTGCCAAATGTGGTGGCAGCTCCGACAAGCCCTAATTGACCGATTCCAAGATCGCCGCACTGACACCGATATTAAACACTCGCTGGAAAACCGAAAGCAAAAACCTCTGGAAGGATTTTTGGATTTTTATAACGATTTACTAAGCATGTCTCTTGTGCTCAAGGTCCCTCTTCAAGACGGGGGTTTAATTAATATTGTTAAGCGCAATATGCGGCCTGGTCTACAAGCTGAGCTCGCCGGCGAAGAGTTTTCACTCATCAACCTTCTTATTCAAAAATGTGTAGCAAAAGAGAACTCTTGGAGGCAAATAGGTTATCATCCAGAGAGTTTCTATGGAATACGGCGTAAAGTAAGCGAGGTCCATGTACACGAAGAATCCACTCCAATTACCGAACCCGACATAAGCATTCGCCGAGTTCGATTTGAAGACTCGAACGTGCCTGCATTACGTAAACTCGAGATGGCAACTACACCTCTTCATATGACACAGCCCCAACCAGTTCCATCCCGCATGCCTCGATGTTGGCCTGGCATTGCGAGAGCGGAGGGCACATGTTTTGCAATTGACCGCAAGAGCGACAAATTACCTTATGTTATGGATGTGGGGCTCAAGATACTGTCAAGCCAACCTGTATTGCTTGTTCGGGAAATGCAAGAAGGGATATAAGTGGTAGAGCCGATCTCACGAGATCCCTCTCCAGTCCACCTCCTCCTACAACGGAGGCCAGCGCCAACACCGACCCAGAACTCTATCAGCGTCAGTCAAAGGGGTGGAGTCTTCTCCCCTTCGATAAATCCATCTTCCTCTGTCCCCCCAACTCTTTTTAACTCACCTACCACGCGATCTAACCAGCGAATCTCCAAATACTTTCAGGATAAAAGGATCCTGAAATCTCAAGGGCCTGCTTCTATTTTAACTCTCACCCCTGGAGATAATCGACCGTATGCTGACGTACAAATTGCAGGAATAACTTTAAGGGGATTGCTGGACAGTGGTACCAACACAACTGTCTTGGGAAGTGGCACATGGAAGTTCTTGGCGGAAACCAGTCTAAAGATGTCCGGAACACCAATGTTCATCTCCACCGCATGTGGCTCTAAACAACAAGTCATAGGCTCAGTTCGTGCCATGGTGGAATTTAATGGTAAATCCCAACTTAGGACAATTTTTCTCGCTCCGAGTTTGCAACAACCCTTATATTTAGGCATTGACTTCTGGAAGAACTTTGGTCTCAAACCGCACATCGTATCCGAAGTTGCTCCAAACGATGAGTCTCCTATCGCCTTGAATCATCATCTTTTGGCGATGGCTCAACAACAAATGCTTGCCGTAGTGGTGCATCAGCTCCCAAGTTCCAAAATATTCGGGCTTGGCCGTACAACCATATTCACTCATTCAATCGACACTGGAGATGCGCCGTGTCCCCTGCTATTCAGGGAGAGTTGTACAAAGAGCTGGACTGCATGATAGCTCTCGGAGTGGTCAAAGAAAGCAGCAGCCCTTGGCGTTCTCCAATGGCAATGGTGCGCAAATCAAACGGAAGGGTTCGTCTGCGTCTAGATGAACGCAAACTAAATGAGGTTACGAGAAAAGGCGCTTATCCGCTCCCCATTATCGATAGTCTCCTTAGTCGCTTAGGAAGGACTCGCTACATTTCTAGTATTGATTTAAAGGACGCATTTTGGCAAATTCCCCTAGACACCGAGTCTAGAGAGAGAACCGCTTTTACTGTACCAGGTCGGCCATTGTACCAATTTGTGGTGATGCCTTTTGGGTTATGTAACGCTCCACAGACACTTTGTCGACTCATGCATAAAGTGATTCCTCATCATCTTCACGAACGCGTTTTTGTTTATTTGGATGACCTGTTGGTGACCTTGGCGTCGTTTGATGAGCACCTGACGTTGTTATCCAATGTCGCAAATCGACTTAAGGATGCAGGGTTGACCATTATTGTCGAAAAAAGTTGATTCTGTCTAAAAGAACTGGAATACCTAGGCTACGTAATTGGTGATGGTTGTCTGAAAGTAAATGCCGAAAAAGTTAGAGCTATAACTGAAATCCCAGTAACAATCTAAATAATGATCAACCTCACAGAGGACATTTGCAACGCAACCATATTAAGTGATAGTCTATCGAATAGCAAACAGGTATGTTATCGCATAACTTTTCAGCCTAACGCCTTTCGCCTGAAGTCGACTTCATCGGACCTGTTAAACTTCTTTGATCTAATCTGATCTTGTTTGTTCATTTCTATATTTCAATGAACTCAATATTTTACTATAATACACATTTGCTACAACGTAGCCAAATTTATCCTCTTCTCCGATTATTTTACGTGAGTAGTCCTTCACAAAAACACAATTTTAAAATTTTAATCAAAAACGGTGTTTTCGAAACCTCCAAAAACATTGTTTTAGACTAGAAAATAATTCACCTTTCATATGACACTCGACATAGTCAAAAATAATTTTTTTTTAAAATGCTCACTCTCAACCCCCTCAAATTAACATTTGAAATGATTACCCGACCACTATAGTTTTGGTTCAATCTTTACAACAATGCCCATAACCATGAATTTCTTTAAAATTTTTCTTGTGTAATGTTCGAGGTTAAGGGGGGGGGGGGAGACAGGAAAAACAACCACGTTTTGGCAATATCTAAGAAACTAGGCAGTCGAAAAATCATATAATTTTTTTTTTTTAAATATTTTGATCTTATTCGATTTTTCTAAACCAAACTCGATTCCTAAAAAAAAATTGTGTTTTACTATCTCCTTATCTAGGTTTATAAAATATGGATGAAAACAAATATTTGAATTTTTTTAATTATCAGTAGGCGTGGAAAAACGCATTTAAAAACTGTAGAAAATTTCAACTTGATAGCACTTATAGTTTGTGAGTCGATTATGTAGAAATTTGGACGGGCACCGAAGTCTCACCAATAGGGAATCGTTTTTACTTTTTTAAAGTACGGAACCCTAAAAACACGTTTTAAACAAAAAAATAGTTATTTTTTGTGTTTTTTATAAAAACAGTGTTTTTACAAACTCTATTAACTCTTTTCTTTTTTTAGTAGGTTTTTGTACACGAAATGCAAACAAGCTTAATTTTCTTATCTTTAAATTCTCCAACGTAATTTTCTCATTTTTGTACAACTAAAAACTTTCATAGAATTTTTGATTTAATACCAAAGACTCAAACCATGTGGAATAAATAAAATTTAAAGTTGAAAAACGATGGCGTTGCTCTAATAAACAAAAACAAAATAATTTATACTTATAGCACAAACTCAGAAACAAGTTGTATTTATGTCCAAAATTATGCAATGCTTATGCATAAACACTAAACAGTAATTTTTTTCCAAGATATTCAATTTAAAATTTTTCTTTATTTTCATTCATAAATTCTGTTAACAAAACAAATATTTTGTTCTTTTTGAAGTTCTTTTCAAGAATTACCGCAATTAAATAATGCCTGCAATCTCAAGAATGAGGAAACCAATTTTCTTAGTATAAGTTAAACCCACTCAATTTTCCCCGTTTAACGAATCGATTTGTTTTGGGTATTTTTTCTTCTGAATGCGGCATAGAATGTGAGAATATTCAGGTTTTCTCCTTTAAGAGATTGAACGAAAAATTTCCCCCATTCAAGATTCACCTACACAGTTAAGAAACTGCTACACAAAATTATCACTTCTGAAATCTTTCGAATCATTTGATGTTTTTGTGTTTAATATATAAAATATCAAAGAGAATTCACTCACAGAAAGAAAACGAATAACAAAAATAAAATAAACCTAAACTTGAGTTTCATAAAATTGTGATTGTGATATACTTTTATTAGTAACACACTAAGCGTCGTTCGCGACATAGCGCGTTAATGAAACATGTCGTTAGAAAAATATAACTCGTTTTTAAACGGGGTGTACGAAATGATTAACATTATTTTTTAAATTTGTATTTTGTTTATTTTTTGAGTTAAAATAATATTTTAAGTGAGTTTGAAATTATAGACATGTTGATTATATTCATTTATGATTGAATAAATAAATTAAAGTGAAATTTTTGTTTAGTTGTTCAAACAAATGTTATTCATCAGGAGTGTTATTATTGTTGATTAAGAAATTGTTAGTGTTAAGTTACAAATATTTAAACTTGATTGGTTTTGATGTCAGTAATTTAAATTGCGAAACGGTTACAAAACAACTTAAATATTTGGAAGTTCGTAAAAAATAAGATTCTAATTTAGAGGTAATTTAGTTTTAGTTCTTCTAAATTTGCATTTTAAAATCGCAAAACTTTGTATTAAAATTCCCTTTACCTCAAAGAAATGTGAGCAACTTAAATTTAAATTGTTTAAAATTATCGTAAATATTATAATTATTAACCTATTAAACAAGTCAGTTATGTTAATTTTTAAATCTTTCAGATGACTGGTCGAATACCAATAGTAAATAGTTCAAGGAAAATTCCGATTCGTTTTTGTTGAAATTTACTTTATTTTCAAGAAATTATGATTTTTCTTGCGCTAAAACAATTTCAAACCGATTATTAAGATTGTTATCGATTATTTAATTTTTTTTTGTTGTTATTATGAATAATGCAGTGGTTCTTCGATTTTTTTTGTATTGAAAGAATTATCGCATCGGCACACACTAACGCTAGTTTTTAAACGATATATGAAAACACAAGTTGTGTGCCATACCCTTCTTTTTGACCCAAAAACAATATATCAAAATAAAAAAAATCGAACAGATTACCGTGGAGAATAAATGATAAATGATTAATGATTTCTCCACAATTCATCAAATCGTTTTAAATTATATAGATAGTAGTACAAAGCAATACATGACAATGTCGTTTTGAAAAACAAGTCTACGTATTCTTGTTCTCAAGTTTTAACCACTTCACTGTTAAACTTGGCCTCTCAGTGTTGCTTGTTTTTGTAAAAGTGCTGAGTTCATGCAACATTAAATTTGTTCAAAAATTACATAAATTTATGTATATACAGTGCGCCACCAAAATATACGTGCTACAACATGTTATTCAACAATTTACACCAAGTACCAAAGGCAAAAAGTGTTAATTGTATATAGTTAGGATTATTTTTATATTACATATTGTACGAACATAAATATTATAGATTCTGAGTTTTCCATTATTTGATTTGTTATGTTATTCTTAATATCTTGTATGCGTGTTTTACATAAAAATTGTATAATTTTGACATTTCACATGTGTGATGTTTTTTATTTACATATCGTTAAAAATGTTGTTTTAAGTTTTTTTTCTTTACGTTTTCTTTCTTTACGTTTATAGATAAAATAAGAGAAATAAACATTTGTTATGGTTTAATCGAAACTATAATTAGAAAAGATTTATTGTTTTTTTTTAACATTTTGACTATTAGTTTTGATTGTAATAATAATCGTTTTCGTTTCTATATATGTAAACACATAAAGATACATATATGAACATATATAATTGGAATGTTATAGGTCTCTATCCTGTAAGAAGACTGGCAATAGCATATAAAAGGAAGTTGGATGTTTTGAGCATATTAACATATTTCTTGTGTAAAATAAATAATATTTACATCAAAATAGAGGAATCGTGCTTAAACATTATTATTGAACAACGTATTTTTAACCTTATTTAGAGTTAATCTGATATCATGTTGTATAAGAAATAACGTTGATTTTTTTGATTTTAATTATATTTTTTAACTCGCTTATGAAGAGTTACATCTTGAGTGCCACAAAACTTTTTTTAAATAATCTTTTTCAATAATGCTATAACAGTACCAATAAAGTATCTGCTCATCAATAGTACAAACAATTTTTTTACAAATTCGAAGAGAAAACTGAAATCAAAATCTGTTGTAGTTCTCTTATGTGTACACTGTACAGCATCAAATAGAAAAAATAAAACAGAAAATTTTATATCATTTTTTGCTGGTTATGTTTGTTGATATAACCTTTCTCTGGCAAATTAATGTTTACAGTTTCTCTTTTTCCAATCTGTGGAAAATTTTCCTTGCCCTAACAACAGCAAAATACATTAAAATGTATGAACGTTTGCAATGCTTAGGTAACTGCAAAGACTTTTACCTTATTATGCAGTTTCCAATCACATTTTATTACTCATATCACGCCTCTATTGTGCCTAAATGGATTGCTCAGTTTTTGTTTGTGCAATTTTTTCTCAAAAAATGTGCATTTTACGCTTTTATTTTATTTTTATTTTCTTTATTTTATCATGAAATATTGGCCTATGTCATATTTTGATATGTTGATATGTGCTAGGATTTATTTGTTTAGTTATTCTTAAAGATGTTCTCTGCATATTCTTAAAAAAAAAAAACAAAACAAAAAATTTGCGTCGGTCAACACCTTAGAACGCATGTTGTTGTGAGTCTTTAAAGGTTTTTATGTGTTGTTGTAACATTTATTATAATTCCTACTGCACTACACATTTTGTAAAAAAATATTGGTTGGATCTGTGGCGTATGTTAAAACTAAAAAATTTCAATTTAAAATTTCAATCTAGTAGTTAATGAAAACGAAAAACAAAATTAGTTTTCAGTTTCTTTTTCAGTTAGAATTTTCATGTTTTTCCAATATGTTTCATTTTTATTTAAGCGATAAAAAATGTTATTAGTTATTAAAATTAATTTATTATTTATCGGTGATAAAAGATATTAACTTTTAATAAACATATTAGTGTTTTATCAATGAACTGTAATCTATTGCAATTGTTAAAAGATTACATTTAAATTTATTCAAGATTTATGCATGTAATCGTGAAAAGTTTTGTTTTCACCGCCGTCTGCAAAGATATTGCAGAATGTATCATTGTATAAGTTCTCTACTAAAATATTAAATATTGTGTAATTAATATATGAATTAAACTTTAATCAAGAGTTATGTTTTATAATTGTTTTTATTATATGCATTGTTGTACATGGAAATATACATGTACATACATTTGTTTTGTTTTATCCTGCATTTAATTGAATAAATTGAAGATTTAATCATGGATTATTGAATTACGTATATAATAATATTATTAACGATGCATCATCAATGAAACTTTCAATAAATATCATCTTTAATTATAAAGTCTCATTTCCTATATGCTATCATTAAGCTTTATATTAAGCTGGATACAAATACTTTACCGAAGAAAATATTTGAAGCCATTTGGATTGTTATAGCGCGAATGACTAGCTATAACTTATTTATTTTATATAGCGAGAATTACAAGCTATAATTGGTGACCCCGACTTTCAACAGGAACACAACTATATATTTTCAAGAACCAAGTATTTAGAAAATTTTAATTTTGTTATTGGTTTAATTCAAATTTAATTATTCTAATTTAATTATTAAATAATAATATTATTACTACAATTAAAATTTATATCTACATAATTTATTTTAATCTACTTAATATTACTCTAAATTTTAATTTTTAAAATATATACATATAATTTATTATATGCTTATCTTGTATTAAGATATTTTTGCTCTAGATTTTTATTTTCTTTTAGTTTTCGTGATATTATTTTTGCTGAAATATTTTTTAAAATGGTTGACTCAGTTCCTAAAGTACCTGAAGAGACCCCCAAAATGATTTCGCAACGCGAACTAAATGACGCGATTGCACGTGCTGTAGCACTAGCTACCAAAAATCCAATTTCTCTGGTTAATGATGATCAAGCTCCTTGTAGCAGCAATGCTATATCTAAGCCTAAAAGCGACATCGACATTAATGCCGTAGGTTTCACTCCTGCACCCTTTTGGCATACCCAACCCGATTTGTGGTTTCTTACACTTGAGGCTCAGTTCAGTAACGATCGAGTTACGAGCCAAAAATATAAATTTAGAACATTTTGTCGCGTTCTTACCCATGAGTTAGCCCAACTTGTTAGCGATATCATCGCACATCCCGACCCTGATCATCCTTACGATTCAATTAAACAAGCAATTCTCACTCGGTTAGGAAAATCTATTACTGACCGTATACGTACCGTGCTCCGTGGGATGGATCTTGGCGATAAACGCCCATCCGAATTGTTGCGGGCAATGCGAAGTGAAGCAAAACAAAATTTTTCTGATGACACACTGAGAGTTCTATGGAGCGAAAAACTTCCTCCTCTCATTAAAACCGCTATTGCTCCTAGTAATGACGTTCTTGACGCTGTAGCCGTCACTGCAGATGCTGTATTCAGTGCTTTGATGACTCCATCAATTTTCCAAGTTGCACAACCTTCGCAACACATTGAATCTATTAATGATAATTCTGCTAAATCAAATTTAGAAATTTCTTTGTTGCAACAGCAATTTAAAAATTTAGAACTTCTAAATAAAAAGCTGGAAATTCAATTATCGTCAATTAGCCAAACTTTATCTAACTCTTCTAGATCAAGATCTAGAACTCACTCTAGAGGTAACGATCGCAGATCGCGATCAAACTCAAGACCTCCAAATTTTTTTCAGGGCATTTGTTTCTATCACCATCGATTCGGTGACCTTGCTTTAAAATGCCATCCTGAATGTTCCCGATATTCTTCATTCTCTTCTAACTCAAAAAACTAAATGGCTCACCGCATTTAGCGGAATGCGGTGACTGCCACAATAATTACCGTTTGATGGTTTATGATACCATCACAAATCTCAAATTTCTTATCGATACCGGTGCCGAGGTATCGGTAATTCCAGCTACTTCCGCTCAGAAGCTCAGTGTGAAATAAGACTTCACTCTTATTGCTGCGAATTCTACTACCGTGTCTACTTATGGGACGAAAACTTTAACGTTGAGTTTAGGTCTTCGACGTTCATTCGTTCACTCTTTCATCATCGCCAGTGTCTCTGTTCCGATAATTGGCGCTGACTTTTTGAACAAATACGGTATTCTGGTTGATATTAAACAGAAACGAATTATCGACCCACTGTCTGATATTTTCACATCAGCAGTCACAGCTCCTATCTCTACTCCTTCATTGTCCGTTCTCATCAATGATAAGTTTTCTCGTGAAATTAACGAGCTTTTAAACGAGTTCAAAGAATTAATCTTTGACTCGGGTCTCTCTTCAGCTGTGAAACACAATGTGACACATGCGATTATCACTACTGGACCTCCAGTCTCCTGCAAAACTCGCAGACTAGCAGCTGACAAACTTAAAGCTGCAAAGACTGAATTTGACTATATGCTAGAAGAAGGAATCTGTAGACCCTCTAGTAGTCAATGGTCCAGTCCACTTCACTTGGTCGAAAAGAAAACAGGTGGTTTTCGTGTTTGCGGGGATTACCGTGACTTAAATAAAGTCACAGTCCCCGACAAATACAACATCCCTTTTCTTCAGGATTTTTCGCAACAACTTGCAGGTTGCACTATTTTCTCGACTATCGACCTAGTGCGAGCTTACCACCAAATTCCTATTGAGCCGTCTGATATTCCCAAGACAGCTATCACTACACCATTCGGACTTTTCGAGTTCACACGAATGGGATTCGGTTTAAGAAACCCTGGTCAAACGTTTCAGCGACATATGCACACCATTTTACGTGGTTTAGATTTCTGCTTCGTCTATTTAGACGACCTACTTGTCGCATCTAAGTCCTATGTCGAACACTTAGGACATCTTAAGGTCATCTTTCAAAAATTGCAAGATGCTGGTATGATCATCAACCTTAACAAGTGCAACTTCGCACAACACGAAATTAATTTCTTAGGTCATACCATCGATTCTAACGGAATTAGACCAACGAAAGAACGAGTGGATGTTATTTCCGATTTTCCCACTCCTCAAATGGTCAAACAACTACGTCAATTTCTTGGAATGATCAATTTTTATCGACGTTTTATTCCTCACGCTGCTGGTGATCAAGCCATTTTAAATGATTTCTTAAAAGGCTCAAAAAAGAACGACAAACGACCTATTAACTGGTCGGATTCCTCTCTTCAAGCTTTTACAAACTGTAAAAAGCAACTCAGCGATGCTACGATGCTCGCTCATCCTTCTCTAGATGCCCAACTTGCTCTTATGGTCGACGCTTCCGACAAAACAGTTGGTGCAGTCGTTCAACAACTGGTCACCGATTCATGGCAGCCTCTCAATTTCTTTTCGGTTAGACTAACCGAAACTCAACAGCGCTACAGCGCTTATGATCGTGAACTTTTGGCAGCTTATTTAGCCATTAAACACTTTCGTTACCTTCTAGAAGGGCGAAATTTTATCCTATTCACGGATCATAAACCTTTAATTTATGCATTGTCGCAAAATCCAGACAAAGCTAGTCCTAGACAATTTAGACATCTGGATTTTATCAGCCAGTTTACAACTGACATTCGACATATTTCTGGAATTGACAATGTTGTTGCTGACGCCTTGTCACGCATTGATCAAATCCAACTACCTGAGAGCATCGACTATTCGGCAATTGCTGATGCTCAAACTACAGATTCAGAGTTGAAGGAACTACTTTCGGAAAATAGCACGAC
This sequence comes from Diogma glabrata, assembly GCA_963693315.1. NCBI lineage: Eukaryota > Metazoa > Arthropoda > Insecta > Diptera > Cylindrotomidae > Diogma > Diogma glabrata. The sequence continues at coordinate 220,351,683 of OY856188.1, read as the reverse complement.
GCTTAAATGCCAACAGTTTCCTCTATTCTTTGACTCTAACAAATTTATTTATTGTGACGTTTCAACGAGGAAACTTCGTCCATTTATTCCAAAACAGTTTCGTCAAAGCGTTTTCGTGCAAATGCACAACATTTCTCATCCCGGAATCAATGCTTCTATTAAATTACTGACTGACGCCGTGGTCTGGCCGTCAATAAAAAAAGATGTCCGGGAAATGACTCGAAACTGTTTACAGTGTCAGAAATCAAAAGTTTCAAGACACACTCGATCTCCTCTATCTAATTATTCTTCAACTTCAGAACGATTTTCCGAAGTTCATTTGGATATTATTGGACCGATGCCTTCGTCAGAAGGACAACGGTATTGTGTAACTCTGATCGACAGATACACAAGATGGCCCGAAGCAATCCCGATCTCAGAAATTACGGCTGCAACTGTAGCCACTGCTGTTTATTCTGGGTGGATATCTCGCTTCGGGGTTCCAAATTTCATTGTGACCGATCGAGGGTCACAATTCGAATCACAACTATATTCTGAACTTTCAAAGCTGTTAGGTTTCGAACATCGACGAACCACAGCTTATAATCCTAAATGTAATGGCATGATCGAACGTTTTCATCGAACGCATTGAAAGCGGCCATAATGTGTCACGATCGACAAGATTGGACACGTACTCTCCCGACTATACTTCTTGGACTGCGTACAGCTTTTCGGGAAGATTTTAAATCTACCTCCGCAGAATTAGTGTATGGATCCTCCTTACGCTTGCCGGGACACTTTTTATCGGAACATACGACATTGGTTCCTCAGTCGGATTTTGTAGCTAACCTCAAGCTACAGTTCAACAATCTCCGACCTGTTACTTCTTCTCGTCACTCGAATGATAACGTTTTTGTTTTCAACGATTTGAAAACCTGCTCACACGTTTTCCTCAGAGTAGACACGGTCCGAAGGTCATTGCAACAACCCTACGATGGACCCTATCTCGTCATCAATCGTGATGACAAAACTTTCACTGTAGATATTAGAGGAAGAATGGTTAAAGTTAGTATCGACAGATTGAAACCCAGCTATCAGGATAGCACTAAATCTGAACGATCCCTGAATCCCCATTCACCGATAATATCTAGTTCTCCTCAGCACTGTTCTTCGATACCTGTTTCGAATCCTACGGAACAGGATCACATCTCTAACTCCGATCCTTCTTCAATTTCAATTTCGAGCACTCCGATCAAAATTAAAAAAACAGTGCGATTTAATTTACAACCTCAAACTTCTGTTACCAGGTCTGGACGGATCACACGTCCACCTTCCAAATTACTAACTTCAATTATTAAATTTCAAAGTTAAAATTTTTGTTTAACGCGACAAGTTTTTAATGCAAGATTTGCAAATATTTCCAAATTTATATTTTCTTACGTCACATTTTGTAAACACCTATTTATCGTGATATTTCTGTATATCAATATCACTGGTAAGGGGGTGTATGTGGCGTATGTTAAAACTAAAAAATTTCAATTTAAAATTTCAATCTAGTAGTTAATGAAAACGAAAAACAAAATTAGTTTTCAGTTTCTTTTTCAGTTAGAATTTTCATGTTTTTCCAATATGTTTCATTTTTATTTAAGCGATAAAAAATGTTATTAGTTATTAAAATTAATTTATTATTTATCGGTGATAAAAGATATTAACTTTTAATAAACATATTAGTGTTTTATCAATGAACTGTAATCTATTGCAATTGTTAAAAGATTACATTTAAATTTATTCAAGATTTATGCATGTAATCGTGAAAAGTTTTGTTTTCACCGCCGTCTGCAAAGATATTGCAGAATGTATCATTGTATAAGTTCTCTACTAAAATATTAAATATTGTGTAATTAATATATGAATTAAACTTTAATCAAGAGTTATGTTTTATAATTGTTTTTATTATATGCATTGTTGTACATGGAAATATACATGTACATACATTTGTTTTGTTTTATCCTGCATTTAATTGATTAAATTGAAGATTTAATCATGGATTATTGAATTACGTATATAATGATATTATTAACGATGCATCATCAATGAAACTTTCAATAAATATCATCTTTAATTATAAAGTCTCATTTCCTATATGCTATCATTAAGCTTTATATTAAGCTGGATACAAATACTTTACCGAAGAAAATATTTGAAGCCATTTGGATTGTTATAGCGCGAATGACTAGCTATAACTTATTTATTTTATATAGCGAGAATTACAAGCTATAGATCCCATACAAGGTTGTGCAGCTGGCTCAATAATGGTCTATTACTGGCGACCAGTAAAGAAACAATAACCGAGTACAGGTAACCATGACTTGGTCATTAACATAATTTTACTTGATGATAACTTCGAACAATAAATGACTGCCATTCATGGACCAAAGAAAAAAGCATCAACGGCCCATTCAAGGTTGTACAGTTGGCCAATAGTGGACGGACCAATAGTGATGACCAGTATTGCAGCAAAGGCCGAGTACTGGCTACCATGACTGGACCATTAAAAAAAATATAAAAATGTAAATTTAAATAAATTAAAGGCAAAATATAGTGAAAATAAAATAATAAAAATGTCTAATGAAAAAAAAATTAAAACTTATACCAATCTTACCAATATTACCATAGTCTTTCAGCCGAGAAAAACTAAACTATAAGCGATTTTTTTTAATCTATTAAGCAAGAAAACTATTTATTACGCAAGAAAACTAAACTATTAAGCTAGGGCTGACGCACTAGTTATTTTCCATTTCTTAAACCGTAGATCGGCCGATTCATGGTTCCAGCAATGGTTCAATAACAATATCCAAGTACTTTTAACCATTAATGGACCAGTGTTTGGCCGTATTTCACAGTCTGCCAAACCCTGCGTGTAATACTTAGCATTATGTTGAAAGTTAAAAAATAAGCTTAATGTCAAGCTTGATACTCTATAAATACAGTAAGTGGTTTTAAATCTGCCAGGCTATTCACAAAAACGTTGCCATCTTTCGATAATATGATTATAGAGTATGCTCATTTCTGAAGTATAATCTCTAGGAGGTGTGATCATCTTTTTTCGATTTAGTTCCTAATTGCAAACTACTATGAATCAAAGATTTGTATATATGAGCATCGGCATGTGATTTTTTGTACTTGTTGGTAAAAAAAAATACGAATGCGTCTACCCACACTCAGAAAAAAAAGTTATTGAAAATACTATTTTCATACATAAATTCAATAATTTTCCGGGTTGAATTTTAGACAATAACTTCCATTATTATTTCAATATCCAAAAAGTTATTAAACATTTATTAAAAATATACAAATATAGACGATAACTTTTCTAGTAAAATCAATAACTACAATTTTAAAATAATAATTTGGAAATGATTGATAATAAAACTTTTAAAAATATTAAAATAGCAAAAACAATAACAGTAACGTTATTATTTCTATAAATAAAATTATGTCAGCAATAACTAATTAAATTATTAATCTATAATAACTTCCTTTTTGATTTCAATAACAATAATTTATTCATCCAATACATAACTATTTTATTTCAATAATCCATAAATTATTGTTTAAAAACTAGTTAAAAATTTAGTTATTATCAATACTATGGAGAAGTTATTGAAATTAAGTGCTGAAATTAAAATATTTACTAAAATAAGTGAAAACAAGAATTAATTTAATTTTTAAAATTTTATTAACAAAAAAGTTGTACAATATTTAACAAATTAGTTTTACAAATGAGTTACAGTAGCTTTAGTCGAATGTAAGTTTTACCATTGTTTAAAAAATAAATATGCATTATTTCAGTGCTGAACACTTCGGCAAAATCTAGTGAGTATTCAAACTCACTTCTTTCTATTTCATAAGCTTGGAAATCAGTCCAATGTTTATATAAACCGTTTATATAAACCGTTAGTATTATTTTTATACAATTTTTGAAAATCAATTTCAACCTTTAAAAAAAAGATTTATATTTTTATTTGGCATTAAGTCATTTATACGGAAATATAATATTATACCAGCAAATATCCTGTAGAGTCCTTATATCGTGGCCAAGCTTTAAAAATATTTTGAGTACTGTTCTCTTGTAGCACGTTTTTTTCTTCCTAAGTTGTATGTGTCTTCCCAATGCTCTTCCACTCTTGCCCAAGGCTGTAGATTATTTTTTAACCATATACATTTATCAGTTGAATTTTCTACGATGGGCAAAATATTTTCTATGTTTTCCTTATTACAAGGAGTGCCTTTTATGACTCTATTTGGTTTTTTTTTAAATGTATCCACGTTTTCAGTAATTTTGAAATATATTGACATTTTTGTCATACAATTTACCTCGTGGTTCTTTTATACCTTATACCTTATACCTATTTCTTCCTTTATACCTTGGTATGTAATATGTTTCCTGGAGTGGAAAAAAGAACAAGTTAGGGAGGGTATGGATTACTGTACAATACAAAATACTGTCTAAAAATTAAATGCATCTTCATACTAAATTATATTTGTTAATTCATTATAATATTTACGAATACTTACTATTTGTTCCTTAGGAAATAAGTCAATAATTTTTTTTGCGAAACCTTCAATTTCTTCAATTTTTAAACCACGATGGTGAATAGTTAAAAAAGAAGTAACTATACAGGACGCCAAATCTGATTGATGAATCTTATTCAATGGTTTATCTCTATCGAAATTAAGAATCGACTTGCCTTTAGAACTGTTTTGTAAGAGATCTTCCAACGTCTAAAAAAAATCATTAAGTAATTAGAATAATACTAATTCAAAAAATTGTATATTATTTTACATTTGTTGTTAGTCAAGGAGCCTCTTTAAGGGTGTTATTAAAAATGAAATCATCGATATTTAAATTTGATCCATCGGAAATGGCAGAGTTTGTTAATTCTTCATCTAAATCAACAATATAACCATATAAGTACAAAAAATAACATCATCATTAAAACATGTTTAAGGTTAGTATTTATGGTTATCAAATGCCGCTAGTAATATTATTTTTGTTAACTTACATTCAATCCACGCCATTCAAATAATTTGTCTCTGAATTTGATTTTATACCCAAATTGTGAACGAGAAAAGATGTCATTAAAATCTCGATTTCTCATGTACTGGAGAGATTCCACGTTAAAACCGAAACCTGAAAATAATGGCATACTTTTAACTTTAGTTATCACTTTATTTAAACATGCGCATACCTTCAAGTTGTTGAATAATTCCAACAGGTATTCCCCACGAAAGAATTATTTTGCAAAATTCACTGGGTTCCTCATCTGGAGCAACATTTAACAAATTGTTTAGATAACCATCATCTAAACACATGTTAGGTTGAGAATCATTATTTAACAAATTTAAATATTTCATTTTAAATTGTTTTTTATTTACAATACCAAATTACAGTTTTTATCACAAAATTTAAACATTTGTACACTTAATACCAATTATGTTAAACTTTTTATTATTTTCACTTTAACCAATTTGATTTAAACACATCAGGTTACAACAACCAACTATGAACTATGTATAATATAAAACAAATCACTTGCATAAAATAAAAATTAAGACCAAACATTTAACTGTTATTATCAATAACTAAAGTTATTGATTTCAAAAACGATACTCTATATATAATAAGTTGGTTTATAAATCAGTGTAATTGTCAATAACTTAAGTTTTTAATATTAAAAACAGACATAATTTATTGAATAAGTAGAATACAGTTATAAAACAGTTATAGTTTTCTAAATGATAATTTTTTATAAATTTTTGGGCAACTTTTAACTAATTTTAACTTAATGGATCAATTTTGAAAATTTAAATTAATAACTTTTTGTGAATTGGAGCAATAACTCGGTTTATTCAAATGATAAGTAATAATTTTTTGTTTTAACAATTTTATTATGGAATCAATAACTTAATAGTAAATCCTATAACTTTTTGATAGTTTTTTGTTTAAGAACGATTATTTATTGAAACAATAACGTTTTTTTTTCTGAGTGCATTAAAAACAATTTTTGCTACTGTTATATGAAAGGTCAAGCTAAATGTTGCATTATACAGCAGCAAAGCATTTGATCAAATCTTGTATGCCAACTTTAAGAAAAAGCTCTTAAAATCGTGAATCTGATTTAAAATATTTTATATTCACTCAGTTTTGTTTCAGTCTCATCCTTTTATGATTTAATATATCAACGAGTTGTTGAAAGTCAATAGCAACGTCTTGGATAGTATCGAAGATGATAGTATTCTGCACAAGTTTTTCGCTCGTTGGCGCGCAAAGAATAAAAGTCAAATAGAGCAATAAATATATCCTATCCGGATTCGGCTGCCATATACGAATGAAGATCTAAACAAAGTTGCGATTGTGGTAATCGCTTGATTGTCCTTACAGTTCATTTTTTGTTGTTGAGTTTAATTTAAAATTGTAACTTCAAGTTTATTTAAATCATTCCAATTAAATAGATATTTTTGTAGTTTGGATTGTTCTACATACGCGTGTCCACGATTGATTTTTCAATCAACTCAAAACAATTAAGGTCAGTTAACCGACTACCTTTATTAACATATTTAACTTTTGAGGATTATTACGACATTAGAGTGGCTATATGCTAAGGAGCAGAAATATCATTTCTGTGCGTTTCATGTCTTAAAGTATCCTATCTTAACTGAAAGTTATTGAAGTCTATATAATATAAAAAGTCCGTCGATCTCTCACCAGGAAGCAGAATTTACAAAAACTTTTTCCACAATCCTTCAATAGCAGCTTATTGCTGTAGGTAGAGTGACTAAACGCACCACGTACCTTAAAATAACTAGCAAATCAAATTCTTCATTTAAATTTTAAAGAGAAAATGGAAGTAGAACTTCTGACACACGTCCCTTGTAAATAGCCAATTTCTATATTGTCAATATATTTAATAAATTCAAAAAGCACTCTGTGAGCTGATCACCGATATATGAACACAATCGATTGAGTTAAGCCTATGACTGAAACTCAACCAGACCTTTGATTCAATTGTTAAGACTCTTCCAAAACTTAAATCTTTATATTGCTTTTAATCGTTTTAATTTTTTTAATTTTCCATATACTAATTCACATTGTGTTAATGTTGCTAGTTGCTACAGTTAACAGTAGTATTTTTAACTATTTTGTGTAATTTTTGTTATAAAACTTGTTATTTTTGCAAATATATTATGGTTGATAATTTTCCACATTAATTTATATAAGACAAACTTTAATCTAAAACTTTCTTTTTCTTAACACCAATATTGGTAATAACCAAAACATATCAGTACCTTTGCTGATAGCCAAGAAAAAAATTCTAAATTGCATAAGCTTCAGAGCTAATAATGGTCTGTTTATCAAAATGTGGTTTTCCTCTACGATCAGTAGAAAATTTCTATCCATCTCCGCGTATCGGTTATCTCTTTCCTTAACACAAAAAAAACATAGCATAAGGTTACTCAATATTCGCATAACAACCTACCAGAACAAACGGTTTAAACAAATTCAATTACAAATAAATCACCCTGCAAAGTTTTTTTGATTCCCCTTCTCTTTTGTTTCTTTATTTAGTTTAAATTTATTTCATTTCTTCTGTGTAAATGTGAAGCAAAACAAGAAAAGTTATATCTTCAAGTTACAACCGATCTCCACAACTTATATTTAGCGTGACTACATTTATGTTAAATAGCTTTTTTGTTTGATTATTTTCTTCTCTTTGTCTCATAGAGAAACAGTTATATCTTTCCATAGATGTGCGTACATTTTTCATTTGATTAAAAATTGTACAATTGGTGCGACTTTTTTTAAATCTGTAAGAAAAAACCCTACCTCAAAAAAATAATAGGTTATCTCTCGCTGCAACTATATAAAATGAAATGAAAAAAAAAATGGCGTTTTGGCTTTCATTATAACCAAACATATAATTTTTTATTTCATTTTGGATTTTTGAGATCAATTAAGCTCAAGTAAGTAAAGAAGTAATTGGAATATTTTCAATTCAAAGGTATGGTTTGAAGTTTCTCAGAGAAAAACTACAATTCACATTTTACGTGTTTCGGATCGGATATATATTTTAATATATTTTATCTATGAAAAATAAAGTGGTCAATAATGAAAAAGTTTGACAGCATGTTTTCATAATGTACTTTGAAAATAATTACATAACTTAAATATTTGTTTTTGTCGTTTGAAAATATTGCTTGTCCATTATAAAATATTTAAGTTAAATAATCACTGGAAATAACACAATAAATTTAAATTGCTTTCGTAATTATTTTTTTTTGTTTTATAAAAATTAGCACAACTATAAAGAAAACATTTAATTTGTTATGGCATTTTACGTTAAGAATTGCTTTTAATTTATAATTTAATAAAAAAGTTTGTGATTAAAATTAAAAACAAATCAAAATGAAGAAAAGATAAATTGAATATGACAAATCAGCTATCACCATTTATTTCACTTTTCATACAATCTTAGAGTTATGTTCTCTCTATGTTTATATATACTCTAAGGAGTCAACTGTTTAAATGCAATGTCATACATATGTATGGCAATTTTATGAATTAAATGCTTAATTTATGCTAATTGCGGAACGAATTTTGTTTTAAATTGCAACAAACTGAAGACGTAACATTTTGTATAATTATTTTTATTTGGGATTTTTGAGATCAATTAAACTCAAGTAACCGTGGATTCCAATTAGCTGCTAAATTGTACTAAACTGCTAAATCTAAATTTAATTTCACAAAATTACCGAATTTTAATTTAAATTAATGCAATCAAGTTGTTAATGTATGAATTTCTTCCCATTATTTAGAAACAAAATGTCGATTTAGTCAAATAAAATAGTTGACTAAATTGATTTAGCACGTTTAGTACAATTTAGCATCAATTGGAACGCAGTCTAAGTAAAGAACAAATTGGATTTTTTTCAATTCAAAAGTATGGTTTGTATAATTTTGTATAGTGTTGTTGTAATGATAGAAGTTAAGGGCCTATTGCTTTTGAATACAAAAAATGTATAGTTATTTAAAGTAAATATAGAATTTGGCCGTTACAAAAATTTCACATTCGTGACAGTATTTCACAATTTACCTGGAATTTTAGCTTGAAACTTTCTTAGTGTCAATCTAGAAGATGGTTTTAAGTAAAAGTAACAAAATACGCATAACCCAAAGTCAATATCACGAATATGAAATGATTATAATAATAATTATTTAGCTTCATTTTGTTTATAATTATATTTATTTCTATTTATATTTATTCAACAAAGTTAGTTTAATAGTTATTTATTTATCTAGAACGAAAAGTGAAACATTAAAAAAGTACGAGCTAGCGAAACTACTAGTGAGTATACCTTTAAAAAGACTTTTCGTTTGAGGTAAATACAAAATTTTATTTCATACTGGAAATTTATTAAAATAAAAACAAATGAGTTTTAAATTTTGCTCAAAAAGTTAAATTTTAACGTCCTAGGACTTTATAAAATTTTATAAAGTCCTAAGACGTTAAAGTTCAACGTTTATGGTACAAAAAGTTGAACTTTAACGTCCTAGGACTTTATAAAATTTTATGGAGATTAAAGTTTAACTTTTTGTACCATAAATAATCCGAAAAATGTCGTTTTAGATATCAGTATGAAATAAAAACAATTAAATAGTTTATTGAATATGGGAACAATAATGGTTATCTCTCAAGAGTATATTTAAATATAGAGGGAACGTAAATACAACAACGTATGCCGAGAGTCGAAAAATATCGTGAAAAGCAAAACCTTTCTTTATGAATTTCTCTTTTCTCCATTTGGATTTTGATCAAATTATTGACAAATTTATTTTGCATTGACGAAATTTCAAAATGTTATAGCTTGTAATGTTCGCGCTATAATATATTTCCTGCGTGTATTCCTTAATAGCTAGTCATTCTCTCTATTATAATGTCTATTATAATTCTTGATTGACTTTTACTTTCTCTATTTTCATAAATAGTTTTACCGCTATCTTTTAACCTGTACTTCCAATTATAACAACGTACCGTTGCTTTCCTTTAAATACACACAAAAAATAGCAATTGTTCTACAATGTTTAGTGTCCGCATATAGGGATCAGTTTTTATTGTTTTGTAAATTTTAAAAAAAAAATGTTTATTTTTGATCTACGGGTATGACAACCCCACATTCTCCAGTCCCTGCTATTGACATACGAGTTAACGTGAGATATCACATACCACTGGCAATATCTGGAGGAGATGTCACTAGCCCTGGACTGGAGATATCACTAGCCAAGGTGACATAAAAGGGGTGGTGGCGGATGAACTGTTTTCTGGTAGCACCCTCAATCTTAGCTGTGAAATAATCCTTGATGATGAGAAGCCATGCTTCCTCGAAAAAACAAGCCTTCATATAACTATGTGTGGGCTTTTATCATTAAGAAAGACAGTGTGTCACAGGATCAAAGAATATGCAACCGGCTGGATTATTGGCAACTACATTTTTGTTTTGTTCCAGCAAATTTTTGTAAAAATTTGCTATTTAACTTCTCGATATGGGAAGTTATTGTTTTTGGTTCGATTTTCGATATCGGAATTTTTTTGATATCTTTACGTTTCATGACCTCCTGAAGCTGTTTAGACTATTTTTGGCTGGCAGTCTGTATGTGTGTGTGGGTGTGTATGTATGTATGTGTATATCGCTGTGTGGAGAATTTTTGCCCAACGCTTTCTCTACAACGGATGGGTCAATTTTAACGAAAATGGTCGCAATCGACGTATCTTGTCGTAACTTAGAGCCGAGTCCTTTTCTAGCGAAATTAAATCATATGTTTTTTAGTGGTTTCCAAAAAACTAAAAATTATCTCTTGCAAATATCATGAGATTAATAAATAATGCTATTAAGGTCATGAAGCTTCCATATTGTTTGTCATCATGTCAGACATTTATAATGACATTTGTATAAACAATTGCTATCTTAGTTCTTGAGATTTTTAACAAAATGTGAAAAAACTACGTGTTATTTTCTTTATGCAAACGAATGATATCTGGATGAAACTTGTGTATGTAAATGAGCTGCAACCGCATCAGTTTACTTGAATATCAAAAACCTGAGCTATTTTCTAAATTTGACAAAAAGGTCAGAGGTTCGAGAGTAGATTGCTTGGTCAACTGTTTATTAACTTCCCGATATGAGAAGTTATTGTTTTTGAGTCAATTTTTGAAATCGAAATTTTTATAATATTTCAAGACCTCCTGAAGCTGTTTAGGCTATTTTTAGCTGGCAGAATGTATGTGTGTGTGGGTATGTGCGTGTGTATCATCGTATGTGGACAAACATTTGTCCAACGCTCTCTCAACAACGGATGATCCGATTTCAACTTCAATGGTCACAATCGATATATCTTGGCGTAACCTACAGCCCAGTCCTTTTCTAATAAAATCAGTTCATTTATTTTTTAGGGGTTCCCAAAAAACTGAATATCATCTCTTGCAAGTATTACTAGAATAAATAATGCTATCAAGATCATTTGCCTCCCATTTTGTTTTTCATCATGTCAGCCATTTATAATGACATTTGTATAAACGATTGCTATCTTACTTTTTGATGTTTTTGAAGAAATTTTGAAAAATAGGCGTTATTTTCATTACGCAAACGCATGAGAACTTGATGAAACTTTTGAATTAAAATGAGCCGCAAACGCATCCGATTTTATATGAATATGGAAAATGTGCTTTTTTGAATCAGCTATTTTCAAAATTTGGCAAAGGAGTCGGGGAGGATGTCTGTGGTTCGTTGAACAATTGTTTTTTTAGACTTCTCAGTCTTGACATTTAATTTTGTTGAATCTTAGAGCATAAGGTTTTTGTAATGTTTATAGTAGTTTTGCAACTTGTTCGAAATTTCTTCTTTCAACCCCCTCTAAGGAACATCTGAAATAATAAGCTAACCGCTATAGTTTTCGTTCAATCTTTACAACATTGCCTATAACCGTGAATTTTTTCAATTTTTCGCTTCTGTAATGTTCGAAGATAAAGAGTGGGAGAGAAACAAATTTTCATATTTTTATAAATAAGTCAGAAACCGTGTTTTCGAAAAATACAAAATTATTTTGAACTACAAAAAAAATCACCTTCGATATGACACCCCACTTGTCCAAGTCAAAAATATTTTTTTTTCAAAATTTCTACTCGCAACCCCCTCCAAAGAACAATTGAAATTATAACGACCAAAAAAAACCTTTTCATTTTTTTTGCCAAGTTCCTACAACCGTAAATTTTTTTAAATTTTTTCTTTTGTAATGTTCGAAGATAAGTGGGGGGGGGGACAAAACTAAAATTCCACTTTTTCTAAAATAAGTTCATTACTGTGCTTTCGAAAATTAGAAAAAAACTGTTTTAGACAAGAAAAAAATAACCTTTCATATGATACCCCCCCCCCCCCCCCACTTGACATGACCAAAAATATTTTGTTTTCGTAATTTTTACATTTTTACTCTCAACCCCCTCCACTGAACATTTGAAATTATAACAACCAAAACAAAAAAACGGATTTTTGTACGCTAAATCCCTACAACCTTGAATTTTTTCAATTTTTTCTCTTTTGTAATGTTCGAAGTTAAGGTGAGGGACAAAAAAATAAACACACTTTTTTGGAAATAACTTAAAAACTAAGCAGTCGATAATTCATTGAAATGTTTTTTTGAAATATTTGGATTTTTTTTTGATTTTTTTAAACCAAACTCGATTCCTTAAAACAAACTTTTGTTTTACTATCTCCTTATCAGTGTCCATTAAATATTGATAAAAAATATTATTCATAACTTTCTTGTTGTCAGTAGGCGTGGACAAATACATTGTATAACTGTAAAAAATTTCAAGTTGATAGCACTTATAGTTTTTGAGAAAATCGATTATGTAGAAATTCGGACGGACAACGAAGTCTCACCAATAGGGTACCATTTTTACTTTTTCAAAGTACGGAACCCTAAAAATTGTGATATTGTTTGAGAAAAATCAAAAAAAATTTAGCAACGTTGACAAAGTAGACTTTAAGTAGACTCCACCGCTAGTTTTTTTTAAATATATGGTGCAATGAAAATCTTCTTTCCAGTGTAACCAAAAGATGAAAAAATGACGATTAATTGCAAGTCTTAGAAAGAGAATTTCAATTTATTAAAGTTTTAAGAAAATATCTTTATGTTACCTATTTAACTTAACGGGAAGTTCTTGGCGTGGCCGCTATGGTCACACCCTACCCTACTAGTTACTTTTGAATTTACTTTTATTTTCTCTATTCTATCATAAAATATTGGCCTTTGTGATATTTTGCCAGTGATAGGATTTATTGTTTAGTTATCCATTCTTAAACAAAAAATATAAAAAAACGAAAAAAAGAAAGATTTACGTCCATCAACACCTTTAAACGTATGTTATTGTGGAAGTTTCTTTTAACTTGCATAGAACTATCAATGATAAAATAATAGTACATTATGATGCTAGGACGTAAAGCTAAAGATTTTGGACGTATGTGGAGTTTGCAAATCGAGGCGCTAGCCGAGATTTGGACCCACATTAAGTCCAAAATAGCTTACGTCCGTGCATCATATACTATTTTTTATTCGCCGCAAGCAAAATATTTAAAAAAAATGTTTATTCTAAATTAAAATTATAAATTTGCATAAATTTGGACAAGTTACCTTTGACAAAATATTTGCTATCTTTTCCAAATTATTGTATAACTATGACAACAAATGATAACAACTTTTTTTTATTGGATAATGAGATTTTGAATTTAAGGGTTGCTTTGATAAAAATTTCTTTTTTTTATAGAATTTAAACAAATACAAATGTTTTTTGCTTTTTTGGACGTAGCTATGACAACAAAATATATGGTTAAAAAGTGACACTTTAAGGCCGCAAATCACAGTAATAAAGTAACACTTTAATACATAGGCGAATAAAAACTTATTTTAAATTAAAAACCATGAAAAACTAGTAGGGTAGGGTGTGACCATAGCGGCCACGCCAAGAACTTCCCGTTAAGTTAAATAGGTAACATAAAGATATTTTCTTAAAACTTTAATAAATTGAAATTCTCTTTCTAAGACTTGCAATTAATCGTCATTTTTTCATCTGTTGGTTACACTGGAAAGAAGATGTTCATTGCACCATATATTTAAAAAAAACTAGCGGTGGAGTCTACTTAAAGTCTACTTTGTCAACGTTGCTAAATTTTTTTGATTTTTCTCAAACAATATCACCATTTTTAGGGTTCCGTACTTTGAAAAAGTAAAAACGGTACCCTATTGGTGAGACTTCGGTATCCGTCCGAATTTCTACATAATCGATTTTCTCAAAAACTATAAGTGCTATCAACTTGAATTTTTTTACAGTTATACAATGTATTTGTCCACGTCTACTGACAACAAGAAAATTACAAATATTATTTTTTATCAATATTTTATGAGCATTGATAAGGAGATAGTAAAACAAAAGTTTGTTTTAAGGCATCGAGTTTGGTTTAAAAAAATCAAAAAAAATCCAAATATTACTAAAAGACATTTCAATGAATTATCGACTGCTTAGTTTTTAAGGGGCTGGGCTGTAGGACTGGGCTGTAGGTTACGCCAAGGTATATCGATTGTGACCATTGAAGTTGAAATCGGATCATCCGTTGTGAGAGAGCGTTGGACAAATTTGTGTCCACATACATACATACTGCCAGCTAAAAATAGCCTAAACAGCTTCAGGAGGTCTTGAAACGTAAAGATATTATAAAAATTTCGATTTCAAAAATCGACCCAAAAACAATAATTTTTCATATCGGGAAGTTAATAAACAGTTGACCAGACAATCTACTCTCGAACCTCTGACCTTTTTGCCAAATTTAGAAAATAACTCAGGTTTTTGATATTCAAGTAAGCCCGGATGCTGATGCAGCTCATTTACATACAAAAGTTTCATCCAGATATCATTCGTTTGCATAAAGAAAATAACACGTCGTTTTTACACATTTTGTTAAAAATCTCAAGAACTAAGATAGCAATTGTTTATACAAATGTCATTTTAAAGGTCTGACATGGTGACAAACAATATGGAATCTCCACACAGCGATATACACATACATACACACACACACACATACAGACTGCCAGCCAAAAATAGTCTAAACAGCTTCAGGAGGTCATGAAACGTGAAGATATCAAAAAAATTCCGATATCGAAAATCGACCCAAAAACAATAACTTCCCATATCGGGAAGTTAAAACATTTGCATTGATAATAATAAAAACAGAACTTTTTATAATATTTTAAAAACATGAACATGAACAAACTATATGAGAATTCTTACTAAAGAGTAAACAAAATTTTTGTTTATTAAAATTTTGAAAAGAAAACTAGATGAAAAGTATTTTAATGAAAACTAGATTGAAAAAATTTACCTAAAATTGCATTGATCTATTGCTAAAAGTTTGAAACGAATTTAACGAATATTTTCAAATAAAGCGGTTAAATAAATAAGTCACCATAATGCAGGGACTGAAACCCTGAAAAAATTGGGTTCGGGTTCAGGTTCGGGTTAATCAAAATAGAAAGTTCAGGTTCAGGTTCGGTTTAGGGTTCGGTTCGGGTTCAAAATTTAGAAAAAGAGTACAATATATTTTATTTATTTGTCAAAAAACAAAAAACAATTTAATTTAAGATCAAAATATTTTTTAAATTTTCTTCTTTTAAATTTGCTCTTTGTGGTGACAATACAAATTTCAAAGCTGAGAAGGCCGCTCTACGCTTACTTGCGTAGGAAAATATATATATTTTTATATATATTAATGAACCCGAACCTGAGTTTTTTGGATTCGGGTTCATGGTTTATAAAAAGACCGAACCTGAACCCATTTGGGTTCAGGTTCGGGTTCGGTTTCAGTTCCTGCCATAATGACACTATTCTATAAACTAAGAACCAAAACATAAGGAGGAAGAAACTATTATTTTTTGTGGTAGGTTTTGTTTTAGAGATTTAAAAAAAATCGCAATATGTCTACAGTTTTGAATCAAACATACGCACCGCTATGAAAAAAAATTTCGGTTTCTCAAAGAGTAAAACAAACAAACGAAAATACGATTTGACAGATGAGCATTCACGCTAAAAATTGGTTGGCTCACACCGATTCAGTTTTATATGCCAACATAAAACAAACGATTCTTAATAGCTGAAAATGAAAACGTTATAGAAATATTTTATATAATTATAATGTAAATACATAACTTTATTGTTCATCTTAGTTAAAATTTATACATTATTTAGATAAACACAATTTGGAACTATTGATTTACAGTTGACCAAAAGACATGACGCGTAGGAAGAGTTTATTATATAGTAACTTCTGAAAAATTAAAAAATGCTATATTTTTGATCTTAATACGTTGGTAGTGATAGATCTTTTAATAAGCAAAAAGAGATTCCCTGCTGTTTTTATTTCATTTTATTGATTGACTTTGTTTATATCATTCTTAACTAATTTAGTCTTTTTTATTTATTTTTACAGAAATCAACTGATCTGAACTTAACTCTATGGAATAAATTTTATGCTAAGAGTAGTAACTTAAAAAAATTCGAATACTTATATTGTTTAAAAACAGCAAACTACAAACTTTGTCGAATTAAAACAAAGTTTATTTAAGCTATGAGGAGTTTCAGTGTTTCAAAGAGAAAAAAGCATATAGTTGGATTTATAATAAGTGATTACAGTTGTGATAATGAAAACAAGAAAAAAAGAACGTAAAAAAAAAGAATTATATTTTATAAATTAACTATTAATAAAATTTAAATTGACGATGTAATTTTGAAAACTAAAATCAAATTGTTAAAGTTAAATAATGAACAAATATATAAAACCGTGAAACAAATGCCCGAAAATGCATGTTTTTTGGGGAAAACTACTCGGAATTCCAGAATTAGTTCTTTTAAATTATAGTGTTATGATAATTTATGTAGTGATTTTATTTTTATCGTGTGAAAATTGTGTTTCAGTTGTAAATAGTGCTTTTTCTGAAGCTGATGAATTTTTAAACGAATTAGATAGGCCAAGTTAGTAAAGCTTTTATATAAAATTTCGTAAATTCATTTATTCAATTATTTAATATATGTATTCACCAGGGGCTACCTAAAATATAAATAATTTATATACGTAATAATTTTTTTTCTCTCTGCTTTATACATAACCAAGTAAATTCTATTGTTATGTTCAACAAGGAAATTTTTTTCCTTGTCTATTATTTTTAATTTATTTTGTTTTTCTCGTATCCTGTTATTTTATTCAAATTGTTTTTATTGAATCATAAAAAAGGAAAATGTTAGAAGTCGTTACTTACTACATAGACTTTATTTATATTAGAAATCCGAAAGATCGAAATATAATTTTATGTTTTGTTTATTTTTTTTATTAATTAAATTTTATCTAAAACGTTCATGTTACTTAAGAAATTTAGAAATTCCAAATGTTTTGGGATTTTATTTTTATGTTAAAATAGGAAAATGGGTATCATGGCATCATCCTTTAATTTTTGTTATCGTTTAGTTATAGATTGACTTTATAGACGCATTTTATAAATGTTTATATCTTATTTAAAACAGACTGAGACGTTCTTTAGGGGTTCGATGTGAAGACTATGAAGTTGCATATTAGGTAGATTTCATATAAAAATCTACCTATTGGTATGTGCTTCATCTCGGAATTTCGGAAAAATTTTGGTGCCAAACGACTATATATGATAAGCGGAGACGGAAAATCAAAATGAAAAAAAAATTTATATATATATATATATATATATATATATATATATATATATATATATATATATATATATATATATATATATATATATATATATATATATATATATATATATATATATATATATATATATATATATATATATATATATATATAACGATATGAGATATAACGGAATTTGGCGGCACTCTCACGGTCGCATTTTTCGACCTACACCAAAATAATTTTTTGTATGTGTTCCGGCAAATAATGTCTTGGACAAGTTCGTGAACTGGCCATATCCGGGTACCAGTTAAGTGGCTAGAGCCTAAAATGTCGAATAATCTAGGGCGCTATAACTTCCGTTTAAATCATAATATTTTAATAAAATTTATAAATATTGAATATTTGAACATATTTCTATCATTTTTATCCAGATGACCACTTTGGCGTTTCAGGTTCCTCAAAAATCAGCTGTTTCAAAAATTTGCTAAACTTTGCTGCCCTTGATCTAGCTGAAATGGCCAAGCTCATAGTTGAAAACTCTTTTTCACGTACTTAAAATATAAATCTTTCCAAAATTTTATAAAAATAATAGTTTAAATCTAACGGTTGAGACCCTACGGCTGTTGAAATAAAAACAAACGCAAAAAGCAATGCTTTCATCATGTTTCAGTTTATGTTATTTAAATTCATCTTAGCTTTTAAACATACTTTTCAGCTATAGCCTCAAAAAATTTCAGCTTTCTAACCCAAAAGGTCCCATTTTTATAAGCATTATAATGCAACCCTTACAAGAAAAATATCAACCCATTTAATACCATAGAAAAATTATCAAAATCTCTTTTGTTTTTATTTTTTTTACTAAGTAACCGTTTGAAAAAAGATTAAATAAGAACAAAAAAACACAACAACAAAAGATGATTTTGAAATAAAATTGTTTGATAATGTTATAAATTATGTGTGATGGTATAATTGTAGTTGTGACGTAGTTCATTTGATCTTTGGTGGATTTAATATGTTATTAAAAGTAGTTTAAACCAACTTAAATAAAACTGTTCCGAAATTGTATTGATGGAGTTAGTTCGGATAATGTATTTAATTTGGTTCGATAATTTTTTTGAATTATTCTGTTTCTACTTATATTTTTTATTTAAACTAATCTGACTTATCTAATTTTATTTGGACACAAAACCGTCTGGCCCCGAAATCTACCTATTTCTAGCGGATATACCTGCCGCTGGGATTTTCTTTTTTGTGTTCGTTTTTTATAAATTAATCGCAAGAGTCGAAATAACATAAAGTTTGTACCGAAATGATAAATTGAGGAATGTTGGTTGTAGGTTAGAAGATAAATTCGAAATGTTTGATAGAATTTTTCTTTCAGAGAAGGCATCTTATCTGGTAGACCATATATGCTTACATAAATTGGGTTTAACGGTTTTCAAAACAATCTTTTTACAAAATTTTACCTATTAACTAATCAAATATAACATCAATATTAATGAGGTATTTCAAACTCATTTAAAACATACAAATTTAAAATAATATGTCATACTAAATTCATTATTTCTTAATTTTTATTATTATTCTAGAATGCTCGACTTATAGTAGCGGAGGTGAACGACATAAAATTGCAAGCATTTTATAAAGGCTGATTCTTTAATATCATGTCACATATGTTGAGTAGCGAAATAGTCTTCAGTCAGTCAGCTGGATTCGTTAGCGTTTGGAGTGGGTGGGACTCCAATGTTGTAAAAAACCATGTATCTTGCCACTACTTTATAAAACCTGAAAATTCGTTTGAGAGTAGAATATTAATTAAAAATAAGTTTTATGATTGTCAGTCACTCCAATCCTGTAACCGAACGCGTCAGTCACGCGTTGAAGTTGTAAAAAAACGGTACATCGTGCAAGTACTTTATAAAATCTGGAATTTAGTATACAGATGAAGAATATTGTTATAATTACAAAAAATGTAGTCAGTCAGTTTACTTCTGGGTTGCCGTTTTGTAATACGGCGCGCTCAATAAATATTAACATATATTGAATGAAGTTTCTTTTTTCAATGGATATTCATTTTATTGCATGAACATTGAAGCTGATCTACTTGAACGACTATTAAAATATATAATATTAAACTTAAATAACAAAATTAATAGAATCATATACAGATTTTAATAAAGTGTATTCAACAAATTCCTTTTAGTCTTGAGTATGAAATAGTGTTCTAATATGAGTCGCTGCAGTTGTTGTAAACATCACTTGAATCATCATTTTCTGAATCAGTTATATCTGACAATTCAGATATAACTGATAGATTTTTATATCTGACAGTTTTTTTATATTGCCTTTGAAACTCCCCCACAATCACACCCCCCGCAAGTCTAACGGCTCTTATTTTCTACATCATAAATAATTAATCTATCTATAAAAATTAAATTCGATCGGCATCAAATCACTAACCAAAATGCAACGCTGCCTCTCGGTCTAAAATATCTTTTCAAATATTTAGAATTAAATGGCGGAAATAGTCAACTAAATTTTTGACTATCTCAATTTAGAATTTTTAGTGCTAAATAGCATGGATGGGAACACAGTTTTAGACCGTATTCATGTTGCAAATGAAATATTAAATAAAACTGCATGTAAGAAAACAATGTAGACAAAATTGAACTATTATTCCCATACTGAAATAAACATGTCCTATTTCCAATCGAAATGCAATTGTCTTAACCTCACCGTGCGGTCACATATGGCGAATCAAACTACGGAATTGCTTCAACAACTCTACAATTATAAATCGATGAAGTTGAGACAATCACACGAAATATTTATGTGAAAGTAAAATATAGTCCAATTAATCTCAAATACTTAAATTTTAAAATGAAAAATCCATGATATAAGGCCAAAGAAAATTTTTTTCAGGGAAATAGTTATTATCTTTATTCAACTACTGTTATTTTGGATATAACACTTTGTATTTTAAAAAAACCTCATTCTGTTGTTAGGAAAATGTTATCGTGTAGTTGTCCCAATCACAGTGAAATTGATTGCAAATAATTTTTCTTTGCAGGAATACTAAACTGCCAACTTCGAGATGAGGTTGTCATGAACTTCTTAAACCAACTTAAACCAAATGAAACCAACGCGTGTTTTGTTACTTGCACTGCACGACTGACACCTAGGATAACTATCAAACAAGTTTGATACAACTGTCAAACATTTGTTATTCTCAAAAACTAAACACATTGAAATTAAAATTTTCAAACATTAAAATACATTTTTTTTTTAAATCGAAGCAACCTTATTTTTTTGTGAAGTTTGGTTGTTGCTATGGTTAACATATTTTATAAACTTTTAAAATTTAAAATATCAAGACTTCGGTCTGGGTAAAGGATTTTGATATAGTTTTCGGCAAAAAACTTTCACGGGGACATGGTTTTTAGTTTTGGGCAGCGATGTATATCAAACATAACTCTTTGTTAAAGTACAAGTATTTTTTATATCTGTTTAAAAGTTTATTACAAAACTAACACGAAACATCAATACGTTGCCGGAAAATTATAATCAAAATTCCAAAAATATTGTTAAATTAAATAAAATCAAACTTTTTCAAAATTTCAAAAATATTCCAAAAATTAGAATGAAATCAAATATTTAAACTTTTTCTAAATTCCGATAATATGCCAAAAATTCTTAAAAATTCAAACTTTTCCAAAATTCTAAAAATATTGCAAAAATTATTACAAAATCAAAAACTCAAACTTTTTTCAAAATTCCAAAAATTATAATAAAATCAAAAATTAAAAATTTTTCAAAATTCTAAAAATATTCCAAAAATTCTTACAAAATCAAAAATTAAAACTTGACAACATTTTTTTGACAAACTTATAATGCCATAATTCTCAATAATAATAATAAAACCGAAGTAGTTTCATTTCAAACAAACAATTTTTTTCTCCAAAAAATTGGGTAAAAAATAAATAAAAATCTTTCTTTTGACACACTTGACAACATTTTTTTGACAAACTTATAATGCCATAATTTTCAATAATAATAATAAAATTTCATTTCCAACAAACAATTAATTTTATTTTTTTTGCAAAAAATTAGGTAAAAAAATAAATAAAAATCTTTCTTTTGACACACTTGACAACACTTTTTTGACAAACTTATAATGCAATAATCTAGTTTTTGATCTCACATACCAATCCCGACCATCAAGATTTCTCCAAATTTAATGTTCCTACTCGTAATCACTTAAAATGAACGTTTTTTAAGCCAAAAATATGAAAATTTGCTATTTTTGACACACATAATGATTTTTTTGACACACTTCCGGTACAGTTATCGAACACAGCGTCCTTTCGGACCTGTGCCTTGTGAA
This sequence comes from Diogma glabrata, assembly GCA_963693315.1. Taxonomy (NCBI): domain Eukaryota; kingdom Metazoa; phylum Arthropoda; class Insecta; order Diptera; family Cylindrotomidae; genus Diogma; species Diogma glabrata. Next base: position 220,329,491 of record OY856188.1, on the reverse strand, counting down.
TACCTATTTTTAGAAAAAAAAATTTTTCAAATCCCTCCAGCCGTTTTCCCTGCAGCGTAGGTAATGACGGACGGCCGGCCGGCCGGTCGGCAGACAGACACACATTTTTTTTTTTGCTTTTTTAGAATCAGCTGGTCCTAAAACGTCGAGAAATGCCAAAAAAAGTGGGGGTAAGAATTTGACTTTGAGCTCATGAATGTAATACTTAGGTCTTTCAGACCGAAGTAAATTGAATAAAACTACAAAGCCTACTGATAAAATAAGTATTTTTGTATCTCATGTACATTTAATTTAATCGATTTAATGTCATATATAATAGCACCAAGAATTGTTTTAATCTTTAATTATTAATGCATGATTACCATATATCCTGGTGGTTTGATAGCCGACAATCATACCATAAAATGAGCTATCAAAAATGAAAAAATCAGCCGTGTAAACATGCTTATTACGTAATAAATGCACAGTTTATACGAATTTCACTGTACGAATTACGAATTTTATTTTTAAAAAATCATATCTTAAAAACCGGTTTCAATTGGGATGAAACCGGTTTTTTTATTTATAGTTTTTTGCTGGTTTAACTGAAAACCATGTTTTACAGAAACCCCGGTTTACTGCGAAACTGGTTTTGCTACCCCTTCTGCAAGTGATCGCCTCTTATGGAAAAATTTAGTTGAATCACATTTTGTGATTGCTCCTTACAAATAAATGCAATGGCTAAAACATTTTCAAGTTACAGTAATAATCGTACAACGTTACTAATGCAAACATATATTGGTTTTGCTGAACAGATCTACCGTTTCTACTTTTTTGACTGACGGAAATCCGCTTATTTTATAATAGTTTTTAATTTACTTAAGGCAAATCATTAACAAAAATTAATAATTTTTAAATAATGATAATGAAGTAAAATTTATTATTATTTAATTTTATTGCTTCAATTTCGTTTTCGCAATAGTGTTAAGCTAATGATCTTTTTTGCTCTAAATTGTTTTGAAATGTTATTTGTAGGAGAAAATCAGTCTCATAAATTTCCGGTAAAACTTGGTTGTAAATAGTTTTTAAATTAAATCCGCAATCTTATGAATTTAATTATTCACATTTGATAAACTTAACCACAAATGACTCATCTCAGACTGAAGCTGAACTGAAGTTTCGTTATATTTATATCGAGGCAAGCAATTTTGAATTGTCTTTTCTCTGTTTTTGTTGCATCTCTCCTGTACTTAATTATTTTACTAATTTGTTTTCAATAATATTTAGTTTTATGTTTTATTAGAAAACGACAAGAAATAGCTCTGTATTTGTATCATAGTAAAAATTGAAAACCAAATATGCTCGGTATAAATTTTATTACTGTTTGCAAAACAAAAACTATTTCACCGTAAGCTTTTTTCATCAGCTTCTGAAAATAGTAAAATTACCATAACTTCGTTTTACTTTTTGAACTTTAAAAATAACTCATAAAAAATAGTTGAACAAAGAAATAGTTTTTCAAAATAGTTAGGGCAAAACTCTAGATAAATATCTAATTTACAAAAAAAAGTTACGGAATTTTTGTTAGTCATTTGCTGGTGATTGTGATCTCATATCAAGTAGAAAGCAGGTGTGATCATCTAAAAAACAAAAATATTTTGTTGCGAGAGTTTGTTTTAATAAATTATATATAACAAAACGCATTATATGGGTGTTGATAAATTAAATTATAAGAAAAGTTAATGTTTGTAATTAATCTTATATTGAAATTTATGTCAAACAATAAAAACACGTTAGGTAATAAATAAAAAAACGTACAAAAAAGGTTCACACCAACTTATCTAGTATATATGAAAATAAACACGTTTATGGAAAACTAGTGAATTGGCTGCGATTACTTAAAAGTTTTTCATACTATTGTTAAAAAAAATGCAATTTATATTTTTCCATAATATATATGTGCTCTGCATATTTGATTACAGTTTACATCGCATAAACAAAATACTTTAGACAGAAATACACATGTTAAAAAATCGGTATTGAAAATTCATTTGAATTCATAATATAATAATAACAAAATTTTAGGAATATATTAGTAGTAAGAAATGTTAATTTATTTTGATTAGATATATGATAGCAAGCGCATTCTTTTATGTTGAATTGGCTAAAACTCACCTTCATCCGATGGAATGGTAACATTTTCAGACAGATATTATATTTTTGTATTCTTGATTAATGCCGTAATAGATTGTTGTCTGTGATCCTGATATGAACAGTCAATTGTAAAAGATGCAAATTATGTATTTAATTATTGGAAAGGTTAACAGTGATCGTTTGTTATCATTGATAGAACGATTTTAAACGGAATTTTAATAGTAAAATTTATTTACTGGTTATTGTCATTTTCAATACTTTGTTTAGCAATAACACGCAATGGTGAATGTGAATTCGTTATTTCTTAATTTTATTCTTAAAGTTATTTCTTAATTTTGTTTTGAACGGCGTGTTTTCCATTATTTCTAAACTAAATTTGTATCTATCAATTATGTCATCATATTATTTCATCAGGTTAACTTAATCCCAATCCCAATTGGTATGGTATCTGCGCATATTATGAGACGTTAATTAATAATTTATAATATTTAACATGTTTAGTGTTTAGTAACCAGCTTAAAAAAAAAACTTGCACTATTAACAGATATATTGTGTGACCAGCTTTTGTCAAATAGTAGTACCCGCTCCAGCAATACTTTCCTTACGAATTTCAATGATATGAACGGAAGCATTCTATGTAGATTTTTCATGTCTATACATGACATCTCATAACCAACGAGAAGGTGTATTGAGCAGGTGCTCAGTGGGAAGCACTATAGTTTCGGTAGAGAACTGTTGAACAAAGGAACAAACAAACAAACACGAGCTATCTGAAACTTACCACCCTGAGTCTAAATACTACTCAACAGAAAAATGAAATTTTTATCTCAGAAACAAAAAATCCTAGTTTATAATTTTATTTTATTTGAGCACTTTTAGTACTCCTTAAAAGTAAAAAATTATTTAATTATTTAAATCGTTCTTGCTCTAAAAGTGAATTCTTTTTTATATCACTCCTTTGGAGAGATGATATTTTAATTTTTTTTCATTCCATATGCAGAAGAAGAAAATTAGTAGTTTTTCGTCATGTTTTTATTTATTTTATAACAATACTTGCATAAATTGAAGAAAACATTCAGGAGAATAATATACTTATTATTATAAATTATTTTCAATGTGTGAGTATATATGAATGAAAATATCTATTAAGAATGAAAATATCTATCTAATAATGGTTTATTTTGTTATAATCCGCAACTATAACAATAACATCTGGGATATTCTAACTTTGTTTCGTAATTTTTAGCATAAGAAGATTTAGGTTTTCCTTACGTTTTCAATTTTTAATAGAGGTCGTATGACAATCTTCCTACTTATGCAGTAGAACCTATTATCTATACTAACAAATCAACCAAAAAAAGAGAGAAAAAACGAAACGTAAACTAGTCCGGTATCAATTAATAAATATTAAATGGTAAATACTAATTTACAGTGCTGCTTGCCGTTGGCACTTGGTGTAAGTATTCAAATAACATTAGTGTTATAGCACTTGTTACTTTACGTGTTTATAGCACTTGTTACTTTACGCAGAATAACTTAACGTTAATTGATAAAAAATCCCAAGGTTTATTTTTAGATACTCTATATTTATTTCGGTTTGTTAGACCAGATACTCCTAAAGATGGTCCAACAAACCGAAATATATATAGAGTATCTAAAAATAAACCTTGTTGTTTTTTTAATCAATTAACTTTTAATTTATTCTGCGTAAAGTAACAAGTGCTTTAAACATAATGTTATAGGTAAATACTAATAATTATTCAATATAAGAAATAGTTAATGGAAGTATTATGACCAGAAATCCTACTCAGCTGTCTCGAATCACCATAAAAAACAAAAAGCTATATTCGTTGATAGATGAATATGATAGAAAATTCTACTTATTCCTTATGAATAAAAAACAACCGCGAAACAACAAAGATTGATTATCTAATATATGGCACAATCAGAGCCGGGACGAGGCTTAATTACGCCCTACCCTAGTAAAAGAGAATTAGTGAATTCATACAATAGTTCATCATAAAAATCATGATTACCAATGAAACGTATATGAGCTTGTGATGTGAATTCACTTATTTACTTTTGTATAAGCTCTTCTCTTCTAATGAATCTTTCAATGAAAACCATGCTGACTTCATTATGAATATCAGTATTATGGAACTCATGAAGTTATTGATGAAAATCTATCGAAAACTAATGAATGATAAAACAGAGAGTTCATGAATGAACTTCATCAGGAATATCACTATCAACAAACCGACTAAATAATTAATGAATTTTCCTAAAAGATTCATCACTGATGGAATGATAGAATTCATTAGCAAATTTCAGTAAGAACTTCACTACTATAGAATAGTCGAACTCATTGATTACTTATTTATTATAATCGAAATCAGTCATGGAGTTAGTGAAATCAATGTGAACATAGAGCGTAAAACCCGTACAGAATATTTAGAATAAAAATAGTATGAACTACAGAATAAAATATAGAATAAAAGAAAATTGTGGTATTTTAAAAGCCATTTTTATGTTTTAAATTAGAATTTTATTAATTATAAATTTTTTGAGGCATTAAAATTAATTTAATGAAGCATCAATATTTTTTAAAGAGATGGTTCTTCCTTCTTCCTCTATGATTTAGACGCGTCAGTTTTTTCCTGAAATTGAAAATTATGATAACAAAAAATTATTGTACTACAGCTTCTTCTATTTTCTGTACCGTTATTCACTATTGATTTGTATATTGTTTTTTAACACAATATTTCACTTTTAAACAAAAACTGACAAAAATCACAAAGTTGTAGCTCTAAAAGTAAAAACAAAACTAGAAAAATTTGTTGACTATGTTTACAAGATACATCAAGAAGAATCAAAAAATGCAACGAGAGTAAAGAGAGGCAGAGAAAAATGTTAGTTGCTGATAATTATCATGAAAGTAATTCAGAATTTCATCAAAATATTCATCACAGGATCAGATATTTATTTCTTTTAAGAAATACAATGAAAATATCATCAATACTTCAATATTTTTTGCTTAACTGTAGTTGTTTAATATTTTTTTGTAAATTTTATTTGTAAACTGGTGAACAATTTTGACTAGGGTAGGCAAGAATAACATTTGACGCCCCAACCCACCTCTTCCCTCCACATAGTTGGTTTGTTTTAAACACTGTTGTTTAAACACTGTTTAACAAAAAATAAAAATATATAAAAACATTGGTTTGAACAAAAATTGTTTTTTGTGAATATAGCAATGTCACTTATTTGCTTTCTAATAGAACTGTTGTATAATGTCGTATTTTATCGTTTTTAATACATTTACATCTTACACACGCCATTAAAATTTTAAAATTTTTTAGAAGTAATTACATGTTGGTACAAAAGTGCTGGCGGATCTGGTATTCGATTATCGACAAAACGTTCGATGGAGAAGCTCTTGCAATTCGTTTAATTTCTAAATAAAAAAGTGGCAAATATGTGTTATTACTGTGAATCAAAAGGAACAACCTGATTCTGAAAAGAAAATTATTCGCTTAATGATTCGCTGCGAGATTTGTAAAATTACGATACATATTTCATCTCATAGACTTGATATAATATTTTCCATTTTTTAATAAAAAGTGTTCTGTTAAAGAATTGACAATATGTGTCACAACAACATATTTTAGGTTCTACAACTACACATTGTAGGGTTCACAACTACATGCGTTCTGAGATCTTGTTTGGACGCCCCCGAGACTATTAAGTCCGGCAAAACATTCCGTTTGTACGATGTACGGACAAAGAAATCCCTTTGCATTCTATCACTATGATAGTGAGTGATTTTAACAATTGGACTGTTTGCACAAACCGATTGACGTGTAAAACAGGAAGAAGAATATGATCGAGGCATGATGGATACGATTTCAAATATTAACATTTTTTACCAAATACTTAACATGGACTTGATAAAAAAGACTGAGAACCTTTATAAAATTTTAAAACCAGTCACAAACGTTGGGAAGAAAATGAATTTAGTCTTACTTTTAGCCAATAAGTAATTTGGAAACTGTTACGACATGATTTGGATTTTTTTTGGTTATTTTGGCAGCCTTAGCGAATATTTACGAATTTGGAAACAGATCTACTTAGCCTTGTGATCAGTGTTGCAAAACGAAAAAAAATCGTAGCGTTAAGCGTTTCGTTTTTATAGCATTATATTTATTTTAATGGTACGTTTTTTCGTTATGGAACAAAAAATGTTATATTTCTTTGTGTTATTAAAACCTTTTAGCTACGTTATTTTAAAATTAAATGTAATCTTAAAACTATATTTAAAAATTATTCGGGATTTTTTTGAGCAATTAAACTCAGGTACCTAAGAAAGTATGTAATTTGATTTTTTTCAATTCATAGGTATGGTTGGAAATATTTCAGTAAAAACTCTGTTTTTCTCTTTTACGTGTTTCGGTTGGGATTCGAACTCGCAAACTCATCAGTGCCAGAGTGAATTAAAATCAAAAATTTCAGAATGCTCATTATTTTATCACAAATATCAAAAAATTTTAGAACTACCAAAATCTTTAGTTAAAGCGTGCACATTAGACTATTCGTTAAAAATTAAATTTTCCGAGACGCCCCCTAAAAAAAATCTTTGTGGTCAAAAAACCACGAGGGCATTATTTTGTTTTTTAAATCAAAAGAACACGTGCACCGAAATCATCGAAGTTGATTTTTTGAAAAATTCGTAGATATTTTCTAATATCTCATAAAATATGCAGATTTTTAAAAAAGTCATACATACATTTTTGTAGGAAATTTTATTCTCTACAGAGCAATTCCACGTCACCGCAACATCGATGGTCCCGACTTCCTCTGATTTCGATAAAATTTCATACACAGATAACCAATGACAAAAAATAATACAATTTCTTTCGAAAAATGAAATTTCGCTCTCAAAGTCTTACGGGTTGGCGAAACATTAGTATCTTTGGCTACCGATTTCTAACGATTGAGTAAACCGATTTAAGTCATTTATAGCTCATTAGAAAGGTAATTGATAAACCTTATAAAAAATTATTTAAAAAATTTTTTAATTATTTTTTCACTAAAATGTATAGTTCTCATGAAATTTTGAAAATGAACTTGTAAGTTTTCGTAATTTATAGAAAACATTAAAATTAAAGAGGACGAAAAAGTCCTAAGATCTAATGCTATAGAATAAAATGTATAAAAAATAAGCGTGACAAAAAAAAAATCAAAATTAGTACTTTTTCGTCAAAATTTTCATTATTCGGTTTTACTTGTTTCGAAGAATTTCAAGTTTTATTTCAAAATATCATCGTAAATATAGGTTTTAAGAAAAAGATTACTTAGTCCTTTTTTGTAGAAAATTAAATTTCCTACAAAAATTATTGTAAGATTTTTTAAAACTACACATTTTATGAGATATTAACGATTTTATCAAAAAGTCAACTTCGATGATTTTGCGGCACGTGTTCTTTTGATTTAAAAAAAAAATAATGCCCTCGTGGTTTTTTGACCACAAAGAATTTTTTAGGAGGCGTCTTGGAAAATTCAATTTTTAACGACCAGTCTAGTGCACATAAATTGAAAAAGAGCAGATAAGTCGGATTTTATACAACCGATATTTGCAAAATCATCTAAGAAACGAAACAAAATATTTACGTTATCGTTACGTTTTACGTTATTGTCACGCAAATGCATTTTTAAAACGTTACAAAGGTAATTATTATTAATAACGCTACTTAATTTCGTTATTTCTTTTTTACGTTAAGTTACGACTAACGTTTTGCAACACTGCTTGTGATGCAAAAACCGAATTCCACGCGTTTAGTCAGCATCTATGACATCGTTACATTACGTTGCTGTGTAACTATATCCGAATGCACTTGTTAATGAAAATTTCATTGTTTTAGAAAACAAAGAAAATGAATTGGCATCACTTTCATCGAAGAAAGTTGCCACTAAAATGTTCCACATTTTATAAATTATGTACCACTACCAAATTAACTCTGTTTCATTTTTCATGAAGGATTTTTGTGGAAAATTATCTGACGCTAAATGGGTGACCACTGCCCCTTCTTTAGATTTCAATTTAATTGGACTAAAAAGTGAAATAAAGTAGCTTGTATTTTGAGATCAATCTCTACGTCAGTTGGAATTGTGCACGTTTTTTCGAAATTTGACTTGGTACATAAGAGAAACTCCTAAGCCGATTTTATACGGAAAAGCTAGTTTTTATTAATCAACCAATGAATGGTATAGTTTGAAATACTCATGATACCGATTGTTTTGAGATTTTTAAATGCAAATATATATTTTAAATTGAAATAACAAAAAATTAAAATTGCTTTCAAATTCAAAATCTTGTTGTTTTGAATGTTTTGTTTCACCAATGTTCTTATGACTTTATGAGGCTGATATGAATATTGTAATCCGTAATTTATAATCGTCAAAAACTCTATTTCTTTATTCAATCAAATTTTTTACCTATTTTCCATATTTTTTTCATGTTGAGATAGGTATGTGCATCAGGTCATTCGGTACTCGGGTAATACATAGGTCACCGATTTCTTATCATAATTAAAATTTCTCAAGTTTATGTTAGCGAATAAAGACAAACATGTCATTAGACTGAGGGATAAATAACTCTTGGGCATCTTGGGACTATTTGAGTAGCTTCTGAGAATATTCAAGAAATCTAGAGAATCTTAAAAAAGATTCATAACAATCGTCACAAAATCTTGAGAATCTTACCGAATCTTTGGATAATTCTGAAAAAATCTTGAGTATATTTGGACATACAGAGTTTCTTCAGATAATGAAGGGAACCATGAGAATCTTAAAAATATGAAGAGAACCTTAGAGGAAATCTCTAGAGAACCTTTAAATAATCTTAAAATATCTAGGATACTTATTTTCTTTGCGATTTTCCACTCCAATTAGATATTTTAATTTAAAACAAAAAAAAACGAATCTTCCTTCGTAGTATAAAATATATTAAAAACAAGAAATTTTTTTTCACAATTTCTGCGCCCTTCAAATAAAACGCCCTATGTGAGCGCCTGGTTCGGCTACCCCTTGTATCGGCACTGGGCACAAATATATGGATATTACAAAATAGATGAATAATGGATGATGAAATGCTGGTAATGATGAATACCGAGTTACCAGTGAAAATGAGAAATCACCAATAATTTGTGTTTAGTTATTAAATCACCTGAGTTGAAACAAATTTAATTAATCTATTCAGCATATAAATTAAGCTAGCTTACATGACGCTTGACGGATATTTATTATAAATATAAAAAATATAACCATATACCTCAAGAATTAAAATTTTTGGTCATAATCTAAAAAATAATAATTAATATATGTTAATTAATTTTTATGTTTAATGACCTTGTACATTTTTATCTTCCAAAATTCTTTATCTATTGTAGAGCGGTGTTGGTATGTCATAAAAATAGAAAAATATTAATTAGAATCGTTTTGATCCATCAAAAATGTTTGATTATTTTATTGTTTATTAGGTATGCCTTCAATGGATTTGTATTTAGTTCTTTTGTCTTATGTGTTCAGTGTTACCGTCTAAGACAGTATCTGTTTTAGTTAAAAGTTAAATATATATCAAAGAAAATTTAAATACGTTTGTATGGTTTTGTTTTCTTAGAATATTATTTTTAAAACTCAAATAATAGCGTTTGGTTATTTTGTTTGTTTTGTTAATTTACTTTACATTTCAAGCGTATAATCTTCCTCGCATGATTTATTTTACGCACCTAGAGAATAAAAAGAAACATATTTTACACCAAAATGGTAAATAACCTATATTTGAGTTCCAAAACTGACGTTTCATTTCTTTATTAAAAAATCGTCGAAATAATATACAAACATTTTATGAAGTAGTTATTTTGTTTCTTTGCTTATATTAATACATCTTGCTTGAATCTAATGAATTATTTTGTTTGACATTTCGAGTTTGTTAGAATTGTCCCCCTTTTATTTTGTTTATTAAAATTAAATAATGTTAATAATGTAAAGTTTAATTTATAGTTTTTGTCGAATATTTACGAGCAATTTATTTTTGGATGAAAGTTAAGTTACCACAAATATTGAGCGATTAGTATTATCGTCGTCGAAATTGAAACTTAAATTTTTAATAATGGACAAAATTTATAAGAATTACATTCTACTTCATAACAATGTTGACACACACAAAAACGTTTCGATATAGTTGTTGTTCCCAGCTCCCCGTGGCTTAAAATGCGATTTTATATTTTTCAATTTAAAATAAAAATTTGAATTGTGATTATAACTTTAGAATTAAAAATAACATTATTTATTTAAATAATATAACTGTAAAAATTTGAATACGTATAATAAATTAAATATAAGTATGTGGTAATAATTGGAATTTAGTTATTTTTTGTAAGATCTCACTCAACTCAACGATGATGTAACCGATGAAAACAATCTGCAAACAATAAATTCCCCTTACAATAGATTATTGTTTGTCACGTTTTTTATAAAATTACACTCGATATTTCTTTATAAGATTTTAGTCCGAAATAAAATAAGTTTAATTTTATCTTCTATGACCAATTGTAAATACCATAGAAAACAGGACCTATGGCAATTAATTAAATCGTTAAGTAAATTGATGAGGTGTATTTGAATACCAAGAAGAACAAAGAACTTCGACGAAATATATTTTTGAGAACATTAAGTAGAAATAAAGTAGTTACTATGATTATGTTTGGTAAGTTGATAAATTCGTGATCTATCTACCAATAAAACAAATTGATATCGTTTCGTTTTATTATATATTTTTTGGAATATATACATATATATATATATATATATATATATATATATATATATATATATATATATATATATATATATATATATATATATATATATATATATATATATATATATATATATATTATATATATATATATATATATATATATATATATATATATATATATATATATATATATATATATATATATATATATATATATATATATATATATATATATATATATATATATATATATATATATATATATATAATATATATATAAATATATATATATATATATATATATATATATATATATATATATATATATATATATATATATATATATATATATATATATATATATATATATATATATATATATATATATATATATATATATATATATATATATATATATATATTAGACTGGTCGTTAAAAACTAAATTTTGCGAGACGCCCCCTAGAAAAATTCTTTGTGGCCAAAAAACCACAACGGCATTATTTTTTTTTTTTTTAAGTCAAAAGAACACGTGCCGCAAAATCATCGAATTTTATTTTTTGACAAAATTGTTAATATCTCATAAAATATGCAGATGTAAAAAAAAATCACATAATCTTTTTTGTAGGAAATTTAATTCCCTACAAAAAAGGTCCAAGTCATTTTTTTCCTAAAACCTATATTTCTGATGATATTTTGAAATAAAGTTTGAAATTCTTCGAAACTCGTAAAACCAAATGATGAAAATTTCGACGAAAAAGTACTAATTTTGATTTTTTTTGTCACGCTTATTTTTTTATACATTTCATTCTATAGCACAAGAAGAAAGTTAGGACTTTTTCGTCATCTTTATTTTTTATGTTTTTTAAAAATTACGAAAACTTTCAAGTTTATTTTCAAAATATTATGAGAACTATACGTTTTCGGGAAAAAATGACTTGGACCTTTTTTGTAGAGAATTAAATTTCCTACAAAAATGGTTGTGTCATTTTTTTTGACATCTGCATATTTTATGAGATATTTGAAAAAATCTACGAATTTTTCAAAAAATCAACTTCGACGATTTTGCGGCACGTGTTCTTTTGATTTAAAAAAAAAAAAAATGATGCCGTTGTGGTTTTTTGACCACAAAAAATTTTTCTAGGGGGCGTCTCGGAAAATTTAGTTTTTAACGACCAGTCTAATATATATATATATATATATATATATATATATATATATATATATATATATATATATATATATATATATATATATATATATATATATATATATATATATATATATATATATATATATATATATATATATATATATATATATATATATATATATATATATATATATATATATATATATATATATATACATACATATATATTTTTTAATTTGGGTACACAAAATTTATATGACGGTAATACGACGAAATGAACTGAAACAAATTTTTCTTTTAGGATTCTATCTTATTCAACACATTCCGTAGAATTTGGTTTGTTTAGGTGAAACTAGAAATTTTAGCTCAAAGTCAAAAAAATTACAAATTTTTGGTATTTCCTAGAAACACGAAATTTTAGTTTAAATTTTTTATTAATCTCGTTCATTTAACATTTTTGTGTCCTAGAGTTTTAAATTACCTTTAAAAGAAAAAAAAATGGCGTGCTTTCGTTATCTATATCTCGAGGTACTTAAATATTATAGTAAGGCAATGTTCATAAAAACTTAACTTCAAACTGCCTGCATAATTTTTTCTTTATATTTTTTATCATGTTCAATTCTAATTTTATATTCTAAAGGATTTCTTTCAAACTAATATGGTTGTGAATATAGTAACCAGTGATTTTAACCCTTAATCACCCATATCAACCTCAACGAGGTTGTGGTTGTTTTTCCAATAAGCATTGCAGCAACTGGCCGTCTCCGAATTTTATTATAGTTTTAGTTAAAAACACCATCTGCACCAGAAATATTCCTCTTTGAACGTTTCGAAAAATATTGGTAAAATATTGGAAAAAATATGGAGGGGCTGAAATCTCACAGCTCTGAGATATCAAGACTTCGGTCTGGGTAAAGGATTTTGATATAGTTTTCGGCAAAAAACTTTCACGAGGACATGGTTTTTAGTTTTGGGCAGCGATGTATATCAAACATAACTCTTTGTTAACGTACAAGTATTTTTTATATCTGTTTAAAAACTTATTACAAAACTAACACGAAATATCAATACGTTGCCGGAAAATTATAATCCAAATCCAAAAATTTTGTTAAATTAAATAAAATCAAACTTTTTCAAAATTCCAAAAATATTCCAAAAACTAGAATGAAATCAAATATTTAAACTTTTTCTAAATTCCGATAATATTCCAAAAATTCTTAAAAATTCAAACTTTTCCAAAATTCTAAAAATATTGCAAAAATTATTACAAAATCAAAAATTAAAACTTTTTTCAAAATTATAATAAAATCAAAAATTTTAAATTTTTCAAAATTCTAAAAATATTCCAAAAATTCTTACAAAATCAAAATATGAAGCTTTTTTCAAAATTCTAAATATATATCTATATAAAATTCAAAAATTCTATTTTTTTCCAAATTCTAAAAATATTGCAAAAATTATAACAAAATCAAAAATTGAAACCTTTTGCAAAATTCCAAAAATTAGAATGAAATCAAATATTGAAACTTTTTTTAAATTCCAATAATAATCCAAAAATTCTTAAAAATGCAAACTTTTTCCAAAATTCTAAAAATATTGCAAAAATTATTACAAAATCAAAAGTTGAAAATTTTTTCAAAATTCCAAAAATTATAATAAAATCAAAAATTAAAAATTTTTCAAAATTCTTAAAATATTCCAAAAATTCTTACGAAATCAAAAATTAAAACTTTTTCAGAAATTCTAAAAATAATGCAAAAATTATTACAAAATCAAAAATACAAACTTTTTCAAAATTCCAAAAATATTTCAAAAACTATAACAAATTCAAAAATGTCCATGTCCAATTTCATTTTCAATTATATTTACTACATAAAAACAGCTACATTTTTTTTCCAACAAATTGGCTAAAAAATAAATGAAATTATTTTTTGACACACTTGACATTATTTTTTGACAAACTTATAATGCCATAATTCTCAATAATAATAACAAAATTTCATTTCAAACAATTTTATTTTTTCCTAAAAATTGTGTAAAAATAAAAAAAAATCTCTCTTTTGACACACTTGACAACATTTTTTTGACAAACTTATAATGCCATAATTCTCAATAATAATAAATAAAACTCATTTCAAACAAACAATAATTTTATTTTTTTTCCAAAAAATTAGGTAAAAAAATAAATAAAAATCTTTCTTTTGACACACTTGACAACATTTTTTTGACAAACTTATAATGCAATAATCTAGATTTTAGTCTCACATACCAATCCCGACCATCAAGATTTCTCCAAATTCAATGTTTCTACTCGTAATCACTTAAAATGAACGTTTTTTAACCAAAAAATACGCAAATTTCCTTGTTTTGACACACTTGACGATTTTTTTGACACACTTCCGGTACAGTTATCAAACACATCGTCCTTTCGGCTCTTCCCATTGAGTAAACCTATTTTTAGAAAAAAAAATTTTTGAAATCCGTTCAGCGGTTTTCTAGATTTCGTCGGTTGTGACGGACGGCCGGACGGCCGGCCGGCAGACAGACACTCATTTTTTTTTTTTGCTTTTTAGAATCAGTAGGTCCTAAAACGTCGAGAAATGCCAAAAAAAGTGGGGGAAAGAATTTCACTTTGAGCTCATGAATGTAATACTTAGGTCTTTCAGACCGAAGTAATATCAATACGTTGCCGGAAAATTATAATCCAAATCCAAAAATTTTGTTAAATTAAATAAAATCAAACTTTTTCAAAATTCCAAAAATATTCCAAAAACTAGAATGAAATCAAATATTTAAACTTTTTCTAAATTCCGATAATATTCCAAAAATTCTTAAAAATTCAAACTTTTCCAAAATTCTAAAAATATTGCAAAAATTATTACAAAATCAAAAATTAAAACTTTTTCAAAATTATAATAAAATCAAAAATTTTAAATTTTTCGAAATTCTAAAAATATTCCAAAAATTCTTACAAAATCAAAATATGAAGCTTTTTTCAAAATTCTAAATATATATCTATATAAAATTCAAAAATTCTATTTTTTTTCCAAATTCTAAAAATATTGCAAAAATTATAACAAAATCAAAAATTGAAACCTTTTTCAAAATTCCAAAAATATTCCAAAAATTAGAATGAAATCAAATATTGAAACTTTTTTTAAATTCCAATAATAATCCAAAAATTCTTAAAAATGCAAACTTTTTCCAAAATTCTAAAAATATTGCAAAAATTATTACAAAATCAAAAGTTGAAAATTTTTTCAAAATTCCAAAAATTATAATAAAATCAAAAATTAAAAATTTTTCAAAATTCTTAAAATATTCCAAAAATTCTTACGAAATTAAAAATTAAAACTTTTTCAGAAATTCTAAAAATAATGCAAAAATTATTACAAAATCAAAAATACAAACTTTTTCAAAATTCCAAAAATATTTCAAAAACTATAACAAATTCAAAAATGTCCATGTCCAATTTCATTATTAATTATATTTACTACATAAAAACAACTACATTTTTTTTCCAAAAAATTGGCTAAAAAATAAATGAAATTATTTTTTGACACACTTGACATTATTTTTTGACACACTTGACATTATTTTTTGACAAACTTATAATGCCATAATTCTCAATAATAATAATAAAATTTCATTTCAAACAATTTTATTTTTTCCTAAAAATTGTGTAAAAATAAAAAAAAATCTCTCTTTTGACACACTTGACAACATTTTTTTGACAAACTTATAATGCCTTAATTCTCAATAATAATAAATAAAACTCATTTCAAACAAACAATAATTTTATTTTTTTTCCAAAAATTAGGTAAAAAAATAAATAAAAATCTTTCTTTTGACACACTTGACAACATTTTTTTGACAAACTTATAATGCAATAATCTAGATTTTAGTCTCACATACCAATCCCGACCATCAAGATTTCTCCAAATTCAATGTTTCTACTCGTAATCACTTAAAATGAACGTTTTTTAACCAAAAAATACGCAAATTTCCTTGTTTTGACACACTTGACGATTTTTTTGACACACTTCCGGTACAGTTATCAAACACATCGTCCTTTCGGCT
Organism: Diogma glabrata; assembly: GCA_963693315.1. NCBI lineage: Eukaryota > Metazoa > Arthropoda > Insecta > Diptera > Cylindrotomidae > Diogma > Diogma glabrata. The sequence goes on along the minus strand of OY856188.1, from coordinate 220,313,308 downwards.
CTTCCCATTGAGTAAACCTATTTTTAGAAAAAAATTTTGAAATCCGTTCAGCGGTTTTCTAGATTTCGTCGGTTGTGACGGACGGCCGGACGGCCGGCCGGCAGACAGACACACATTTTTTTTTTTTTGCTTTTTTAGAATCAGTAGGTCCTAAAACGTCGAGAAATGCCAAAAAAAGTGGGGGTAAGAATTTCACTTTGAGCTCATGAATGTAATACTTAGGTCTTTCAGACCGAAGTAATATTAATCAGATAAAGTTTTTTGCAGAAACCGAAAAAAATTATTAAAAACAAACACTACAGACGAGTTGATAAAATTTATCAATGACAATTAAACAAACTAAGGTCGACTATTATTCCTCGACGTAAATAAAACTTTTAAAAGACAAAAATTATTCATTTAGATGGGAGGAATGCACAAGCACAGGGCATGTTTCAAGGAAAAACTGTTTTATTGAAATAAGAATTTATCCTTTTAAGTAGCAGTTCCATTTGACAATAAAACATCTTGTATTTTCTACAAATGTAAATGTTTGTTTTTAATTTCACAGCTCAGTTATGGACTGTTGGAATTTTGCGTTTGTATTGTTATAGTTTATTTGAAATATTGGTTTGAAACCAAAATGCCCATCTATGGAAGTACCTCAAAATGACTTTGAAATGCTGAAGGAACTTTATGTATATACAAATATTAATGATATTATTTCTCCACTATGCAACAAAAACAAAGACTTGTTGAATTTGCTTTGTGATAGATGTGGTTACAACAATATGGAAAATGCACAAATAGCAGATTTTGTTACATCCAATACAAATTCATTCAGTATATATGACAATCTGTTTGATGCTGGTGTTACCGAGATTAAAACCAACTTTTTGAAGATCGATCCATATCTATGGTTGGAACATGACGAATATTTAAAAGCAAAATAGTTCGTCAAATGTTTATTCATATTAAACGACATTACCGAAAGAGCTTTTTGGTTATTAAAGCAGTATATTATTCTGTGTTAACCGGGAATGAAGAGCAAAGGCAATTTATATTTTAAACGATAGAACAACATCGCTAGCTTTTAACGACGAAAAATAAAACAAAACTTATACAAAGTTTGAAAAAATATTAATTTACCAAATTTTATTTAATCGATTTTATAAAATAATGAAGAAGTTAGTTTGGTTGAAGTCAAACTTTGAAAAACATTGCTTTACCAAAATTAAAGTATCTCGAGATTTAGTTAACGATATCAAGCCAATTTGGTTTTTAAAAGTACATAACTAAATTTTCTAGGATACAGAAATGTTAATTGAACTAGTTTAGTGGAAAAATTTTAAACTAAAATTTTTTTTGACTTTGGGCTAAAATTTCTATAGTTTCACCCAAACACACTCCTCAACATATTCATATTTTTAAATTCTACGGAACGTTTTCAATAAGATAGAGTGCTAAAAGAAAAATGTGTTTCAGTTCATTTCGTCGTATTACTGTCATATAAATTTTGTGTACCCAAATAAAAAAAAATGTCAAAAAACGGTACATTTTCAAAAACCGCCAAGTCATGGAATGAGTTACGACCTTGAAATTTTGCAGGAAATATTTTTTCATTATCACAATTCAAAAACTCAAAGTGGAGCGGAAATCGAAAACCAAAAATTTTTTTCATACATTTTTGAAACAGTCTGATATATACAGTCTAATGTATCTAATATATATATTTTTTTTTTTAATAAAATGTGTTGTGTAGTAGGAATTACAATATGTGTCACAATAACACATAAAAACCTTTTAAGACTAAGGTCCCACAACAAAATACGTTCAAAGATGTTAATGGACGTAAATCTTTCTTTTTTTTTATATTTTTGGTTAAAAAATGGATAACTGGATAAATGGATAAATGGATAAATGGATAAACAAAAAATCCTATCACTGACAAAATATGACAGAGGCCAATATTTTATGATAGAATAGAGAAATTAAAAGTAAATTAAAAAGTAAATAGCAAATTTTTATGAAAATTTGCTGAAACAAAACAAAACTGTAGTTGCCAATAATCCAGCCGGTTGCATATTCCTTGATCCTATGACGCTCCGTCTTTCTTGAGGGCTAAAGCCCATATATATAGTTATAATCCCATAGTATCATCAAGTCATATAACAAAACTGCTTTCTCACGAAAAGTGCTATCAATGCAAAATAGCATAACTAGAAATATGATGGAATGTTATCAACCAGACATAACATGTAACAACATGATAGAAGAATCAAATATCATAAAACATATTATAATAGAATATGCTGAGTGGTTGTTTTGTACCTTTAGATTTATAAAATTTAGTTTTTATAGTTAGTCTAATTTTTAAACTCTGTAATGTAACATGTATTAAATAAATTGTATTAAATAAATCATTTTTTTTAGAATTTATTTATTCATGAAACATAACTGGCGCAGCCGTGCGGTTTTGTGAGTGTTATAGTAAAGTGTAGTGTAATAATTTGGTGAATAAAAACCAATAAATAAGTGAACCCGTCGCGGTAAAATTAAGTGAAATTTTTTTTATCATACATCTCTAGCTGAAGTTCCTATAAGAACGCGAAGAGGATTTGAGGTTCCACCACACTATATATCAACTTCACTTGGAACCAGCTCAACACGACGAAAGATACGATTCAAAGGTAACGCACTACAAGATAGACGTTTACATTGAATACGTATTACCAGGTAACCTATTTTATTTTATTTTTATATTGTGATTATTGTGATTATATTTAGTGAAAATTTTGTGTTTGTGAACGTATTTTATATATAAAGTTTTCAAAAATAACGTTAGTCATCCACGACAGTTAATTTCAAAATTTTCATGGAAGCGTGTACTACAAGATAGGCACACATCCAAAATATTTTCAAAAATAACTCTAAAATCATATAAAATAGTGTTACTAAATTGACAAACGCGCGCACTACCAGATAGACGCCAACCTGTCACACTGTCCACTACAAGATAGAGACAGTTCAAATTAATACTATTATATCCTTTTTATGAGAAAAAAATTGGCAGATATATTCGATCTGAATAGAAATATAGCCAACTCAGAAATGGACCCAGTTTTAGAGCGACTAGAGGCAATTGGTGCACAGTTGCAACATTTAAATAACAAACAAGGTGAGCATGATTAATTGTTGACATATCTCAACCAAAAATTAGAGCAACCCCAACCACAAATTCAGGAACAAATTCCTGTGGTTACAAATAGGGCAAATGCTCTAGATTTATTTAGGATCCCTGATCCAATAAAATCAATACCCACGTACGATGGGAATAGAAAACAACTTTCGGCTTGGATAAAGACAGTTGAAGACACACTGAGTGTATTCGAACCATTAGTGTCAGAACAACAATATAGTCTTTATTTACAAACTATTAACAACAAAATAGAGGGGAAAGCCAAAGATATACTATGTCTGGCTGGTAATCCCAAAACATTTAATGAAACAAAAGAAATCTTGCAGGAATCTTTAGGAGACCGGCAAGAACTATCGTTTTATAAGTCACAACTTTGGGCGACTAAACAAAACGAAACAATGAGTATCCACGGATACTACAATAAAATAAAAGAAATAGTTCAAAATATTAAATCATTATCCAAACAAAATATTTTGTACAATAATGCGTGGCATGCTATCAATGCATTTATCGATGAAGATGCATTAGCTGCATTTCTATCAGGACTACGCAAACCCTATTTTGGATATGCGCAAGCTGCAAGACCAAAAGGTATTGAAGAGGCATATGCATTTCTTTGCAAATTTAATTGCAATGAACAAATTTCAAGTAATTCAAGAAAAACCAACACACAAGTATTTCAGAATACACCACAAAAACAAAATCACGGTTTTATTAGTCAAAACAAAACTAACGTGTTTCAACCAAAACACAATCAAAATTTTTCAAATTATGAGAAAAAACCGACTTATTCGGTAAGAGAAAGACCAACACCAATGGAAGTGGATCTTTCTATGCGTTCAAGAAATACATTTAATAAAAAAATAATAAATAATCACAAAACTACAGAGGATACTCAAGAAGATTCATCCCAAAGTTCAGAAATCGAATATTTAGTTGAAGATAAAGAAGATGAACATAATGGAAATTTTTGCGCAAACGCGAATTCAGATACGGAAGACTAAATTTTCTCCCATATTTGAAGTGCTACAATGAACGATTGGGCCGCGTTGTAACACTTTTAATCGATACTGGTGCCAATAAAAATATAATCAAACCAGGATTAATTCCTTATAGTTCATTAGAAAATTCAAAAACATCTTCAAGTAATATTATAATAAAGAATATTTTAGGTACACATAATTGCGATAAAAATTTTAAAATTAATCTTCTAGGTAATAATTTACCAGCACAAATTTATTTTGAACTTGAATTCCATAAATTTTTTGATGGAATATTAGGCTCAGAAACAATGGCTAAAATGAATGCCAAAATTGATTATAAGACAAACTCAATTTTATTAAACAATTATAATTACAAATTTGATCGGTATTACCCTGAGGAAAATTTTTATAATCATATAATTACGATACAAACCACAAACAATGGCGACTGGTTTGTACCAGAATTTCAAAAATTAAATAGCGATATAATAATCAAACCCGGTTTATACAAAGCGGAAAATTTTTATACAACAATGACGGTGTTGACAAATTGTCCAAACCCACCGGAAACATTACCAAAACTGAAATTAAATGTTAACAATTTCGAAACATTCGAACCAATTCCATGTAAAAATGAAATAATTGATAGAAACACTATCAAAAGCCTAATCCGAACAGAACATTTAAGTAAAAATGAAAAAGACATTTTACTCGATACAATTTTTAAAAACCAAGCAGTACTGTTAAAACAGAACGAGAATTTGTCATCAACAACAATAATTAAACATAAAATTATAACAAAAGACGACAATCCGGTTTATACGAAAACATATCGATACCCACATCATTTTAAACCTGATGTAGAGGAACAAATTCAGGAAATGCTAGACAGTGGCATTATCCGAAATTCTAAAAGTCCTTATTCGGCACCAATTTGGGTCGTTCAGAAAAAACAAGATGCTTCGGGCAAACGGAAAGTAAGAGTTGTCATCGACTACCGTAAACTAAATGAAAAGACAGTAGATGATAAATTTCCAATCCCACAAATAGAAGAAATTCTAGACAGTCTCGGAAAATCTGTATATTTTTCAACCTTAGATCTAAAATCAGTTTTTCATCAGATTCCTTTAGACCCAAAATCTCAAGAAAAAACAGCTTTTTCAACAGACAAGGGACATTTTGAGTTCAACAGAATGCCTTTTGGCTTAAAGAACGGTCCGGTAACTTTTCAGCGAGCGATGAATAATGTATTGCAAAACCTAATAGGAAATATATGCCATGTATATCTTGATGATATTATTATTGTTGGATATAGCTTAGATAACCATATACAAAACCTTAACACTGTTCTCGAAAGATTATCGCATTTCAATCTTAAAATTCAATTGGATAAGTGTGAATTCCTAAAGAGAGAAACAGAGTTTCTTGGTCATATAATCACACAAGATGGAGTTAAACCTAACACCGATAAAATTCAGAAAATTCTGGAATGGCCATTACCAAAAACTGCTAAACAAATTAAACAGTTTTTAGGACTTTCAGGTTATTACAGAAGATTCATAAAAGATTACTCAAAAATTGCCAAACCCATGTCAAAGTTTTTAAAGAAAGATCAAGTTGTCAACACAAAAGACGTCGAATATATAAGAGCTTTCGAAAACTTAAAAAGAATTTTAGCTACAGATCAAATTTTAGCATATCCCGATTTTACTAAAGAATTTATTCTAACCACGGATGCATCAGATTTTGCGCTAGGTGCAGTCCTCTCTCAAATCCAGAACAATATAGAAAAACCTATTGCGTTCGCTTCAAGAACACTAAACGCTACAGAGATCAACTACGCAACCAACGAGAAAGAAGCTTTAGCTATAATATGGTCTGTCAAGAAATATCAACCATACCTGTACGGCAACAAATTTACGCTAGTAACAGACCATAAACCACTTACTTTCATTAAATCATCCGAAAAAAATTCAAAAATCTTAAGATGGAGACTTGAATTGGAGAACTACGATTATAACGTCGTCTACAAAGAAGGCAGAGCAAATGTAGTAGCAGATGCGTTAAGCAGAATGAATACAGTAGATAACGAGGTGAATATAAATATAGGAACAGATAACACTCCACGTGAATCTGAAGCAGAAAACCTTCCCAATAGGGATAGTGACATAGACACTATTCATTCTGCGGATACATCCGATGATTATTTCATCCACTTCGCAGGTCGTCCTATAAATTATTATAGGAACCAATTATTTTTCAAAATTTCAAATCTAGACACAGTAATTTTGGAAGACATATTTCCAAACTATAAACGAGTAATTATTTCGAAAAAATCATTTCAAAAAGAAGATATTACAAATTTCATAAAAGAGTTTCATAACGGTAAGCAAACAGCAATCCTGGCACCTGAACAATTGTACCAGACAATCCAGGAAGTATTTCGAGAAAATTTCTCACAAAACGGCCATTTCGTTTTCGCTACAGAAAAGGTCGAAGATGTTAAAAATGAAGAGCGTCAAAATGCAATCGTAGTTAAAGAGCACGAAAGAGCCCATCGAGGGGTGAATGAAGTAGTAAATCAGATCAAACGATCCTACTTTTTTCCTAAAATGAGTAGTGTGATCAAACGACATATCAATGCATGTAACATATGCAATGTTCATAAATACGACCGAAAACCGTATAATATAAAAATATCTCCGCGACCGAGCACTAAAAAACCATTAGAACGAGTGCACATAGATATTTTTAATATCAACAAAACAAATTTTTTGTCCGTTGTTGACTCATTTTCTAAACATTTACAAATGATTCCAATCGAAACTAAAAATCTATTGGATACAACTACAGCTCTAACGAGGTATTTCACTCAATTCGGAATTCCTAACGTTATTTTCTCAGATCATGAGACAACTTTCCAGTCACTACAATTCAAAGAATACTTAAGCAATCTTAATATCCGATTGGAGTACGCATCATCATCGGAATCAAATGGTCAAGTTGAGAAAACACATTCAACTATTATAGAAATTTTCAATACAAACCGTAATAAATCGCCAAACTCGAGTATTCAAACAACGATAGAGTTATCAGTAGCTTTGTATAATAACTCGGTACACTCGTCAACCGGTTTCACGCCGAACGAGATAATTTTTAATCAAAATAACTTAATAAACCCGGCAGAAATACAAGAACAAGCCAAACAAATTTTTAAAACGGTCAATACTAATTTAGAAAAAGTTATAAACAGAATAGAAAGACAAAATAACAATAAAGAAGATCCACCTAGATTACATGATGATCAATTGGTTTATCTTAAACCAAACATCAGAACAAAATCTCAGCCAAGAGGGCTGGAAACCAAAATTAAAAATGCAAACTACAAAACTTTTAAAACAATCAGGAATATAAAAAGAAACAAAAATAAAATTAAAAGATTAAAGAAATACTAATTTTGATTTTTACTTTTCATTTCAGAAATTTTTACTATGACAATATAATTTTTATTTGAATATCTTAATTAATTAATTATCCAAAACTGATTTTACAAATCTTACAAACCAATTTTACTATTCTTATCCATGTTAATAAAAACAAGAAAAATAAAAGCAAAATTCTAAATAAAAGAAATTCTCATTAGAAATTTTTATTGCATAAAAATTAATTAATATTAGAAATTTTAGAAAACAGTTTTATCAATCGATAATATTATCATCAATAATAAATAAAATTAAATCCAAAGTTAAAAAGAATATTGAATTGAAATATTGTATTGTAGTATTGTAGTATTGTATACTGAAATTTTTACTTATTATTTTGAAACATCGTTACTTTTAAAAAGTTAATAATTTTGACTATATTTAATTGTATCAATACACAAAAATTGGAAATAAAAAATTTGCATGAAGATCCAATTCTGTTAGAAAAAATAAACGAATGTAAAATTCAAACAGGGATCATAAGGGTCATACACCCAATTAATATAACAAACCTAGAAACTACCATAGAATTAATGATGAAACATATAGTTAATAAGATAGATAAGAATGAACTTGATTTGTATACAATAGTTAAGGAAAAATGTAAAAGGTTACATAACAACTTACTACAAATAAAACCACCAAAACGTCTCCGACAACGAAGATGGGATGCATTGGGATCAGGATGGAAATGGTTAGCTTGAAGCCCAGATGCAGACGACTTAAGGTTAATCAACGCTACAATGAATGGTCTAATAAATGAAAACAACCAGCAATACCAAGTCAACGAGCAGATCAACAAAAGAATTCAGCTACTAACAAAAACAATAAATGCAGTCTTAACCAACACATCGATAACCAATAAAATAGTTCTGAGCGAGTTAGAAATTATGACAGCAATTATGCAAATTGAAACCATCGATGCAATTATTGAGGACATCCAAGATGCAATAGTAAGAACCAAAATAGCACTGCCAAGCAACAAAGTTCTTTAGTTAAAAGAAATCATTGTTCTAAAAAATCTTTTGACCGAACAAGGAGTAAATATAACAATTCCAGACGAAGCTTTAAAATTTGTAACACCCAAAATTGCTATATGTGAGGAAACACTATTATACATATTAGAGGTACCAAAATTGGAAAATTTTACATCAACAACAATAAGACTTACTCCACTAGTTGTAAATAACAGCATTATCGAAAGTTACCCACAATACCTCATCAAAAACAGACAGAAACTATACACCACCATCAACTACAACAATTTTGTCCAAAAACATACAGATCTAAAAGAATTTAAGGATGAATGTATAAAACCACTAGTCTTTGGAAATCAAGGCAGCTGCAAAGTAACATGGGAGATCAACACAGCAATACAATGGATATCTGAGGGTAAAATACTAATAAATAATGGAAAGAACGTCGAAATAGTTACTAATTGTGGACCAGATGACAGAAATTCAATAGAAATTCAGAAATTCAGAAATCAATAATTGTACAGCCACGATAAACAACAAAGAATTTCAAGCTTATGAAATTCAAACCGAGAATGAGGAAATCCAGGGAGCACTTCACAGTATTCAAATAGTAAGGAAAATGAAAATTGTTCAGAACATAACAGCAATCGAACAGGATACCATTCAAAACAGGAAACTGCTACGACAAGTTTTTTTGAAGCAATATCATCACGAAAATTGGATATGGACACTTTCAGGAGGTTTATCATTATCATCCATATGTGTAATCGTTGTACTATCGTATATGTGCCTGTGTAAATGCTCGATAACAAAAACAGTGCAAAATCCAATTAACCTGGAAAATACCAAAGTAGCATACAATGACCTATTAAGGAAAACCGGCATAGTAACAAAAGTCGAGGACGACTTTTCATCACCCCAGGGAGGAGTTATAATCCCATAGTATCATCAAGTCATATAACAAAACTGCTTTCTCACGAAAAGTGCTATCAATGCAAAATAGCATAACTAGAAATATGATGGAATGTTATCAACCAGACATAACATGTAACAACATGATAGAAGAATCAAATATCATAAAACATATTATAATAGAATATGCTGAGTGGTTGTTTTGTACCTTTAGATTTATAAAATTTAGTTTTTATAGTTAGTCTAATTTTTAAACTCTGTAATGTAACATGTATTCAATAAATTGTATTAAATAAATCATTTTTTTTAGAATTTATTTATTCATGAAACATAACTATATATATATATATATGAGCAATTTCACGAAGATTCAACAACGTTTTGACTTGAGCCCTTTTAATTTTGATTATTTTTTGTTTATAGATAGTCTTTGATAAATAAAAAATACAAGTTCTCTTAGAATTTTTTCTTCCGACCAGGGGTCTTCACAGGGTGCCCCTCAATTTTTTGTTATTTTGTGATGTGAGTGCATTTTGACGAGCGATTGTAGAAAAACTACTGAATCGATTTTCATAAATGATATGTCGTTGAATAGGTATTAGAACAAAGTTTTTAAAGATGTACACTGTTAATTTTTTGAAATAATTTTTAACGGTGTAACATAAGAAAAAAACGGTGTAATTGAAAAAAAGATGGCATAGTCATTTTTTTTTTTTTTTAACTAAATTGAAGCTTATTTTATATCTAACCACTTGTGAAAGTTTGGCACTTGCATTATTTTTTGTTTTAAAGATAAAATCGTTGTGCATATGACTGTCGATAACCAGTTTTTTTTGTTCTGAAGGAAAATTATAAAAATGGCGTGATAAACTAAGAGATTTTTTTTTATGTTAAATATCAAATATTTTAATATTAGATGAACTTTTTAAAACATTATAAAAATTATATATGTAGTACAATAAATAAAATAAATACAATTGTTAAAAATGATTTACTTATTTTACAAACAGAAGTTTCTTTTGAATAGGAAAACACTTCTGCAATTATTTTCTTTGTATTAGATGGCATAAAAAAATGAAATGTTTATTTGTCACTTTTAGTAATCACTTGTCACTCTTATAAAAAATAATTTGACAGTCTCGACTGCAAACAAAAAAACCGTATAAATAACTAGATCTATTTAGGAACTTTTGACTGGAGAAGTATTATGTTCGTATTATGTTATTATGGTCATAAAGTAAAAGATTGTATTTTAACATTAAATTACAAATATTTTATTATTGAATAAACTTTTTAAAGTATCATACAAATTATATATGTAGGTTAAAGAAAATAAATATACACGGTTAAAAAAAATAGTATAAAATTGATCAATTCTAGGTATTCATATAAGTCCACACCGAAAATGTTATAAAATTAATATATTGACTATTTATGAAATTTCATACCAAAGTTTATTAATTATATATAACACCCTATTAAAACGTTGATAAAACTAAGTATTAAACTAATATCAATTAATATAGAATACTTTCATAATAATGAGTTACACATTTGATAATATAAATTTATTAAATGAATTTATAAGTTTGGTTTATTAAATTACAAATATTTTTGTATTAAATTCAATACTATATGTTTATTAATAATTCATATAGAAAACTTATTAACTGGATAAATAAAAGTGATTGATTTAATAGAGTAGATTTAATAAGTAGATTACATTTATATCTGTTGAGAATACATGGTTTAAAAGAATAAAAGATTTGCATTTATTAATTTATTATAAAGTTGCATTTATTTTGTTTATTACTTACACTACACATTTCAATCACATAATTTCATTAAAATACATATTATTATCATATTTACTTTTACATACAAATTATCATATATAGAACATATTATCATTTACATCTTTATTATAATATTTTAATTTATTTAATATAAAAAATGAAATGCGATTTAAACATCAATAAATGACAAATTACTAGAAGTTCTGCTTCTGATTTCGTCTTTCCTAAAGCAACAGTTTAAGGTGTTTTTCCACTCCACTTCCCAATACATCCTTTGTTTGGTAAACTCGCCTAAATATTTTAAATAATAAAAAGAAAGAAAAAAGAAAATTAATTCTAAAATTTAAAAATAATAAAAAATTTTAGTTTTAGATGTTTTTAAAAATCAATAATTTTCTAATAATAAATAAGTGATAAAAAACAATTTTTGAACTTTTCGTAAAAATTTTTGTTATTACAAAATTTATTAAAAAAATGTTTTTCCTTTTAAATTTTCACCACAAAAAATTGAATTTAAATAATTTTTATTAATCAAATAGCCAAATTGGAAACTAGCTTCTGTTAAATTCTTTAATTAGTTTAACATTTGCCAAAGAAACTCCCAAATGACATTCTGTCAAAACATGTCGTGCAATACATGATTTATCTGGTCGATTAAATCTAATACGGATGTGATTGTTTTGTAATTATTACAAAATAATTTTTTATTTTAAATATTATAAAACTAATAATATTTTTGTAATATTTAAACACAATTTTTTGTGGTGATAATAAAAGAGGGAAACATTTTTTAATAAATTTTTGTAATAATTATTTATTGAGCATCGAAGGTAACCTATGTAAACCAAACCTGTACCAGATTAAAAATTTCTTACCTTTTTATGAACTAGTAAATTACTAACAACTTGTTCGTCTGGCATACGATGAAATTTAGGGCATCCAGCTAGAGATGGTGCCAACAGTCACTTTAATTTGATATTTGAAATAAATGATAAGGTTTGAGTATCCCAATCTATATAATTAAAAAACGAGAATTTAGTATGCTATTTGAATTTAAAAGCTAATTAGCGAATTACCTATATTTCTGTCGGTTTCCATGTATGTAACAATGTTGTCCTGACCTGAGCACTTGACGTTTTCAAACCGGATATTCAAAGTTCAAACTTTATAGATTCACTAAATTTAACACTACTTTTTAAAAAAATGATTTGCTTTTTTACAAAAACTGTTCCGTTATGTTAAAGTGAACTAAGCGATGCATTCACTTGTTTGTCCACATATATTCGATTTATAGCGAAAACTAAAATAAATTCTGTGTTCTTTAGAATTTAGGGTAGTTTATATCTTAAATGTATAAAATTTATCCTTGGAAACATATTTGAAGAATAAGGGTTTTTATTTATTTTATACCACGCTTTTATAAACACGGTTGTAACAAAAACAATTTATAAGTTCACATTATTAAATAAATATGTATAAATTATTAGCTACACCCATAGTATTTAGTACAAACAAATATTTTGTATTAAATTAATATTATTTTTGTATAAATTTTATTAATATTTTGCCCTAGTATAAAAATAATCAGATATTGTTTCAAATTAATATTAAAAATATATTAATATTTCTAAAAAATATATTAAACTGTCTTTAATATAAGTTTTGTATTAATTTTAAAATAAAGTTTATGAAAAAAACTTTAATAATTTCATTATATATAAAATCAATACGAAAATTTATATCAATAACTTTTATAGGAATCGAGTTATTGAAAATAATACCCAGATTTTTAACCGTGTAGTTATTAAAAATTATTAACTTATTTTACATTTAAAAGTTTCTTTTGAGTTGGAAAACATTTTTGCATTTATTGTTTTAGTATCTAATGGTACAAAAGAATGAAATTTTTGAGTTCCACTTATAGTAATCGCATTTTTATATCGATTTTGTATTTTTTTTTTGTTAATTGATATTCATTTTTATCGGCGTATCTACAGTTCATGGTAGATTCCCATTTTAAAGCCCATTCGAAAAGTTTTTTTGATGTATCAATAATATCTTTGTTCCCTATACTATAACGGTGTGCAGTACGCTTCAGTGTACCACCAATTCCATCACAAGGTCCCTTTCCATGGCTGGTAGCATGAAAATGCCATTCTGCATCAACCTTAAAGTCTTTTTTGTGTCTTTTTTCATTCGAGCCGGGCACTGACGAGGTAGGTTCGAATCCCAACCGAAACACGAAAAATGTGAAGTGGAGTTTTTTTCTGAGAAACTTCAAACCACATCTTTGAATTGAAAATATTCCAATTACTTCTTTACTTACTTGAGTTTAATTGATCTCAAAAAAAAAAATTCATAATTTATTTAATTTTGGTTACTAAGTATATCAATTAGCTATTATAGTAGTAATTCAATTAGTATAAAAGATATTTAGTTTTCAATGTCAATGGTTTGAACTCTAAGCACCATAATTATATAGCACTGAAGATCTCAGGTGTTGATGAAACTATGTTTATAATAGGATTATATAGATCCCCAAATTCTCCCCCAGGATGTCCCTTTTTCGATCAAATATCGGCTAATCTAGACAAGATTACCACGGACTACCCCAAAGCAAGACTGGCCATTCTTGGAGACTTTAATATTCATAATAAAGAATGGCTTAAGTATTCATCGCGCACTGACGACGTAGGAAGACAAGCTGAGATGATACTCGCAGATTATCACGGTTTGACGCAAATGATAGAGTGCCCCACTAGAATCTCAGACAATTCACATCATAACAATAATTTGCTGGATCTGTTTTTGACAAACGAACCAGATACTACGAAGACAAAAGTTGAACAACCCCTCGGAACATCAGACCATCTACTAATATCAGCAATAGTGCAATTTACATCACCGACACAAATTAAAGCAAATTCTCGTCGCGTTTGGAACTATAAACGCGCCAACTTGGAGGGACTGAGAAAATTTTATGATGAAACACCTTGGAAAACTATTTGTTGTGTTGATCAAGATCCTAGCACAACGGCAATAAGAATGTCCGAAATCATAAAAGACGGAATGCGGCGGTTTATTCCAAATCGATTAATCACTTCTAAAACTGAGCCTTGGTTCACGCAGGATGTTAATGAGGCAGTGAGGAATAAACGCAAAGCTTTTAAGACATATAACGCTAATAAAACACCTGAAACCCATAGCGCCTATAAGAAAGCCAGAAATATTAGTAAATCCAAAATAGACTTGGACAAAGAAGCGTTTATCCAGAAGAAAGCAAAGAAATTAGCCGAGCACCCATCTGGCTCACGTAGTTTCTTTCAGGCAGTTAAATCAGTCCAGAGCAATTTTACTCGATCCTCTACTCCAACCTTAGTTCTGAATGACATTCCCGTGAGCGACTCGAAAGAGAAGGCGGATCTTTTGGGTCGTATATTCGCAGAAAACTCAAACATAGTGGAACCTCCCCATTCTCCTACACTCATTCCCCCAGTTGTAACGAAAATGAAACAAATTATTTTTCGTTGCAATATTGTACGGAAAATGCTTCTTTCTATCAATATCAACAAATCTGCTGGCCCCGACAGTATTCCACCCCTCATTCTTAAAAACTTTGCTAGGCAACTAGCTCCAATTTTAATAAAAATTTTCTATTTATATTATAAAACCGGAATATTTCCCGACTCTTGGAAGCTGGCCAGCGTTCAACCCATACCAAAGAAAGGCAGTAAGATAGATCCTAACAATTATAGACCAATTGCAATTCTGTCGGTTTTAGCTAAAATATTTGAAAAATATGTTAACTACAATTTAATAGATTATTTAGAAGTGTCGCGAATTATTGATGATAAACAGTATGGTTTTCGTAGAAGTCGTGCAACAGGTGATTTGTTAGCCTACGTATCCCATCTTTGGAACAAATCGCTGGAAAATACCCCATGGTGAAACATTCAGTATTTCACTTGACATTTCTAAAGCATTTGATAAAGTGTGGCCATATTTAGGCTCGTTGGAATCGTGAAGTAATTAGGTTTTAATAAAAAAATCGAAATTATGAGATATATTATATTTTAAGATGATTATATCTGATAAACATAAAAAATCCTATTATTCTGCTAATTTTCTTATCTTCGACCCCACTGCGCGGTGGGTAATTATTTCCCGATTTCAGTAAAACTGCATACACTTCATTTTCGAATCAAATGGAAC
>OY856188.1:220231568-220297568 GCA_963693315.1 Diogma glabrata | reverse complement strand
CAGTTAAGTAGTACTTTAAGGTTGACGCTGAATGGCATTTTCATGCTACCAGCCATGGAAAGGGACCTTGTGATGGAATTGGTGGTACACTGAAGCGTGCTGCACACCGTTATAGTATGGCGAGCGAAGATAATATTATTGATACACACACCAAAAAAACTTTTCGAATGGGCTTTAAAATGGGAATCTACCATGAACTTTGGATACGCCGATAAAAATGAATATCAATTAACAAAAGAAAAATTACAAAATCGATATAAAAATGCGATTACTATAAGTGGAACTCAAAAATTTCATTCTTTTGTACCAGTAGATACTAAGACAATAAATGCAAAAATGTTTTCCAACTCAAAAGAAACTTCTGAATGTAAAATAAGTAAATAATTTTTAATAACTATATTTATTTTCACATATATAATTTGTATGATATTTTAAAAAGTTTATTCAATAATAAAATATTTGTAATTTAATGTTGAAAAACAATCTTTTACTTTATGATTCCATAATAACATAATACGAACATAATACTTCTCCAGTCAAAAGTTCCTAAATAGATTTAGTTGTTTATACGGCTTTTTTGTTTGCAGTCAAGACTGTCAAATTATTTTTTATAAGAGTGACAAGTGATTACTAAAAGTGATAAATAAACATTTCATTTTCTATGCCATCTAATACAAAGAAAATAATTGCAGAAGTGCTTTCCTATTCAAAAGATACTTCTGTTTGTAAAATAAGTAAATCATTTTTAACAATTGTATTTATTTTATTTATTGTACTACATATATAATTTTTATAATATTTTAAAAAGTTCATCTAATAATAAAATATTTGATATTTAACATAAAAAAAATATCTCTTAGTTTATAACGCCATTTTTATAATTTTCCTTCAAAACAAAAAAAACTGATTCCCGACAGTCATATGCACAACGAATTTTATCTTTAAAACAAAAAATAACACGTGTCCTCAACTTTCACAAGTGGTTAGATATAAAATAAGCTTCAATTTAGTTAAAAAAAAAAAAAAAAAAAAAGAGGCTATGCCATCTTTTTTTCAATTACACCGTTTTTTTCTTATGTTACACCGTTAAAAATTATTTCAAAAAATTAACAGTGTACATTTTTAAAAACTTTGTTCTAATACCTATTCAACGACATATCATTTATGAAAATCGATTCAGTAGTTTTTCTACAATCGCTCGTCAAAATGCAGTCACATCACAAAATAACAAAAAATTGAGGGGCACCCTGTGAAGACCCCTGGTCGAAAAAAAAAATTCTAAGAGAACTTGTATTTTTTATTTATCAAAGACTATCTATAAACAAAAAATAACCAAAATTAAAAGGGGTCAACTCAAAACGTTGTTGAATCTTCGTGAAATTGCTCATATATATATATATATATATATATATATATATATATATATATATATATATATATATATATATATATATATATATATATATATATATATATATATATATATATATATATATATATATATATATATATATATATATATATATATATATATTTATATATATCTTATATATATAAAAATCACATGTCACGATGTTTGTCCGCGATAAACTCCGCAACAACGTAACCAATCTTAATAAAATTGTGTTCAGTGTATGTATAATGGTCCAACTTGAGAGATAGGATAGTTTTTATTGTGATTGAACGCCTAAATATTTTTTAATTACGAATTAAATGTTAAATATGGATAGTTCATAAGCAAACTTTCAGATGGCGGCGTAAATTAATTAATTTACTGTCAAACCTGCTTTATCGACTTTTTAATCATCCATGTAGGGCCCATATAGACTATCAAATATGTTATTGAGCGATTATTTTGTCCCGGTGTTTGCTGCAATGGCACTGCAAAAGGGGAAAAGAAAGGAAATTCAATAAAATTTATATGGGATTTCATACAAAACACAACTTGAATAATTTTAAAAATTATCGGTTGTAATACCACGAGTCATTGAAATTTTTTCGAAAATTTTTTGATTTTACGAATTAAATTATTTAGCAACACTGCGAATCAAAGCGCACAATAAACCACGAGTCCGAAGGACGAGTGGTTTAAGTAGTGGTTTGATTGAGCAGTGTTGCTTAAAAATAATTTAATGAGTAAAATTGAAAAATTTTAGACAAAAATTTCAATGAAGAGTGGTATTTAATGAGATAATTTTTTTTAAATTATAATTTTATTTAAAAGATAATAATTATTAGTTTCTAAATAAAGTTTTTTCTACAAATTATTCAGCTTATAAAAAATTATGTAAAATTGCAAATAATAAAAATGTCCGTTTTCATTCATAAATGATTGCTTGTTTATGTTTATTTGTCAAACATAAATTACAAATTTATAGCATTTATGCGCCTACTAAGATAAAATTATATTTCATTTTGTTAGAAAAAAATATGACAACAAAGAATTTTCATAACGACAAAGCAAAATTATCGACGACAAGAAGAATTGCCGACAGCAAAAACAAAGCCTACTGTTTGAATACCATAGTTTGTATGAATCAAAAATAAAATATCTGACAGCAAAAAAAAATTATCTATGAAATTTCTCATTATACTACAATTAAATAATTTAAGTTTCTTTATCAACTATTACTGACAATTACTGACAATATTGAGCATAATATATAAAATACTTTATTTTCTTCTGTCCGTAAAAGAAATACGAAAATAGGTTAAATTTTTCATACAAGTTTGTATGGGGAATTTTGGCAATTTTCATGTTTGAGCGACTTAAGAATAATATTTTATATATAACGCTTAATATATACTCGATAGGATAGTTTTTATCTCAATTAAAAGTTTTAATATATTTTAATTGCAAATTAAATGTTAAATGTATTTCGTAAACACATTTAACGTAAGTGACACAACTTAATCATGGACTTTTTAAATCATCAGCGTAGGCCCCGAAAAAACTGTTGGTTTCAACTTTTTGTTATAATGATACAGTTTTGAAGTTTAAGGCATAGCTCTTTCTATTTTGTGAATTATTTTTTTTTAATTGTGTTGTGTATCATTTAATTATTATTATTTTTAACTTCAAAATAATAAGTTTTTTACAAGAATAAATTAAAATTGTGTAAGTACTAATAAATTTGTTTAAAAAGAATAATTTTATTTAAAATAATAATTGCCGTGGCCCATTATCGATGAAATTGAATCTGCAAATTGACTCAAAAATTTCAATTTACTCTGCTATCGCATTTGAATAAATTTTGCCAGATTGTGGTGTTGAAATTCATGTAATATTTGTTTTTCAATATTTGTTTTTTCGTAATTTAATTTTTGTAGAAGAAGATAAAGCAAAACAAAAAATAATATTTCTGCGAAAAACGACTAAATTTCAATTTCATCGGCATTTTTGAGAAATGAGTCACGGCAAATAATACAGAAAAAATCTACTTTACCGAACGTCGTAAAAATATTAAAATTCATTAGAAATCATTAGAATTTTGACAACACGACTTTAAAGTTTATTAATTTTAATGATTTCTCTATGAATACCCAAAATTACGGTTAGTAGTAAATACGTCTAGATAACGTAATGGCCAATAACATGAGCTATCAACCAAAAAGTTTCGAGTACGAATCAAGTCACGTCGTTCCGTTTTTTTTGCTTTTTTGGTTTTTATTTATATTTTAGATTCAAAATCACGAAGGTGGAAAATTTCAAATTTGGTTTGACAAAAAACAGTAAATGCTATAATGATGATAACTAATTTGTATTGTCACTAAATCTGTATTAAAACAATAGTTTGTTAGGGTATTGCACATAATTTATTACTTCTTTTCTAATATTACGTTTAAACGCCGCTTAAAATCATTATTTCATGGACAGTCATTATTTTATGGACGTTTTTGAAAGGTTAATAAATTGTCCAAAAAGGCATAAAAACTATTTTGAGCCTTTAACGTTTAGAAACAGTTCAAGCCCCAAAAACATTACAGTGCATGCACAATGAAATTACTTTTACCAAGTTTGTATGAAAATTTATTTTGAGGAAAAAAAATTTATTTTTGAAATATATTTTTCTCAATGAAAAAGTTTAAAATTTCTTAACTTTTTCCTCATGATCAATAAAGAATGAAGCTAGCTACAGTTTAAAGCATTGTGCTGATATTAAAAAATAATAATAAAAAGTTGATACCATCAGATTCTCCATTGATACCATCAGATTCTCCAATACCATTCAAAAGACTTCAATTTCCTATTCGTTTGGCTTTCGCCATGACCATAAATAAGTCTCAAGAACAAACAATTTCCATTGGTGGCTTGGACTTGGCAAATCCATGTTTCTCCCATGGGCAACTATATGTTGCATGCTCACGTGTGGGTAAATCAGCAAATCTTATTGTATTAGCAAAAAACAGGTTAACTAAAAATATTGTACACCGATTAGCACTGATTTAAATTAAAATTACAAATTTTTACTAGAAGACCCACTCGGTGAACTTCGTACCACCTACAATATATTTGTAGATAACATTTGTCAGCGATTATCAATTCTGATCGACATTCTACCTCCAATTCATTGAGATCAATAATAGTGGCTGTATTGTATAACTTGAATTTTTTGGCTATTAAACGAAACTATTCGGGAATACAATTTTTTTCAATTACTTAGGTCTGAAAGACATAAGTATTACATTCTCGAGCCAAAAGTGAAATTCCTACCCCCACTTTTTAGGGCATTTCTCAACGTTTCAGGTCAAAACGATTTTAAAACAGCAAAAAAAATGTATATCTGTCTGCTGGTCGGTCGTCCGTCACCACCTACGAAATTTAGAAAACCGCTGAAAGGATTTCAAAAATTTTTATTTCTAAAAACAGGTACACTCAATTAAAATAGCCGTCAGGACGATATGTTCGATAACTCTACCAGAAGTGTGTCAAAAAAATCGTCAAGAGTGTCAAAACAAGGAAATATTCATATTTTTTGCTTAAAAACGGTAGTTTTAGGTGATAATGAGTAGTAACCTTGAGTTTAAAGAAATCTTGATAGTCGGGATTCGTATGGGAGATCAAAAAGTAGATTATTTCATTATAAGTTTGTCAAAAAAATATTGTCAGTATGTCAAAAGAATGTTTCATTTAATTTTTACCCAATTTTTTGAAAAAAAAAATAAAATTAATTATTTGTATGTCATGAAATGTGATTGAACATGCAATTTGAATTTGTGAATTTTAAATTTTTTCAATATTTTTGGAAAAGTTTCAATTTTTGATTTTGTAAGAATTTCCGGATTGTTTTTAGAATTTTGAAAAAGTTTAAATTTTTGTTTTTATTATAATTTTTGGAATTTTGAAAAAAGTTTGTATTTTTAATTTTGTTAATATTTTTATAATTTTGAAAACAAATTGAATTTTTGAATTTATGAATTTATGAATTTTGAATTTTATAAATATTTTTAGAATCTTGAAAAAAGCTTCAATTTTTGATTTTGTAAGAATTTTTGGAATATTTGTAGAATTTGAAGAAGTTTGAATTTTTGATTTTTTTATAATTTTTGATTAATTCAACAAAATGTACGCGCACAAACTTTTTTATAGGCGTAGCAAAGCACGCTGGGTCCTGCTAGTATATATATATATATATATAAATATCTATATATATATATATATATATATATATATATATATATATATATATATATATATATATATATATATATATATATATATATATATATATATATATATATATATATATATATATATATATAACTTGGTAACTTTCACCACGTCACAAACCAACTAATAAACACAAATAAGTAGTACGTACTCTAAAAAGTTTTATATTTTTGAAAAATGGCGTTGCATTCAAACAAATTAAAACATGTATTTTTATATATATTAAATGTCGAAGTGAAATCGTACTCGGTTTTCTCGAGCTATAAATGTCATACTGGTGTGAAATATAATCCACTTTGGTATCGTTATACTATCTACCAATTCTGGATTACATATGGATTTGCTGTATGCGTGTTAGAAAAAAAATATAATAAATTTTTGCAAGCATTTCGCTCATTTTGCAAGACTGAAGTCTCTGTTTTACAAGCCATTAGTTTATGAATCGATTTTAATTTATCACAAATTATTTTATGGGTGGTTATAGATAGCACTCCATTAACCGTTGTAATAAATTTAAATGTATTTTCTATTCAAACTCAATAAATTTGATAGTAATTTATTTTATTAATGTCACATAATAGTTAACCTATAAAATTTAATGTACCTAAATATATTATTATTCTCTTATTTTTACGGGTTTTTAGTTTCAACTATACATAATTATTTTTTCTATTTTGCGTCTGGTAAGACACATTTAATTTTTAAAACATTCTTTTATTGGTCTGGTATTGTGATAGGTACTGTTCCATTAGTTCCAGTGCGTATTGAGTTTTTATTGGTTTCAAATGGGTTAATTATTCAATTAGGTGGGAAAAAGTCGGTAAATTAAAATAACTTTAATAAAACAAAAATAAAACTGTAGTAATTTATAAATAATGAACTCAACTAAATGGTGTTTGAATGTTGTTAAAAAACTTTATTTGATTGTGCTATAATAACCAATTTCAATCATCATGCGCTATCTTTACTGTGTCTGCTTATACTGTGATAACCTTAATTTGCACAGCTGGTTCAAATTTTATTTGACATTGGGCGTATATTAATAAGGTTACTTTTGCAAGTGGAGATTTTCCCACCTGCTTTCAAGAAAATTTGAAAGCAAATTTGACTTACATGGGAAATAATAGAACAAGGTTGATAATTATAGAACAAGGTTGAGAAGTAAGCTATTATTGACCGAGAACTTTTAGATCCTGAGGCGCGTAGCGCCGAGGGTTATAATGTTCGAGGTCTATATTAGTCTTTTCAACCGAGGTATGTATAGAATTTTTTTAACTACTAACACTAATTATCATATTTGCTTTGATTAGATTTTAATATTAGTC
The DNA here is from genome assembly GCA_963693315.1 of Diogma glabrata. Lineage (NCBI taxonomy): Eukaryota > Metazoa > Arthropoda > Insecta > Diptera > Cylindrotomidae > Diogma > Diogma glabrata. Next base: position 220,290,572 of record OY856188.1, on the reverse strand, counting down.
ACTTTCCATTTTATTTTTTAAATATCTTAAAATATCAAGTAGCCTGGAAGTTTAGTTTCATATAAATAAAACGAAATAAAGGAATGCAATTATTATTTGTTTGTGTTTTTTTGTTCATCTCCATTAAAAATAAAGGAAAATTTGTCATTATTAACCTAGGTAATGTTTTGTTATTATTATTGACCAAGCTTGAGAAAAATTACTTCTCATTGGGGCATTCGAGTAAATAATGACGGTTTCTCAAGATAGAAGTTAAAAAAATTGTTTGCGTAATAGTATTTGCCTAATATAGATTAAGCTAATTTTTAATTGCATAATTTCTTATGATGAAGTTTCTACAACTTTGTATTTCTGTAAATCATATTTCATTACATATTTCATTTCCATTGACAAATGCGTTAAAATAAGTTGACCAACAAAACAAGGTCTCATTGACCAACGGAGTTTCGGTAAAAACGAGCAATGGCGGTTCAATTGACAGTCGTAAGAAACTTAAAATAAATAAATGGACTAAGCTCGCTGGAAAAATAAGAGCAAAATAGGTCTGCCGCAACATTTTGATAAGTGATACCAGCATAAGAAGTTTTTCAACGATACATTAAGGTAAACAATTAGATATTGTCCGTTTGTTTTTAGCAAGACTAACAAATGAAACTTTCAATCAAATTTTTTACTTTTCTAGTTCTATCAACTACTAGCTCAAAACTTGGAGTATTAACTGAATCCTTTAATGTCTGTGATGCATTGTTTTTTAAGGAAAAAGACTATATAGCATTTTGCGATTTCAAAAACGCAATTCAACATAGTAATTGCGTATTCCACTTCAGACACAGAATTTAACGACAACCTTTCTATTTTATTTATGGTTTTATATTTATTCAGTAAAGTGCTTCTTGAATAATAATTTTTGTTTGGTTTAAATTTTTTAAAATATTTAAATTTAAACAAACTTAGTTCTGGGTACATTAAACTCAATCATATTCCTACATGGAGGGATCAGATTTTGTTGATTTGTGATTTTTTTTTATATTTAATCTGCTCGTGTGACAGTTCCGCATACTCCAGTCCCTGCTATTGGCATAACATGTGAGATATCACACACCTTTAGGCAATACCAGTGAGATATCACTAGTCATAAGGTGATAGCTTAGGGGTGTTGACGGATGAACTCTATTCAATCGACGGTAGCACTCTCAATTTCAGCTATGAAGTATTCCTTGATAATGGTGCGTTATTGGTTGCTCGAAGAAACGAGCCTTCACATATCGCTATGGAGAGCCATAATCATTGAGGAGTCACATGATCAGGGAACATGTCTTTAGCTGGATTATTAGCAACTTAATTTTAGTCTTGTTCCTGCAAATTTCCAAACAAATTTTCTTTTTAAAATAGTACATTTTATAACAAGGTTGAGAAGTGAGCTATTATTGACCGAGAACTTAATTATATCCTGAGGCGCGTATCGCTGATCTGCCTTCAACCGACGGCTATATAGAATTTTTTTAACTACTTACCTGAGAAATCGCCATTATTTACTCAATTGCTCTAATGAGAAGTAATTTTTCTCATCCCTACGTCAATAATAATAATAAAAAATTACCTAGGTTAATAATTACAATTTTTTTTTACTTTTAATTCAAATAAACCAAAAAAAAACAAACAAATAATAATTGCATTCCCTTGTTTCATTTTATTATTATACAACTAAACTTCCAGGCTACTGATATTTTATGATATTTAAAAACTGAAGTGGAAGATGACTTATATCAAAATTTAAGCAAATCAAATATTTATTTCGTTTTTTTTTGTGACCTATGTTGCCAACGAGGAACACATTTCAGATATACACGATTTATACATTGATACTTGTTGAATGTGTTCTTGGTAATTATCACGTGGCACTTGGCCGGCAGATTGGATTATAAGGTTGTAAATGAGCGATCAAACGATGGAGATATAATAGTGTTTTTGTTAACAAATATTAGATGTTCAGACTATTAAGATATACTGACATAGACAAATTTCATTTCTAATTAGTTAAATCATAAACTTAGCGTTTTTTAAAAACTTAAAAATCTTTTAGATCTTTTAATTAATCACATAAATAAACAGGTGTTATTATTAATAAAATCAATGTTGTTTTGCTAGTTTTATAAATATTTATTTTTAGGTAATATTATAGTAAAATTTAAAATATTAGCATAATATGGTCACGACCTTGGTAATGGTTAAAACACTTTGTATAAATTAAATTTAACTGAAAACTTGCTTTGAAAGTGTTTTTTCATATGGAATATTGACTGTGACTTCTTTACATATATGAAACTTATGCCTTACGAAATTTAATACCTATCTAAATATTTGTTGACATCGTTTCGTAAATACTTGATAGGTAATTGCTCTTTACGTAATTCTTTTTATATGTTTTGAAGTGATGACTATTGTAAAACTAAAGGTTTGATGGAATCATTGTTTACACCTATAGTGCGATTTTGTTTAATTAAAAAACAAAAAATTTACATAAATTTTATATTATTTAAAGCTTTATGTCTTATCAAATAGCATTTAAATCATAATCAAAAAACTAAATCAATCTCTATTATCAATATTGCAAAACTTCAAATTTAAATTTTTTACGAAATTGATAATTAAGTTTTGCATAGCTAATTTATCACAAAAGTCGTTTATCATAAATATTAAATTAAAAAAATAATTTAAAAATTACTATTTGAAATCAGATTATAAGAATTAACTTATACTAATTATATCCGTTTCCGGCATTATCTTTATTTTATTGACATTTTAATCGTTTATAATTAATTATTATGTATTGCATATATGCATATATGCAATACACCTAATTAGGCTACAATGGGCACCCTCACACAACCATTTTTTGGTAAAATCGTCAAAATTGTTCTTTTTTACCAGCGGAAATTTTATCAAATAACGGTGTAAGAGCGAATCATAAAGTTTAGACGTGAGTAATGGGATTAATAGATTTTTTTTTGGTAAGCGGATTTTTAGAAATTTGATTGTCAAAATTAAATTCCGGACGTTTGTTGTTTTAATCAATTTATTGTGTAACTGTTTATGTTTGTCGGAAAATTTTTCAATCCTGTAAATTTTATAGAATTCACCCATGTCTGAGACAATAGCTGAAGTGATTTCAACCGGCAAGCTTTTGTTGAAAATTTTTGTTTAAACGTTTTTAATAACAAATCTAGCGTTAGTCGATAAACAAAGAATTTTAGAATTAAGTATTAGTTACAAATCTATAAATGTGGGATCGTTTAAGTGGCTCGGTATGTTGTATAGCACAGATTATCCATCATTAACTATTTCGGTGTATTTAATTTATTTGCAAAGTAATGCAAAATTAAATTGTTTTGTTGTTGACTTTCAAGATAAAATTTATAATATTTTACCTTGCTGAGTCACAACAAAGATAGTTTAGTTTGAGTTTTATTTTTGTAAATGGTGAAAAACACGTGAAATCAGCAAAAAACATGCAATTATAGAAATGAGGTTTTAATTTTGTATATTTAGGTATTGGAATTCGTTGACATCATTAATAAAAAATTTTCTGCGATTTTAGTTTTTTTTTTTTACCCCGTCTTAAGATACAGGGTGATGAAAAATCAAAAAATCGCTCGATCCTGGTGTATTGAAACTGCTCTGCAGTCATCTACTGAATTGATTTTAATGTTATATAGCTCAAAATGTAGGTATTAAACGGAGCTAATCCAAATAATAATTCACATTATAAGACCTTAAACCCTTTCTTTTAGAAAAATTACGGTAAAAATTCAAATTCGATTTTCTAGAAATGCGTTTTTTTTAAATTTTTTATTTTTTAATATGTGAAAGGTACATATGTTACTAACATTTTATAAAAAATTCAGGAGGGGAAAATTTTTGTTTTTTTTTTATTAATTTCATTGCAACACGCAAAACCCCCGATATATCATAGCCATACCCTTTCACGCCATTTGCAATAAACAATGAACATTGCCATATGCAAAAAATTGGATTAGTGTTTTTGATTAAATATTTTTGAATTTTTTTTATATGGAGTTTTATTTTTCCAGATGGCGTTATGAGCGTTAAGGCGATTTTTTGAATTTTTTTTATATTGAGTTTTAATTTCAAAATGGCGCTACAAGTTCACTATTTTTATTGTGCTAAAAAATGTAGATGGTACAGAAACCGGGGGTTTTGAAACACGCCTTAAAATTTTTCATCATAAAAAAAAGTGGAGTTAAAAAATGAACAGTTTTTTTTTGATTTACATATATGTTTTATAATAAATTTTTAATTTTAACACAAATTTTTTATTTAACTCAAAAAAAATATTTAACACATTTCTTATCATTTATTTAATTATACATTACTAAATTCCGTAGAGTTAGAAAACGTCTAGCTAAGATTGATCCATCATTTGTAGGAATGTATGAGTCGTCCTCATGTTCCAGGAATTGTTTTTAAATTGGTGGTGAGTCAACATATTGGATTTGATTTCATCCGAACACTGCTGATGAAGATATTTATTAAAAACAACGAGATCAGACAAAATTAACAATTCGATTAGCACGCTTGCAAACAGAGTCTAAAAGAGTCATTGTAGTAACAGATGCAGCCCCCAAACTTGGTAACAATACTCGGTAACAATTTGCAAAATTATAACTGGCCTTTAATGGTATAAAGGTTCCCCATCCCTAGTTTAGGCTCATATTATACTTTTCCCTAGTTTCTTTTTTTCGTTCACTTAGGTGTAGTGGAAGTATAGTTTTTTTTATGGAGAAAAATTGACTTTTAGTTAATTTTTAATCACAATATATGTTTTGTTGACTCTCAAAAAATAAAGCTGGGCAATTTTAGTCCAGAGAGATTGCTTAATATTCGATATAATATATTTTATCACAGCAAATATTATATTATTTTTAACACAAAAATATATGTTATGTGTACTTTAATTACCAGATAAGATTATAGCTTAGATCAGAATATAGTGTGGCAACAGTACTGCGATAAAAAAAATCGTTTGTACGTCTTCAACTAACTCCTCCTTGGTGAACTGTACCTCCTCGTTACCTGGTTCTGATGTGATGGAATTGAAGGAACAGTAAAAAGAAAAGCAGCTAGAGCGAGTCTTAAGAGAGAATAAGACAAAGCTATATCAACACCTCAGGAGTTATATAACTGGGCAGCAGCTCCAGGCGATTTTCAAGATAATATGCATTTTTTCTATGTAACGGAAGCAGGTTACATTGCAAAACGAAATCAACTAGCTGATAGATACGCCAATTTAAGAACAATTCCTGGAACACGAGGATATCACTCATACATTCCTACAAATGATGGATCAATCTTAGCTAGACGTTATTCTAACTCTACGGAATTTAGTAATGTAAAATTAAATAAATCATAAAAAATGTGTAAAATCTTTATTTCGAGTTAAACTTAAAAATTTATTATAAAACATGTATTTTAATCCAAAAAAACTGTTCATTTTTTAACTCCACTTTTTTTATGATGAAAAATTTTAAGACGTGTTGCAATAAAACTAATCAAAAATAAAAAAAAATTTTCCCCTCCTGAATTTTTTTATAAAATGTTAGTAACATATGTACCTTTCACATATTAAAAAATCAAAAATTTAAAAAATACGCATTTCTAGAAAATCGAGTTTGAATTTTTTTCCGTTATTTTTCTAAAAGAAAATGTTCAAGGTCATATAATTTGAGTTATTATTTGGATTAGTTCTGTTTAATACCTACATTTTGAGCTATATAACATTTAAATCAATTCAGTAGTTTTGACCGTATGGCCATTTTAATACACCTGGGTCGAGCAATTTCTTGGTTTTTCAACACTTTGGATCTTAAGACAGGGTTACAAAAAATACAAACTAAAACCGCAAAAAAATTTTTTTTTATTGATGTCAACGAATTCCAATACCTAAATATACAAAATTAAAACCTCATTTAAAGACCTTGCTGATTTCACGTGTTTTTCACTAAATAAATTTTAAATATGTTTTTTCGTAAATAAATAGAAAGTTGATGATGTTGGAAATCTTCGCTACAACTTATTTTATTGTTTACTGTTTATAAATGTTTAGTTTTGAGATAAAAGTACATAAACTTTGTTTTTAAGCCAGTTTTTCAGTCAGTCATTCAGTCAGTCAGTCGGTCAGTTAATTAATATAATTTAGTCAGTTTAAAGAAATAGTTAAGAATCAGTTTGAAGAATCAGTTCAAATAGCTTAAAGAAATAGTTAAGAATCAGTTTGAAGAATCAGTTTAAAAAAACAGTTCAAAGAGTTTGAAGAATCAGTTTGAAGTTTTAAGAATCAGTTTTAAGCATTAAAAATTAATAAAGATTAAAATGAAAAATAAAAAACTAATGTTGTGTGTTAAAAAGTTTATTTGTGTTTTAATTAGTGAAGTTTTCCCTCTCTATGAATTCTTGTGGTTACAACAGGTAGAGATGGTTCTAGTTAGTTATTAAAAGCAGCTAAATCAATCAATTTACTTATATGCCTAAATGATGATTGAAAAAAAGGTTTAAATACCGATATATGTCAACTAATTAAGTTTTTATATGTGTTTTATTGGGCATGGGTTTTATTGAGTTACGAAACCTGGTTGATGATTCAATTTATAAATACATAAAACAATTCACAATAAAGTAACAAATCTATGACAGGAAATTACTCTCGTATTATAACCTACAACCTTTTCTAGATAAAAAAACAATAAAAACTGTATAAGAAATATTTCCATTCGATTGATCAATGTGAAATATTGAACGGGCAGTTATAAAAATATTTCAAAATTAAAATTTATATTTTCATTCAATTCACTAAGAAGCACAGTGATGCTAAGTGTTAAGTTTATTTTAAACCACTTCCATTAACAAATGAATGAAAACATTCACGGCTATCAAACATAAAATGTAAAAGCGATAAATAATAGTTTTTTTTAACATCCACATTTGGAACGTTCTAGTATTTTTGCCGATCGAACCCTTGGGTTATAGCGGATATAAAACGTCGATTCAGATTTATACTCATCTTTTAAATGATTAACTGATTTTATTCAATGATTTAATTGCCTTTGGGTGCACAAAATATAATTAATTGGCAATATTTACCACAAATATTAAAACAAGGAAAATGGATGAGTATAATCCTTCAATTAAATTGATAACTACTATAACACCACCAAATGCTACAAAATATTTAAGGAATATATTTATCTTCAAGCAAAAATTATAATTAATATCCATTAACTACATCATTTTCACAATATGCTACCTTATCAGTATAACAAACCAAAACTTTAATTTATCAAATCTATCAATTTTCTATCTCGCTAATATAATTAAATCTAACCAAATTTATTACTCAATTCTCTTCTTCAAAACGATACCGAAAATCTAAAACAAAACAATGGAAATAATAATTAACGTACATATTAATTTTCGAAAGCGAGATAAATTCATAATAACATTAGTTGGGTTGAACAAATATATGGTAGAAATTGAAAGAATCTAAATGAATTGTTAATTGATGTAAAATTTACTAAAGTCATTAGTCAACTGTTTTGTTTAAGTTAATTTTCCAACCTTGTCTTTTGTTTTTGCGAGGTCATTGCTTATTAAGTTTATTAATACAAATTATAGGGTTAAATTTTTAAGCCTTGTGTTTATGCATACTTAAAAAAAAACTTGCAAAATGTTAGAACAAAGAACAAATATTGTAAAATTTCAAAGTTCAGAGAATTGTGTTGATATTTATAAATTCATTAGAACTAGTTTTTAATAATTATAATTAATCTAAAAATGTTTTTGTTAATTTTTATATCGATTTTTATTTACAGTACCAATTACATCCGTTAAAGGAGTTTTAGGAAAACAAGCGATGTTGCCATGTGATCTTACACCATTAGAAAAAGATGATGCGGTTTATATGGTGCTGTGGTTTAAAGAAGGTGATGGTGAACCATTGTATAGGTGAGTAAAATAAGCTTTCTGGTTTCAAATGTATGCAAAATTGTTTCTTTTACAGTTTCGACGTCCGTGGCCGACAGTTTGGCCAAGCAAAGTTATGGTCATCACCAATAGTTTTTGGTCCACGTGCATTCTTTCGAACGGCATCACATCCAGCACAACTACTCATCGATGATATTAATTTAGATGATGAAGGCATATATAGATGTAGGGTAGATTTTCGAAATTCTCCAACACGAAATCTAAAAATAAATTTCATAGTTATTGGTAAGTAAAGGAAACACATTTAATGAAAACGTTTTTACAGATGAATTATTATGTTTTTATTAAATGAACTGAAAGACCAACGATTCGTTAAATTTTCCTCACATGTGAAAAATTAGAAGTTGTGCGTGTGCGATTATTAATTATGTATTTTGTTTGTTTAATTCTAGTACCACCGGATCGTCCAATAATTTACGATGGACGTCGACGTGATAAAACCAAATTAATTGAGCCATATAATGAAGGGAGTGATGTAACACTTGTTTGTGAAGTTTATGGAGGTAAACATTTTTAACTGTTATTTATTTACTGTGAGATTAATTAGCTATTTGATTAAAATTAGAATTGTTTTTTACAAATGATTTAATTATTATTAATTCAATATTTATTTAATATTTAGTTATTTAGTTATTTGATATTTTATTACTTGAAGGTTGAACAATTTTTGAATGATTTCCTTTAGTTTATCTTTTGAAAACTGTTATAGGTCACCAAATGTGCGACAATATTGTATGGCGAATTCAATCGCTAAAATGCAAACTTTGTAGCACAAAGGTAACGAGTTCGATGCTTGATTCAGGTCATTTTATTTAGACCTCGTAGTCGGTTTACACTTATTATTTTATTAGAGCTGGGAGCTGGGAGAATAGAAGAGCGTGATTTTCCAAATGTAATTAAGATAAGAGTTTAATACGATTTTTTGTTTTACAACAAAAGTAATTCAAATAAACTGAATTAATTCTAGTGATTCGTAACGCATGTTCTGGTTGTTTAGTTTTCGGCTTTTTTTGTGGCTTAAAACATGTGATTGTTGAACTGTAACTGATGATGTTATTTCAAAATTGAAATGTACTTTAGTTCTGTCTGTTGTTGCTGTGTTATTTTCTGTACCTCATATTATATTTACACTGAAACAAATTATTCAATTAAAAACAACTTCTTAATTGATTGTTCACTGGCGCATTGACATCAAATGCGGTTGTTGGTTTTTATATGATGTTATTGAAAGCAAGAATTTGATGTCACTGTTACAAGAATAATTTGGTTGGTACGGACTGATTTTTTTATTTGGCTGAGGTTTAAGATATATTTTCCCAGCCCGAAGGTGATTATTTTCTCATATATCAACTGTCAACAAACAAAATAATTTAGATTCCTTATTGAAAAATGTAAGTAGAAAATAAATTAATAAATAAATTGATGCATTGATCACGTTCATTATTCTACTGGGAACGCAACCAGTAAAAATGGGTTCAAAACTTGGTTTTCTGACGAATGTTTTATAGCTAAAATTAACAAAATGTCGGCGTTTGACAAATACCATAGTGATAAATCCTCCAGCAGTTGATCTTTCTAAATAAAGACTAGAAACATCTGTCCTATTATATTTAAAAAAAACTAAATTTCTTTTCATCTCCAATACTAAGCTTAAAATTTGACGCGTCTCTAAAGACATCCGGTCATACTGGAACTTTATCTGGGAGGTAGGCAATAACTTTATCCAATCTTCTATTCCATTATTAATGTATAAGCAACCCTTTAACCGAAACCAAAGCGAAGACAGATTTGTTTATGGCGAATTGCGGTAGATACCCGCCGAACATTACACCTATCCAATCATCAGTGAATTAAATTCACTTTCGTCCAAGAATTTTGGAGTCAACAATGCTTAATTTAGATCTTAGCAATTCTGCTGGTCCGGTGGTTATACTACTTATTGTACTAAAACGTTGCGCTGATACCCTGGTTTATCCACTAAATAGTCTCTTTCATTTATCCCCAAGCTCGGGTTTTTATCCATCAAACGATCGTCCGATTGCATTTACGTCAATACTTACTAAAGTTATGGAAAAAATTTTTAATTATAAACTAATAGGGATTTCGTAAAGTCTATTGGTGACATCATGTCCTCACGGAGAAATGGAGTAAACTAAATCATGACTTTTGTGAGTCTCATAACATTTCCCTTGACATATCCAAGGCGTTTGACATAGTTTAGCATCGGACTCTTATCAACAAATTAATTTCATTTGGAGTCTGTAAGAACTTGATCTGTTTGTTAGACGATTTTTTATTCTAGAGATCTATCAGAGTAGTGCTGGATGCTGCAATGTTGGCTAAATTCTTTTTCTGATTTTTATCAACGATTTCTTATCTATCTCCACAAACCCAATATATAGCTTTGCCGACGACAGTACTATCTTCCATTCCTTTTATTTTAAAAAAACAGCCATATAGTCTAACTACTAATTGTTATTGTAGATAAATGATTGAATCCTTTGATGTAGATCTTGAATTAATCCTGAAATTGGGTAAACGGAATTTTGTCACATTTAACCCTATGAAGACGAAGTCTTGCGTTTTGTCCCATAAACCCTCACTGTATAGCTGCAATATAACGTTCTCCATGCAACAAATATTAATCTCACATATTAAACTCACAACTCACAACCTTTTTATCTACATTGGGAATTACTCCGATTTATAAAGCATACAAACGACCGGTCCTTGAATTTGACTCCCATTTATGGGCTGCAGTAGCAGAAACTCTTTAAATTTTGTCGACAAAGTTCACTGGCGTGCATTAAAGCTGATTGATGATCCAATGATAACATCGAGTATGGATTCGCTGTATTATTGCACAGGCCCTGATACGGAGCCAGTTATTGCGAGTGCCACTGTAGGTGGCTTGAACTTTTATACACAAATAAAATTGCTGCGGGATAACGTTATCCCCAGACGAACACAAGGATTTGGGAATCCCTTAAATTTTTATAACATTAGCCGGACATTCCAAAGGAAAGAAAAACAAAAATTAATATATTTATAATTTAAAATACCTTGAATTAAAAAAACTGTTGATTGGTGAACAATTCCAGTGTGATGTCCTATTTCCCAAAATTTAATTTCAATGTTTAATTTCCAAAAAGAACTCAGCAGCATGAAATAGATCCTTTCGAGCGAGGTTTCTGGCACATAAAACTATTAGTCGTATTTTTTGTGCCCCATTGCGGCGTGAATATTCCAATTTGTTCGTAATTCAAATAAAAATTATAAGCTGCTTTACGAACCAACATTTATTACATTAAAATTTCTGGTTTATATAAATTTATAATATGGAGTATGAAAAATTAGATGAAATTAGTAGCTAAAATCCACTGCGTATGAAACTTAATTTGATACGTTTAAAATATATACAGTAACTTTAAATACATTTTGATGTTACATTGATTGATATGTTACGAGTTATTTTAGGTATATCTTGAAATTAACTCTTTCATTTTTTTATTTTTTTAATTAAAACTCTATGGATATCAACATCGCACAATTATGATCCACTGCATAATGTTAACCATTCAAAAACACAATATCAAAAAAACTGTATTGTTTTTTTTCTTTAACCCGAATCAGAAATGAAATTACATTCAAAAATGTTTTTGATTTTAAAGTTAGAAACTGAATGACATGAATCAAAAATGTGATTTTCCTTTTTACCTCTGCCGATGTCAAAATAAATCGGGTAACATCGAAAATTCAGTAAAGATTAATAACGACAACGACATCTGTTCGCTAGAATTGGAAATAAAATTGAGTACGTTCGTTTGCTTTTTATAGTATATTCGAAATTTAACTAGCAGTAAAGTATTAGAAAATTTTAAAATTATTGTTAATGTAAAAATGAACGGAAACTAATGAAATACATTTTTATTGAATTGAAAACGAAGATGAATTTGGTTTTACTATTGTTTTGCGATTATTGCGATCGTTACAGTATCATAGAAAAGAGGTTGGAGCTTTTACTCTATTTTATAGTAGATACTAACTATTACGTACCGCAAATGCCCTAAAAAAATTAATAACTTAATATATATATTTTTTAGGTCTTTACGAGCCACAAAACTATCTTCACATTTCCATAAGCATACCTTGAACGTCTCATATGGAGAGCATCTACCTTTAATAACTTTATCCTTTCACATTCCTTAGACTGGTGAAATCGTTTACCAAATAATATATCAACACTTTTGCTGCAGTACTATCCCAAGTCCTTAATTTTCAACCTTCTTACCTTCCTTTCCTATGGTTAACATGTGCATCAAAAATTAGAGAATTATGCGATAGGAAAAAAAAATACTCAGACAATGAAGTGTTTTGTAGGCTACAATATAATTTTAAAATCAAACAAAGCCCTAATATAACAAACTATAACGCTTCAATTGGTAAGTTAGATTTGATCATGTTTTTCGAATGAACGACAGCGTTCTAATGATAACGGTTCAGAAAACAACCGTCTCTGTTTCGACACCATTTCTAGAGGAGTGAACTTTTAACACACTAATAATAATTGAAAAACATATACAGTCGAAACTCGATTATCCGGGATCCAATTATCCGTAAACCTCTATTATCCGTGATTTTTGTTGGTAACTTTTTCAACCGGGGTTTTGATTGATTAACCCGATTTTTAATTATTTTTCCGTTAAATATTGGTAATACTTAATATTGCAGACATTTTTTTTAAATTTTTTTAAAGTGGTCTACCTCGCCCACTCCTTGGGGTACCAACGTACATTTTTCTAATCATTCCAGACTGTGAATCGGCTCGTAGAGCATGCCCAAACCAAGCAATCCTATTAGAATGGATATAACCTATTATATCAGGACCCTCAAGAACATCATCAGCGTAAGCAATCATCTGTACTGAGTTTATGGACAAGATATTGTTGTTAGTCGGTAGTTTCTTTTGACGGCACACATATTCCAATGCTAGATTAAAAAGTATAGGCGAGGTAGCATCACATTGTCTTAAACCGGAGTCGACTTTAAAAAACTTTGATATTTCGTTCTCTACTCGTACACAGCATTGAGAGCTCTGTACCGTCATTTTGCATAGTGATACCAGTTTACCAGAGATTCCCATTGACACCAGAGCAGACCATAGAGTCTCTCGTTCGAGAGAGTCGTAGGCCTGCCTGAAATCAATGAAGAGTTGGTGCACATGTATTTTGAACTCTCGGCACTTTTCCAAAATCATCCTTATCGAGAAAAGTGCATCGGTGGTATCTCAGCCCCGCCGGAAACCACACTGATATTCTCCAAACAGTTGTTCAGCAGAAGGATTGATTTTTGATAGCAAAATGTAGGAAAAGATCTTATATGCTGTGCAGAGTAGAGCGATTCCTCTGTAGTTTGCACATTGTAGGCGATGATCTTTTTTATGGATTGGTATCAGCATAGCTGTGTTACAGTCCTGTGGCATGGTTTCATTCCTCCAAATCATTTGAACAAGTTCAAACAATCTTAAGGATAGAGTTTCACCACCATGTAAAATCATTTCGGATGTTATATCGTCGATACCAGGTGCTTTATTGCGTTTAAATTTTTGACAGCGCCGCTTCGAATTCCTCTTTGGTTGGTTTGTCTACATATTCCTTTGACGCACGAATAAGCTTTGCTCGTCGCCCGACTTGTTGCTGGAAACTTAAGTTGAGAAGATTTTCAAAAGAAGCGGCCCAAGTATCTAAAATATATTTAAAGTCTACTTGTAGCTTCCCGTCTTCGTTTTGAATAGCAGTCGATATAGTTTGAGGGCCCTTCTATAAGGTTTTAACCTGTTGAAAGAAGTTACGCGATTGATGTTCCTTATTGAAGCTTTCAATCTCCTCACACTGTCTCTTCCACCATTCTCGCTTCATTCGTCTACATTGCTTTGTACCGGCTTGTCCTGCCAGTTTATAGTTCTCCTTCGTGGACCTGGTGTTGCGTCCTTGTAGACACTTCAGATAGCAATCTCTTTTGTATTGAATAGCGTCAAGGCATGCTTGATCCATCCATGGCTTCTGGGAGTGGTTCTGTGATCGTCCAAGTATTCCCCCAGCAGCACTTAAAACAGCATCTTTGAACAAATACCATGACTTATTGACGTCTCCATTAATTTTTTCTGATTTCTCCAATGTTTTGGCAATATGGTTTTGATATCTCTCTTCTGTTTCAGAATTCTTTAGTGATGAGATGTTAAAACGTTTCCGTTGATTGAATTTCGGAATGCTTGGGTTTGGGAAGTGGAACCTTATTTTAGCACGTACAAGAAAGTGGTTACTTCCAATGTATGCACCTCTAAGCAATCGCACGTCTAGACGCTCGAAAAGAAACATGCTGTAACTAGCACATGATCAATTTGATTTCGAGTGTTTCCATTCGGTGAGACCCAAGTCTGTTTATGAATCGATCGGTGCGAAAAGAAAGTACTGGTAATTCTCAAATTATTTGATAGTGCAAACTCAGTCATTCTCTCACCATTATCATTCGAATTCAAATGTAGACTGTTGGGGCCCACCACATTTCCGTAAGAGATATCTCTTCCAACCTGCTCATTAAAGTCACCTAGAACCATAATGAAATATGTACATATATTTGTGAATTATGAATTATTATTTATATATGAATTACTAAAAATACATAGATATGTTCAAAATTATTATGAATATTGTGTACTTCCTTATATAACTGAAAAATTCGATCAACCGGGATTTTCGATTTTCCGGGCAGCCTCCGGTCCCTAGTGTCCCGGATAATCGAGTTTCGACTGTACATATATGTGAACGGAAACAGACAAAAAAAATTTAATCTCCAAATTTTGTGAATTAATAGTTCTCCATCAGAAAACAAGTTAAGGGTTTTTTTTTAATTTTTTGGCTAGCCCCCTTGCCATCAGTGACGTTCACCAATTTGAAATTTTTTCTTAGACGACAAACGTCTTCATTTTGTAGCCAATTTAATGCGTAAAAAATATTTTTAAAAAAACATTAGTTTGTTAGCATTTTTCAGAACAACGACTGGATGACGCATTTTGAGCTTCGTCTCGATATATTTTTCAAACAATAAATACTCAATACTATCAGCTCTTGTTCTTTCAGTTTCTTGTGCTTAAACTCACCACAATTAGGTTTTCCATCTTCGTGTAATAAGGTAGGTAATACGAAACGAAATTTATCCCCCAATTCCATGGGATATAGCCACGAATTTCTATAAATCCATTTAAAAAGGAATCAGATTCACAATGTAATCGATTAACACGATCAAACTTTTTACCTTCGAATCCATGTCTATTATATTAAAAGTATATTCAAAAAATGCTTCTGCCATCTTGAATAAAATGATATTTTTTTTCTCGTAATTATTTGTTAATATATTTTTATTAATAACCACCAAATTACAAAAACTTGCCAAATGTTTGTCATACGATTTATATTTACACAATGTTCTGATTACACAACTTGTTCAAATTTATAGCCCAGATTCTTTATCTTTTGTTTCTTTTTACTTTTACTTTCATCACAGACAAATCATTTAATGTACAATTTCTCCATATCATCTCAAAAAACAAATCTAGTTTTTATAAATTGAACAAATGTATGTATTGCTACGTTTCTCTAACCTTCCTTCGAATTGGCCTTACTCTCAATTCGATAAATGCAATTACCACGCTCCTTCTGGATTCGATCACTGATTAGTAAGCATAAACACTAGGTTTTATTAAGTATTCAATTGTTCCACAACAACAGGAAAGCAATACAGACACAATGTTCCTGTCTAGAATATTCTTCAAACAGCTTCGAAACTCAAAACGGTTGATTGTAGAAAATTCCAGTTCACAGCTTCCAAAATAATACACAAAATATCAAGACTTCGGTCTGGGTTAAGGATTTTGATATAGTTTTCGGCAAAAAACTTTTATGAGGATATGGTTTTTAGTTTTGGGCAGCGATGTATATCAAACATAACTCTTTGTCAAAGTACAAGTATTTTTTTAATCTGTTTTGAAATTCTAAAAATATTCCAAAAATTAGAATAAAATCAGATATTTAAACTTTTTCTATATTCCAATAATATTCCAAAAATTCTTAAAAATTCAGACTTTTTCCAAAATTCTAAAAATATTGCAAAAATTATACCAAAATTTTTTCAAAATTCCAAAAATTATAATAAAATCAAAAATTTAAAATTTTTCAAAATTCTAAAAATATTCCGAAAATTCTCACAAAATCAAAAATTGAATTTTTTTTTCAAATTTCTAAAAATATATATAAAATTCAAAAATTCTGTTTTTCTCAAAATTCTAAAAATATTGCAAAAATTATAACAAAATGAAAAAATAAAACTTTCCAAAGTTCTAAAAATATTGCATAAATTATTATAAAATCATATATACAAACTTTTTTCAAAATTCCAAAAATATTTCAAAAACTATAACAAATTCAAAAATTTCCATGTCCAAGTTCATGTTCTATTACATTTAGGTCATAAAAACAGCTAAAGTTTTTTTGTCCAAAGAATTGGCTAAAAAAATAAATGAAATCATTTTTTGACACACTTGACATTATTTTTTTGACAAGCTTATAGTGCCATAATTCTCTATAATAATAATAAAATTTCATGTCATACAAATAATTAATTTTATTTTTTTCCAAAAATTTGGGTAAAAAAATAAATAAAAATCTTTCTTTAGACACCCTGGACAATATCTTTTGACAAACTTATAATGCCATAATTCTCTATAGTAAAAATAAAATTTCATGTTATACAAATAATAAATTTTATTTTTTTCCAAAAAGTATAAAAAATAAATCAAAATCATTTTCTTTTGACACCCAATTAACTATTCCTTACTTAAAGTTGGAAAAAAGTCGCAGAACTGCCCGCAAAACGCATGCCATATCGAGGTAACCTGGTTCAGCTATGCCAAGACCATAAAGCTGACATAAATAAACTTATGACATAAATATTGTAATGAATACTAAACATATGTTTTGTTATCTAAAGCAGTTGCATTAGACAGAGCTCAAATAGATAAACGACTATTGCCGTTGTAGTAGAAATATGGCATAAACTCGAAGCCGATCTTAAACTAGAGCAACCTATAGAAGTAAAGAAACTTTTTTATCGAACGAGAGACATGGCTTTAAAGCTTTAAACGCACCTTACCACCTAGCTAATTTTTGCTTAACCATCGATTTTTAGGTACACGTTTGAACAACCACCAAAGAGAAGAAGCATATCCTTCCTTGTTTAAATATAATTATTTTAGACTTTATTCCATTTGTAATGACGCTTTCAACTGAATCTACATAATTTCCAAAATATGTATTTCAATCTCAGTTTAGAAATACACCACCAATAGTGTGGTGGAATTGAATGACTACCCAACCCAGTGCAACCCTGTATGGGCCATTGCTGTTTTTTGTCTGGCAAATGAATGGCTGCCATTTATTGTCCAAAGTTATCAAAAAAAAATAATGTTAATGGCCGAGTCATAGTTGAGTACTATGAGTCATGGTTGCCAGTACCCGGCAATTGTTGAATTGCCAGTAATAAACTAGTTCCCGACCATTGTTGAATTACTGGTCGCCAGTTATCGACCATTTACTGGACCGGTTGTATAACCTTGTATGGACCATTGCTGGCTTTTTTTGGCCCTTGAATAAGTCATGGTTGCCAGTACCCGGATATTGTTGAATTAATGATCGCCAGTAATAAACCGATACTCGACCATTATTGAATTACTGGTCGCCAGTAATTGACCATTTACTGGACCAGTTGTATAACCTTGTATTGATCATTGCTGGCTTTTTTTTGGCCCTTGAATGGAAGTCATTTATTGTTCGAAGTAATTATCGAGTAATATTATGTTTAAGGTAAGGAATCGAACGAATCGTCGTATCGATAAGACGTGTTTAATTTATTATTGAGTCTGTTTTTTTTTTGATTTATATTTAAAAGAAATTTGTTTATTTCGATTTTTGTTTTTATTAACTATCTTAAAATAAATAAAAGTAATAGTTTGATGAGTTTATTGTAATTTCTAAATAAATTGAAGTGATAATAGTTGATTTTTACGATAACTGTGTTAAAATATTTTGTGTTTACTGCAATTAATAGACAATAAACTGGTAATATCCGTAATTGATATAAAAAATCGACAAATAATAAATTACATTTATTAACATCTGTTATTTTTTATTTATTGTTGAAACAATTGTACTTAAATTGTATTTAAAATGCATTACTTTGAAACAGCTGAATCCAGTACAAATTATAGCTCTATGGTACAATGCCCAACCTGTAATAAAACTGTCACAGAAAAGCAGTCAGTCTTTCAGTGTACAGGTTGCAAAAAAATGTTTCATCTATCATGTAAAAAAATCGTTGGCAGTAACATTCAGAGATTAGCAGCTGAATCAACCTGGTATTGTTCTACTGAATGCAAAATTACCGAAATAACAAGTGTCTTAAACCAAAAAATTGATGGTTTGACCAAAAATTTTTGTGAATTCAAAACAATGATAAATGAAATAATATCTTCGCAACAATTTCTTGCGAACAAACTTGATGAATTCTCTGGCAAACTTGATAATCTCCAAAAAGAGAATGACAAAACTCAACAAGACATTGAAACAACATTTAAAAATCAAAAATTTCTTGAAACTACTATCAACCGTTTGGAGGCAGATGTTGATGAAGCAAAGCAACAAGATTTAGTGAATAATATTATAGTTGCAGGTATACCCGAAAATAAAACGCCTGAAATAACTATTTTACAAAACATAATCAAAACACTCGAACTAGAAACAACTTTCATTGAAAATATTGCCACTAGTGTGTATTTAAGAAATAAAATTGAATCCAGTCATCGTGATCATCAAATCCTTATACGTTTTAAATCAATAGCAGCGAAGACAATTTTTATGAAAAAAAAACAAGAAAAACAAGTCATATATGCTAATCAAATAGGTTTCCACTTACAAAGAGATCAGCAAATATTTATCCGGGATCACTTGACTCCATATAAACGAACATTATACTTTAATATGAGGGAAGTTAAAACAAAATTAAATTTTCAATTTCTATGGATTAAAAACACAACAATACATTTTCGGAAAGAGCCAAATTCTAAAGTATATCTCATTAAATCTAGAAACGATATGGAAAAACTATTACAAATGTTTTCATCATCTTAAACTCTCGCAAGCTTTATTCTGCAATAGCACTTTAATAAGGAATAAAAGTAATAAAAATAAAGATAGTAATAAGTTTTTTCAGTTATTTAATCTGCCTGTTAGTTTGGTTAATTATTTTATAGTTGTAAGTATGTTCACAAACATTTTCATATTCATTTCATTTTTTTTTACATTTTCATTTCATACAAAACATTTTATTTGTAACTTGAATTTTAATCTTGTGTCTAAAAGTAAAAAAACAATACATACAAAAAACTATTTCAATAACATTAACTATGCACAATGATAAAGATGATTTGTTGGATTTTGACAATATCAAACACAATTTATTTTTAAATGATAAACCATCGCTGGGAAATGGTGATTGCAATTTTCTCTATCTTAATTGCCAAAGTATAAAAAACAAACTTCATGACATTGAGTTTTTAGTATATAATTTACAATGTAATATTGATCTTTTAATTCTTACAGAGGTTTGGTTAAAGGCAGAAGAAAATAAATTCTACAATTTAACTGGGTTCAAATCTTATATTTGCAATAGAAGTGATGGCTACGGTGGGGTTGCAATTTTCGTAAAGTCCAATATTGCTTCCTGTGAAATTCTTAATATAAACAAAGATTACTGTCAGTGTATTGGTATAAAACTGATAGAAAAAAACATGAATATAATATCTGTTTATAGGTCACAAAAAAATGAAACAAATATGTTTTTGAATCACTTAGAATCGATTTTGGATAGCAACAGTAAAAATATTATAGTTGGTGATATAAATATAAACTTATTAGACTTGAATTCATCCCTAGTCTCAAAATATATAAATCTGATTAAATCTTCGGGATACCTTATTCTCAATAAAATTACACCAGATTTTGCTACAAGGAAAAAAAATGCAATCGGAACCATAATAGATCATGTTATTTCAAATATTTTTACCTTTAAATACGACCTGTCAATATCAGATACGCATTTATCTGATCATAAAATTGTACTTTTACGTATTATTGATTTGGAAATACCAAAAATTAAGCAAGAAGAAAGTTACTTAAAACTTAACTATAAACAGCTCTTATTGGATACTAATTGGCCTAAAATACTCAATGCGGTAACCTTTGATGATTTTGTTAAGGAATTCTCCAACGTAGTAGTCAAATCTACCAGGTCAGTGACTCAAAATAAAAATTCCAAAAAACAATGGAATGAATGGATGACCGATGAGTTGGTGAATCAAATGAAAGAAAGAGACCGTTTTATGAAATTAAAAAATAAATACCCCAACTTAGAATATTTCAAGCATCAGCATAAATTCTTAAGTTCCCTTGTAGCTTCTGGAGTAAAAACTGCTAAAAAATTGTATAATGCGGAATTAATCCAAAAAAATATTAATAATTCAAAACTACTTTGGAAACACTTAAACAAAATTATCTTTAATAAATCAGTTAATACACCCATTCCCATCTACTTATCGGACCCTTTGGACTCAACTTTTGTAAAAGATAGTGCAACAGTAGCTAACATTTTTAATAATTTTTTTGTAAATATCGCCAATGATATAACCATCCATTTACCTGCACCTGACTTTGACCATTTTAATTATTTTCAATATCAAATTGTTTCCCCACTAAATATTCAACACACTAACAAAAATGAGGTTTTTCAGATAATAAATGGTTTAAACACTTCAGCTGCAGCAGGGATTGATAAAATCTCTACGAAAGCTCTAAAACATTGTGCACATAGAGTAGCCTCTGTAATTGCCGCACATATAAATAATAGCATAGATAACAGTACCTTTCCAAAATGTTTGAAAACTGCAAGGGTAAAACCTCTTTACAAAAACGGAATTGAAAGTGATGTCTCAAACTATCGGCCTATTTCAATCTTAACTAGTTGTTCTAAAGTTTTTGAAACCATATTATTGAACCGGCTGGAAAACTTCTTAGTTGAAAATAACATTATATACAATCTTCAATTTGGTTTTCGTAAAGGATCAAACACAACTGCTGCTTGTTTATCGCTTACTCACTATCTAAGCAAAAATCTAGATCAAAAAAAGACATGTGGATGTATTTTTTTAGACTTTAGAAGAGCATTTGACACAGTAGATCACAAAATTGAGATGTACAAACTAAAAAAATTACATTTTACAAATGAGCAACTAAAGTTATTCGAAAACTACTTATGTGACAGAAAACAAGTGGTGTGCTTAGATAATAAAACAAGCAAAGAAAACATAATTAAAAGTGGTGTCCCTCAAGGATCAATTCTGGGTCCGTGTCTTTTTTTAATACAGATAAATGACTTACAATTTATGAATTTCGATGGAAAATTGCAGCTTTTTGCGGATGATGGTGTTTTAATGTATGAAGCAGATTCAGTAGAAACTCTTCATTCCCAAATGAATAATGACATGGTGTTGCTTGAATCATGGTGCAGTATAAACCATATGGTCCTAAATAACGAGAAGACGAAGTATATGATTTTTGAGAGTAGGTGCTTTGATCTAGTGAATCCTAACGCGCTTCAAGTTACATATGCCTCTTCTGCAATTGAAAGAGTACATAAATTTAAATATCTAGGTCTCACTATCGACAGCAGACTTAAATGGGTTGATCATATTGACTCGTTGAAAAAATCCATTATTCCATATATTTTTGCTATTGGCAGAACAAAGCGGCTACTTCCAAAGAATTCACTTTTATTATTGTATAACGCATACATTCATTCTCGTTTAATGTATCTAAATCCGGTATGGAGTGGATGTGCTCAATATATGCTCAACGAACTAAATATTCTCCATAAACGTACTTTAAAATATATTTTAAATGTACCCATTCGATTTCCAACAGAGGAACTATATTCAAATTTTATTTCATTTAGCTCTTTGTGTGAAAGAGAGCTTTATGTGTTAGCATATAAAATATTAAATAATCTTATATTACATAACTTTATTATAGAAAAACAGGGTCAGAAACATAATTATAATACAAGGAGAAAATCTCACTTTGCTACCGAATACTTTGCAACCACATTTAGTACAACAAATGTTATATACCGGGCAATTCCTAAGTTTAACAGTCTTCCTACAGAAATAAAATATTCGATAAATCTAGCAAAATTCAAACATAACATAACGGCACACATGAAAATAACTTAGCACACAATAGAAGTTGAATAATATTGTAAATGTTTGTTGAACAGTAATTTTAGTTTTTTTAATTATGTAGATATTTTCTACTTTTCTATTTTATTTTTAATTTATCAATTTTTAAGATTGAAAGTTAAAAATTGAAAACATTTTTAAGATTCAATCTTAAACCTGTACGTTGCGATATAACCTTTGGTTCGAGCAATGTAAAAAACCAAAATAATTAAAATAATATAAATTATACTACTCTACAGTGTAATGTAACAAAATTTATTGATGTTGAATAAAAAAAAAAAAAAAAAAAAAAAGGTTCAGTTATAGTTGCCAGTACTCGACCATTTCTGCATTACTGGTAGCTAGTAATGAACCATTACTGGACCAGATGTACAACCTTGTATAGGTATTGATGATGCAATTTGGTCAAATAAACAAAACAAAGCGTGCAAACGTATTCGTCATTTGGATTTGTGCAATCAAAGATATAGACGCATAGGCTTGATAAATTGCCTATAAACTAAATGTTAGTTGCTACATTTGAATATAGTTTATAGGTAAAGAGTTAAGAAACGAAGAAATGATGCGTGGTACTGCATGCAAGTATGGAAAGGGCCATATATTGTATAATATTTAAGATAAACAACTTATTCCAAAATAAATATCAGACCTTGATATATATCGGATATATATCTGATATACTTATATCGGATATTTTGATATCTATATAAATATCATGATATTTGCCAACCTTGAGTTTAAGTCTGAACCTTAAACTACACAGTATGAAGTATAATTACAGCTATGTCTTAAACATTTTGACTGATGGCTTCTAGAGCTATTGACCTTGAACTTTGACCTTTTTGAAAAATTATCAACTTTGAGACCGTATAGTTCCTAAAGCCAAGAGTATCCCAAGCTGTTTTAAATTTTTCAAGTTGTTTCATATGTTATGTAATTAATCCAATATGAATTAAAAATAACACTTGTTTTTATTTCGCTAATATAAATACAAGTGTTATCAATTTTTAATTTATATTAAAATGTTTCGCCAAGTGCCCACAGTCGACACAATTGAATTTATTAATCCAATAGTTATTGCTGTGAATCACATATGGACTTACCAGATATTTAGCCATATAATAAGACAAAAAAAGCAAAGAAACCAACATTTTCGAATGACCTTGGCCCTCAAAGCCATGAATGAGCTACTAAATTATTTATGCAAACACATACCTAGTATCAAGTAGAATCCATATTCAAAAGAAATTTCATCAGTCAGTTATGGTTTTATGGAGTAAAATGATCAAATAATTTATACGATTTACCCGTGATATTAAATTTTGACCTCTATTCAAGGTCAAACGCGCCAGATTAAAGTGGTGGTAAACTGCACTTTTTCTTATCACAGTACTATTAACATATCCTGAATATTTTAGGAAAATCGAAGGCATCAAATATCAAAAGTGTCCAACTTTTAAAAAAATGACTCTTAATAACACTTACAACTTTATTTACAAAAAACTAATTTCAAAATAACTTCTATTTGCACGATTTTATATGCACAGTACAACGTTTTGTTTGCAATTCATTATATTCCACTTAAATATCGTAATCTATTTAAATTATAACTTTACATCAACGCAGGTCTAAAACAAAACTAATCTAATTTTGCAAGAGCTATTTTTCTTATATACAATTCTACATAATTTCTTGCATATTCTAGGAAAAATTAAGAAAGATCTAGAATAGACATCTACGTAATTATCTCCGATATATTTTATTTCATGTTGACCCAAGTTCTAAGAAGCGAATGTGACTTTGATTTTAGTTTTGAAATATTAACCGTGTTCGATTTGGCTGAAGCAACTGAAACAGCTGAAAAATAAATGCAATTGTTGTTGTTTTTTCAGTTGTTTTAGTCAAATCAAACGCACCTATTGTATATTGTAAAATGTGGAGGGGGTGAAATCTCAAGCTCTGAGAAATCAAGACTTCGGTCTGGTTTAAGGATTTTGATATAGTTTTCGGCAAAAAACTTTTATGACGACATGGTTTTTAGTTTTGTTCAGCGATGTATATCAAACATAACTTTTTGTTAAAGTACATGTAGTTTTTTATCTCTGTTTAGATACGTATTACAAAACTAACACGAAACATCAATATACGTTGTCGGAAAATTATAACAGATCATATATAAACATAATTTAGTGAAAAGATTATACAACCAGCAAACTACTCAAAACCTATCCATTTAGCGTTTCGAGAAAATATTACAAAATTACAAATTCATATTTCTTTCAAAATTCCAAAAATATTGCAAAAACTAAATAAAATCAAAAATTCCAACTTTTTTCAAACAAATTTCTAAAATATTTCTAAAATTATAACAAAATCAAAGATTAACACTTTTTTCAAAAATTCTAAAAATATTGCATAAATTATAACAAAATCAAAAATTGTAACTTTTTCCAAAATTATAAAAATTATACTAAAATTAAAAATTTAAAATTTTTCAAAATTCTAAAAATATTTCAAAAATTCTTACAAAATCAAAAATTGAAACTTTTTTCAAAATTCCAAAAATATATCAAAAAACAAATTCAATTTCCATGTTCAATTATATTTACTAGCTAAATTTTTTTTCCAAAAAATTATCTAAAACAATAAATGAAATCATTTTTTTGACACACTTGACAATATTTTTTTGACAAACTTATAATGCAATAAAATTCTCAATAATAATATTTTCATGTTCATTATACATCTCATTTCATACAAATTACTAATTTTATTTTTTTCTAAAAAAATAAGTGAAAATCGTTCTTTTGACACACTTGACAATATTTTTTTGAAAAACTTATAATTCTCAATAATAATAATAAAATTTCATGTCATACAAATAATTAATTTTATTTTTCCAAAAAATTGGGTAAAAAAATTAATAAAAATCTTTCTTTTGATACACTTGACAACATTTTTTTGACAAACTTATAATGCCATAATTCTCAATAAAAATAATAAAATTTCAAATCAAACAAATAATTAATTAAAATGCAATATTTCAAAATATACTTTTTAAATGTTTATTTTTAATTCTTTTTATTTTATTAATAATAATATAAACTTCCTTAAAGTAACAATTTGAATTTGAATTTTTATTTTATTGAATATCGATTTCGACTTACGTCATCCTCAGTTCTTAGATTATTATTACAATTTTTGCTCAAACTATGGCCTTATATACTATTTCAGCTGTTTTTTTTATTATTATGTCATATATTTTGTTAGTTTTGGTGTTGATTTTAAAACAAATAAAAACAATCATCAGCAAATCTATCAACATATTAAGTGATAAGAACATCAGGTATAACAAAATGATAAAACCAACAGCGCCAAATATAAGAGGATTACCAAAAATACACAAACCAGATACACCGATAAGACAATTAATTAATTTCACCACAGCACCAACATACAGAACAGCGAAGTACATAAACAAACTATTGAAGTATCACATAAAATTTGATAACAATTATTCAGTGAAAAATAACACAGAATTAATCAATAGAATAGAACCAATAATAATACCTCACAACGCAAAACTAGCATCGTTTGATATAACCAACATGTATTCTAACATACCAATAAAAGATACAATAAATATAACAAAAAATATGTTAATAAAAAATGGTTTAACCCAACAGATACGCGAGAAATAATAAATATAATAACCGAAATAACAAAACAAAACTATTTCACACATAACAATGAGTATTATCAACAAACAAACGGATCATCTATGGGGAGCCCACTATCTCGAACTTTAGCCGAAATATTTCTAAATGATTTTGAAGCAAAATATATACATAACAACATAAATCCACACAGAGAAAAAATAATTTATTGGTATCGCTACGTTGATGATATAATTTTATTATTCAAAGGAACGAATAGACAGCTTAATCTATTACACCAATACATAAACAGCATAGAACCTTCTATTAAATTCACGTTAGAAAATGAAGAAAATAACACAATAAATTTTCTGGATTTATCAATCAAAAATGTAGATCCAAAACACACATTCAAAATATTCCGAAAACCAACCCAAAGTAATCAAACAATAAATATTAAATCCCATTATCCATACCAACATAAACTAGCTGCATACAACCACATGATCAATAGATTGAACAATATACCAATGAATGCCGAAAATTATCAAGACGAATTAAATAACATTAAATACACAGCCAGTAAAAACGGATATAAAAACGAAATAATAGACACATTAAATAGAAAACATAAAAACAAAAAAAATTGGCAAACCCTAACAACACTGAAGAATGAAGAAAACTTAGTAGGAAAAAAATACATAGGCGTAACATATAATAAAACAACATTCAAAATAATGCAAAAAACTTTAAAAAAATATGGATATATTGCAGCTTACAAAAACAAAAATAAAATAGAAAATTACCTAAAAACTAAAAAAACCCAAACCTTAAACACAGGTGTTTATAAAATACCTGTGATGACTGCAGTAAGTTTTATATAGGCCAAATGGGGCGGTCCTTCACAAAAAGATTTATTGAACACACCAGTGAAATTAATAAAAGAGATCCAAAATCCAGGTATGCCCTTCATTTAAAAATAGAAAAACACAAATACACCAATATCAACAGAAATTTAACCATATTACATAAAAAAAGAAAAGGACAACATCTAGATAAAATAGAAGAAATAGAAATATATGAACATCAAAACAATAACAACATTTTAAATGATAAAATCAACACCAAAACTAACAAAGTATATAATATAATAATAAAAAAACAGCTGAAATAGTATATAAGGCCATAGTTTAAGCAAAAATTGTAATAATAATCGAAGAATTGAGGATGACGTAAGTCGAAATCGATATTCTATATTATTCTATAAAAAATAAAATTCAAATTGTTACTTTAAGGAAGTTTATATTATTATTAATAAAATAAAAAAAATAAACATTTAAAAAAGTATATTTTTAAATATTGCTTTCTAATTCAAAAACGACAAAAGCACACAAACAGTGAATAATATGGAAAACCATAATAACACATATATATAAATAATTATTTTCAATTTTTTCCAAAAAATTGGGTAAAAAGATAAATAAAAATCTTTCTTTTGACACACTTGACAACATTTTTTTGACATCCTTATAAAACAATAATCTAGTTTTTGATCTCACATACCAATCACGACCATCCAGATTTCTCCACATTCTTTGTTCCTACTCATTATCACTTAAAATGAAAGTTTTTTAAGCAAAAAATATGCATATTTCCTTGTTTTGACACACTTGATGATATTTTTGACACACTTCCGATACAGTTATCGAACACATCGTCCTTGTAGGTTCGTACCATTGAGTAAACTTTTTTTTTGCTGGCCGGCAGACAGACATACATTTTTTTTTTGCTTTTTTAGAATCAGTAGGTCCTAAAACGTCGAGAAATGCCAAAAAAGTGGGGGTAAGAATTTCACTTTGAGCTCATGAATGTAATACTTAAGTCTTTCAGACCGAAGTAATTGAATTTGAATATTTTGTATGTATTTTATTGCGTTTATGTAGAATCAAAACCTCCTTAATCATAGCCCTACTGATTCGCGCCATTTGCAAAAAATTGGATTAGTGTTTTTGATTAAATTGAGTTGGTCAAAAAATCTAAAAAAAATTCCATAATTCTGATGGAAGGAAAATGTTAAAAATTGGTTGATTGACCTGTAGCACTTAACTATTAATACAATGATAGGTTAATGAATAAAAGAATAAATTGACTTTAGTAATCAAAAATTCAAACATTTTCCAAGATTCCAAAAACTATATTAAAATCAAAAATTGCTAATTTCTTCAAAATTCCTAAAATATTCAAGAGAATATTATAAAATCAAAAATTCCAAAAATATTCTAATAACTTAAACGTTTTTGGAAAATTCTAAAAATATTGCAAAAATTATAACAAAATCAAAATTCAAACTTTTTCCAAGATGATTCAAACAATCAAGATTAAATCTAGCACGATGATATGTGAAGTTGATTCAAATAAAAAACCGCTTTTTTGTCATACAAATAATTAATTTTATTTGACAAATGTTTCTAATCGAAAATGGGCAAAAAAATAAATGAAAATCATTCTTTTGACCCACTTGACGTTATTTTTTGACACACTTATAGTTCAATAATCAAGCTTCTGTTCTCACATACCAATCCCGACCATCAACATTTCTCATTATTACTTAAAATGAAGGTTTTTAAGCCAAAAGTATGAATTTTTTATTTTTTGACACGCTTAATGATTTTTTTACACACTGCCGATAAAGTTATCGAACACATCGACCTTTTATCTCTTACAATTAAGTCATCATATTTTTAGAAGCTAAGTTTATTATTAATGATGGATTATCGATTCCTTATTATATTTTGAATAATAGTTCCACAGGAGAAATGGAATTATTAGAAACTCAGGGGCAAATTCTTGAAATACACCACAAATCAACATCAATCTGTAGTTTTGGAAACGTCTGTCTCAATCAAAGTACCTCAATTTGAAAAAGCTGCTTGCAGATTACTGTCTATATTCGGCACATCACTCCCGAGCAGAAATTTGTCAGGGCTCAAGTCAGGCCCTGATCAGGTTTGCCCTAATCCGGATCAGGTATTGGTAAGGTAGCCTGATTGGGCCCTGATCATTAGTGTAACGCTTTTACCCTATCAGGTCCTGATTGGGATTACCGGATCAGACCCTGATTGGGATAATCGAATCAGGCTCTGATTGGGATATCCGGACCAGACCCTGATATATATTTATATGTTATATAATTAAATTAATCAAATTAAAATAAAAAAAATACAATGGAAAAAATTAAAACATACATACTACCTTAATCACTATTATTATAGTCTTTCAGCCGAGAAGCGATAACTAAAACATGCATGAAACGATTTTAACTATATATTTCTAAAAAGGATAATACTCTAGTGAATTTAAACAAATTAAAATTTCAGCAAGGGGTCCAATATGAAAAACCTGATCAGGGCCGGATATATTCAAATAAGGTAAGCCCTATAAAGGTATTCTAAATCAGGCCCGGAACAGCCACACATCAGAGTGTCCCTTGTAGAGATTTCCCTTGTAGAACTGAGCAGGCCCTGATCACGCCCTGACTGTATTCAGGTTTTCCCTAACTAATTTTTCTCGGGCTGTTGTGAATCACTTTTTCCAACAACGACATCTTTCCAACTTTAACATCAAAGCAACGTTCACAACTTACAAATAACACCGTTCACAACTTACAAGCGTCGTACCGCGCTAACGAACTATGAACCCGATTTCAAACAAGTTACAAACACACATGCCATCTATCAGCAATCAATAGCTGTCAGCGCATGTTACAAACTTTAAATATATGTATGTATTCATAATTAAAGTATTTGCTTAGGAAATAAAAATTTCACAATAACTTTGATATTTTATTTTTTTGCTGGCTCTCGTAACGAGAATTTAATGAAATCCGGCTCCACGTGCGACGAAGTTTGGCTATCTCTGGTATAGAGTATAAGTTGAAATAAGTCTGGAGCCGAAATAAAATAAATAAAATCATTCAGAGAATTTCTCTAGAAATGAATATTCTTAACTTAGACGAAAACTCGAAATAGACCCATGGTTACAAAGTTCCATTGATATAAAATTTGTAAGTGAATTCACTAGTACCCCTAAAACCGTCTTCTCAGTATTTTTGTAAAGCGATATGTTTCTTTAAACATGTCGATTACATTTTTAAAACCGTATACCTTTGTGAATACTGTTCAAGTATATTTTTAGACAACTTAATGCAAAATGTTAGATATAAAATTCGACGTTTTTTAAATAGTTTAAAATACAAAGTTGTTTCAACCAACCTAGTTTACTGTAAAGTGTAAACTGATATTCATCGTTGTTAAACTGGTATTCATCTTGAGTCAGGATTTTAACTAAATTTAGATTGGTTTGTTGAAATATTATAAAAAAGTTTCATCAATCGTCAATTTAGTTCATTTGAAATTGTATTGTGGCTATCAAAACCAAACTACAACACCACATGAGAGCATCTTTGATTAATAATATAAATCTCTTACTTACAGGAGTAGTATTAAAAGTTTTACGATTTAATTTTAATAGCTTGTTGTATAAAATTAATGATCTTGCTTATAAACTTAATTTGTTGAAGCTTTATTATGTATGTATTGTAATAAAAAATTTGCAAAGCTGAAAAAATATATGTTGTTTCAAATCATATCGACAAAAATTTTCTGCTAACAAATTTTTCAATGAATTATGAACACAAATGAGACGCAAAATATTCCAAAACATGTAAACTGTAGAGTATGCATTTTCAGCAAGGTTTTGATGATTCTTGATACCAAACATAAGAAAAAAATTCTATATCAACACATTACAATGCATGAAAAACAAGAAAATTTTAATCTCAATTCAACTCTTCAATTATTTACATTTTCTTAATTATTTTTTCTTTTACGTTTGGGAAATTCATGAGTAATTACATTTTCCAACTTACTTAAATATATATTTTTTCTGACTCTTAAAGTTTATTTTGTTTTTTATTTCATAAGAAAAACATTTTCTTTTCAAGTTTCATTTTAGTTTAATATTTTTTCTATTTGAATAAGGGAAAAATTAACAACCAAACTTGTGAGTGGGTTTAGTTTTTGTGTTTTGCAGTTGTTTTTGTTGGGAAAACAAGATAAAATAATGGCTCTAAATGCTTCATGTCTTGAAACCACATTTTGATTTGGTTATGCAAATAATTTTGTTCATAAGAATATTTGAACATATGTTTATGAATCTACAACTACTTAGCTTGCAACAACAATTAAAACGACTACAGGGATTTATTTTGATATATGATGATATTTTTTATATTGTTTTGTTCTTATAAATTATTGAAAAGGAATTTTCTTATAATTTCTCGTTCAATGGTATGATTTTTCATTCAAAGAAAAATAGATAAAACAGGTTTTGGTTACAAGTACATTTATAGGTCCTTGAAAACATGTTTTGTATTGGTAGCATAATAATATAATGTTTCACGATTTTTATCATCATTAGAATTTTCATATAAAGTTTTACAATTGTAAGCAAAATCGAGAAATATTTATTTCAAAATGATGAATATCCTTGCCGTAGATTTTGATGACGCATTTAGTTTAAAGAATAAAATGTTTAGTTTTTTGATGTATTATATTTTTGTTCTCACTATACGGAACAGTTGGTGAAAGTCTATAAAACTGTTATGAGACTAGGTAAGATTACTCTGCTAATACAATTCTAGTTAAGCACACATTGTATTGTTTAACGATGAAAACTTTAAATATTAATTACCATGTATTTAAATCCAGACGTACGTTGCATAATATGTACTACACCGATTTTGATTTATTTCGAAGAAAAACATGAGTGACCTAAGCAAACAGATCGCACAAATGTTTGCCCAAGTTACTTATAACTCAAAACCGTTGACGTCTTGAAGCTGTAAGTCACCGCATTAGTTTCATTTGTAGTCTCTCATAACCCATCTTATCCAGCAATATAGTAAGTTTAAGGAGTCTTCTATTGGTAACCATATTGTTACGATTCCAGAAAAATCATAATAAAACACAACAACAAATTAATGAGATGAATAGTGTTGTTGTTGTATTCTTAGAACTTGCGTCAACATGAAATTTCTTTATGAATCAAATCATCATAACGTGCAATAATCGAATATTCTAGTGTTTTCTCAAGGTTTCTAAAAAGTGATATCGAATGATCGAGATTATGGAGAATCGTATACAAGGAGGTTACAACAAATACTGATACAATAGCAGCTGATGAGGAGAAAAGTTTTGTTACGGAAACAACAACAACATTACCATCTGGAAACTGTGATTTTATGCAGTTAATGGCTATGATGCAACAGATGAGTTTAAACTTCAGTCAATAGATAAATTTGAATCAAAGTAAATGCTAATATGGTTGCCAATAAGACGAAATGAATCAAAAACTGGATGATGTAAATCCAAATATTGCTTCTACCAAGGAAGAAATCAGTAACATTAATCAACAAATGGCTTCAACCAAAGAAGAAATTAGCATCACGATAAGCTAGGAACTAGCTTTAAATGAACGACGAGATAAAGTAAAACAAATTATGGACAAAAAACGTCTACAAATATCAACGGCATTCGATGGAAAAGTCGAGAAAATTAAAGACGAAATCCAAGAACTAGAACAGAAAGTACTCGATGAAAACAAGAAGGTACTTTCCAAAGTAGATGATTTCGAAAAGAGGTTGCAGGACGTTGAAACTGCTAAAGTGACTTTCCAGGTGGTACATTAAGTATCAAACATTAAATTAAAGCCATCATCATACGACGGTACCACTTCATTTGGCATCTTCAAGTTCCAGTTTGAGACCGCAGCAGATCAAAACGTTTGGAACGCTGAAAATCGTCTAGCTGCATTGATAGTTGCTATTAAGGGGGAAGCAGCTGAAGTGTTGCAGGGGGTGCCGGAAAATCACCGGAAAAGCTATGCAGAGTTGATGAATACGTTGGAACGTAAATATGCCAGCGACCAGAAAAAGAAGTTAAACAGAATCGAGTTAAAAGGTCGCTTGTTGCGTAATGGAGAATCTCTACAGGATTATTCCTCGGCAGTGGAGCGGCTTGTTCATTCAGCACACTCAAATACTCCACCATATTTTATAGAAAAGATGAATATCGAGGCCTCTACTGTATTCATGATCCTGAGACAAGGAAAGCAGTAATGTTGTCGCCAAAAGCAACATTCGCCGAAACTATAGCTTTTGCCTTAACAAATGAAACTGCTCAAACTATTATAACACCATCAATCAAAATACGGCGGGTAGAGATGGCTGATGATAACAATTATTACTAAGACCACGACCACGACCAAGATAGAATTCGATGCTGGATATTTTTTTTTTTTTTTTTAATAAAATGTGTTGTGTAATAGGGTTTAGAATATGTGTCACAACAACACATAAATACCTTTTAAGACCTAGGTCTAGACCTGGGTCCCACAACAACTGGCGTTCTGAGGTGTAGATTAACGCTTTTTTTAAACATCTGTGGGTTGAAGCCACCTGAGACTAAGTGTTCCGGCAAACTATTCCATTTGTACGCAGTTCGGACAAAGAAGTCTCTCTGCGATCTGCCAGTATGACAGCGCGGGATCTTTACCGTTTCACTGGTTGCGGCAGCCGATTGCCGAGTGGAACGGGGGTAAGAATAAGTTTGAGGCATGATGCCGCTGATTTCATCTGAGCACTGCTGATGACGATATTTGTAAAAAACAACGAGGTCAGCAACAGTGCGACGATGTTGTAGGGAATCAAGTTTTGATGTCAAAGTTCGATCACCTACAATTCGTATAGCTCGCTTTTGAACAGAGTCCAAGAGGGCCAAGATGGAAACAGAGGCAGCACCCCAAACTTGACAGCAGTACTCCATACAGGGACGAATATAGGACTTATAAACATGGAGCAATTGGTATGGAGTGAAAAATTTTTTGCATCTATTTAGGAGGCCGAGTTTTTTAGACGCGCTTTTTGCCATCGCCATTACATGATCGTTCCAGAGTAGGTCATTTGAAACTGTGACACCCAATAAACGAATGTTTTTACATTCACCTATTGGTTCATCACACATACTAAATAAAATATCTTTGGGGAACTCGGTCTTTAATCTGGAAACAATCAACAGCTGTGTTTTGGTGGAGTTGAAATTGACCAGGTTTTGGTCACCCCAGTCGGCGACTTTATTCAGGTCTTTGTTCACGTTTATGGCAGCGTCTCTCCGGGCAGGATTAATTCGTTCGTGCATTTTTCCTTTTGAAGGAAGGGGCTCGAACGACTTGTGCAGAGTACTATCATCTGCAAAACTATTTATTGGGTTGCTGGTGATTTTCAACAATTCGTTGATATAAATCAAAAATAGGGTTGGGGACAATACTGAGCCTTGGGGTACACCAGCGTTAATTAGTTTAGACTCAGAAGAAAATCCGTCTAAGGTTACCGAAATGTATCGGTCGGATAGAAAATTTTGAATCAGCTTCACAACATTGGGATGAAAACCGTACGCAACGAGCTTGTTGATTAAGTTGGCATGCCAGACTCGATCGAATGCCTTGGAGATGTCTAAAGCGATAACGTATGTTTCACCACCTTTATCAAGTATGCTGTTCCAACAATGCGCTACATAGTTTAATAGATCGGTAGTTGATCTTTTGTTTCGAAAACCGTATTGGCTGTCGGATATTAAATGATTTTCTTCCAGAAATTTTGAAATATGTGTATTAATATAATGCTCATAGACTTTGGATAGGACCGATAGTAAAGCTATTGGCCTATAATTTGAGATATCGGATTTTGGTCCCTTTTTGGGGACGGGCTGGACATTTGCCAACTTCCAGCACGAGGGAAATATACCAGATTTGTAGGATTGGTAGAATATTTTAGTTAAAGTTGG
Source organism: Diogma glabrata (assembly GCA_963693315.1). Taxonomy (NCBI): domain Eukaryota; kingdom Metazoa; phylum Arthropoda; class Insecta; order Diptera; family Cylindrotomidae; genus Diogma; species Diogma glabrata. The sequence continues at coordinate 220,255,557 of OY856188.1, read as the reverse complement.
TGCAAGTTCTTTGGAAAAGGTTTTTAAAATAATGGGTGGAATATTGTCCATTCCTGATGCTTTGTTGATGTTTAACCCCTTTAAAAGTTTAGCGACTATTTTGGGTTTGAAGTGAAGTTCATTCATATTAACTCCTGAAGACTGGATTTGGGGTATTTCTTTAGGAGTTTCCAAAACAGTGGAGTTTAGAGCAAAGCGTTCAGCGAACAAGTTAGCTTTTCTTGCGGGATCATTGACGATTAAATCACCATCAATAATAGGGGGAATAGAAAATTTTGTACCAGAATTTAAAGAATTAATGGCACTGTAGAAACTCTTGTCAGAAACAGACATAGACGTAAGTTTTGAGGCTTTCGCTCTGTCAATTTCGGACTTTTTGTTTGAGATAATCTGGTTAGATATTTTGTTGGCCTTTAGATATTGGGATCGATTAGTGAGAGTTTTGTTATGAATCCAAATATTAAATGATCTACGTTTGTTTCTAAGTGCCGTTTTGGCAGCTTTCGAATACAAGTATTTTTGTTTGGGTTTTACTATGGAGAAAGGGACAAATTTATTGATAGCAAATTGGATGGTTTCTGTAAAGTTTTAAGCAGAAACATTTACATTGTCAGTGTAAAAACAATGACGGTCGAAAGGGAAACCATGGAAAAAATTTTGAAGACCATTCTTATCCATTTTTGAGTAGTGAAATATTTTACGGGGTTTGGGAGCTGTAGTTTTAAGTAAATCAGTTTTGATAACTGATGAGATTAAATAATGATCAGAATTTCCAATACTACCTTGCGCGACATCGACACTCGTAATATCTGGCATTGTGGTAAGATAGAGATCTAAAAGAAAACTATTATCACCGCCATTACGGGGAGTGAAAGTCGGGCTTTTAACAATTTGGAATAGGCCCTGAGACGCGGCAAAAATTTCTGCCAGTTTTCCACTATTGTCAACATCGTCGGTCGATTTGGAGAATTCCAACCATGATTTGTTGTGGACGTTGAAGTCACCGGTAACGATAACTTCACAATTAGGGGACTTTGCTCTAATCTCGTCCATAATTTTTGTCAGTATATTAACAAAGTTTGGGTTACGTTTGTTGGGGGACCGGTATAAAGCTATTGTAAAAAAAGTCATTTCTGGAAGACAAATCTTTAAAACCATTGTATTGAAGCCGTCACCGTGTAGCTCAAAATTTGGAAAGCGCGTGTACGCAACACTCTCATGAATGAATGCGCATACGCCCTGATGGAGTTTGAAAGCTGATTCGAGCCTATATTTGGAATTAAGCGATTCTATAAAGAGAAAATTTTCAGAAACTTGTGTTTCTGTAAGGAATAGAATGTTCGGTTTGTCGTGCTCAAAATGATGTTGCACGTGGTCATGGTTAGCGTTCAATCCGCAGATGTTTTGAACATGTATTTTAAAATTTTTTATTGATTCATATATGTTTTGTCCCTGCAAATTCCGTGGACATGCCGCTTTATGGGCGGGTGGATTGCGCAAATTTGCTTTACCACTTGCAGACTTATTTTTTTTCGGTTGTACTGCCATATATATATATATCAAAATGTTTATTTTATTTTTTTATGTTTTATTTTAAAATGCATAACTAAGTAAAAAATCCTATCATACTACAAAATATGACATATGCCAATATTTCATGATAAGATGAAGAAATAATAACAAAATAATAAGTGAAAAACAAATTGTGAGAAATTTGCAGAAAACAAAACAAAACTAAATGCCAATAATCCAGCTGATGCAGTGCACTCCAGACGCACCGCCCACCACCTCAATCGAGGCACAAAGCCCACACATAACTACGTGTTGGTCCGATTCCTCGGAAGAGCTAATGAGCGGTACCGCTACGGAACGCTGCCCAGCTAAGACTGGAAGTGCTGCCGTTGACTAATTAAAGTTCGTTCGCCAGCACCCTAAGATATCATCTTGGCTAATGACATCTCCTGCCATTGCCAGTGGTATGTGATATCTCACGCTAACTCATATGTCAATAGCAGGGACTGGAGTACGCAGGGTAGTCAGACCCGTAGATCAACATTGATCATAATCGATCAAAATCGATCCCTCCTGCGGCAAGTGGCAAGTTATGTTAAATTTCAAGAGAATGCAGAGATATGAGAAGGAAAAGAGCAAGATCAGCATCGCCTTTGCAGCGACGTCAAGCAGAAAAACGGGTGCAAACTTGAGAGGACGATTGAGCTGCACCGCATCAGTTAAACTACAACAAGCCAGCCTAAAAGGGCGTAAGCTGGCTCCCATCCCACAACCGATTGCCTCATAATCTTCAACAACGTATCGAAATTGACAAAGGGGGGTGACAGCTTTACTGTTAGGGCTAATATTGATGGAAAAAATGTGTCATAACGTTAGATACGGGAGCAACAAAAAAAATTGTCTGCACAGATGTTGTGAAAGGGAAACAAAAACCAGCAGACAGCTACTGGGGGAATGTGCAGGTATTAAAGGCAAGAAAATGGTCAACTTTGAAATCGGGAATACTCACTTTCAACATGGAATTGTTGTAGCTGACAATGTGGATGAAGTCATCCTGGGAATGGACTTTATGAGGCCAAATGTATTCGTTATCGAATGGATTCGTTACACGTAAGGAAATGTTGAGTTGTCACTCCAATTTAATGGTGAAGATTCAAATTGTGTTCGTCAAATAATATTAGATCGCGGGAAAAAGCTGCCACCCCAATCAGAAACAATAATTTGGGAAAAAAAATTCGAAGGAGATTTTGGGTCACCCAGGTTGTGGGTTGTGGAAGCCAACAAAGAACATCAAAATTGTAAAGAAGTTGTTATAGGAAAAACCTTAGTTAGATCGGATGCTGATTACAAAATACCAGTTAGGGTTTTAAATCTGTCAGATACGCAGACAACAATTAAGAAAAGATCAATCATAGGCAATGCAAAGAGGTTGCTAAAATAATAAAATGCGAGCAGAAAAACATCAACGGCTCGGGCAACACAAAACAACAGAAGGCAGAAATGGAGCAAGTTGTGCAAAAACGGACAGAAAGGCTTTCAGAAAAGCAGAAGAAAGCAGCACGTGAATTGTTGGAGCGACACAAGTCTGTATTCTGCAGTACACCTGAAGGGAATAGCAGAACCAAAATGATGATACATCATAGTGACACCGGAGCAGTAAAGGCCATTCGCCAAGCGCCAAGGAGATTACCATTGACTAAAAGAGTGGAAGCTGATAAAATGGTGAGGGATATGAAATAAGCTGGTGTAATCGAGCCTTCAGACAGTCCCTGGAGCTCACCTGTGGTGTTGGTTGGCAAAAAAGATGGTAGTTTAAGATTTTGTGTTGACTACAGGAAACTAAACACAGTTACAAAGAAGGATAGCTACCCATTGCCAAGGATTGATGATACACTGGAAACATTATCGGGATCAAGATTGTTTTCAATATTGGATCTGCAGAGCGGTTACCAGTGTAAGTGGAAGTTCAGGAAAAAACTGCTTTCAGTGTGGACTATGGCAATTTAATGTCATGCCTCTTGGGTTATGCAACGCGCCTGCATCTTTCGAGAGATTAATGGAACGGGTACTAAAAGACTTACACTGGAAAGCATGCCTTCTATATTTAGATGACATCATCGTCATGGGCAAAGACTTTGATGACCACTTGAGAAACTTGGTAGAAGTACTGGAAAGATTGCAAGCAGCAGAATTAAAGTTAAGTCCCAAAAAGTGTTCACTTTTCAAGGAGGAAGTTAAGTATTTGGGACATAAGGTTACGGCTCAGGGAATCCATACCAATTCTGATAAGATTGCAGCAGTTATGAACTAGCCAAGACCGAAAAACCCACATGAACTACGAAGTTTTCTAGGATTTTGCACATATTACAGACGGATTGTGCCAGGATTCGCCAACGGATTTGCCAAAAGTTTGCATGAGCTAACCAGAAAAGATAAGGCATTTGAAGGGAATGAACCTCAGGAAAAAGCGTTTGTGGAGCTCTGAAGGAGATTATGTACGGCTCCAATTCTACTCTATCCTTTACCTAATGTGCAGTTTATTTTGGATACTGACGCCAGTAATGAAGGTATAGAAGGAGCATTGTCGCAGAAAATTGATGGTCAGGAAAAGGTGATAGCTTTTTTCTACAAAATGCTATCCTAGCCAGAGCAGAATTATTGCGTAACTCGAAAGGAATTGTTGGCTGTTGTGGAATGCGTCAAACATTTCCATAAATACTTGTATGGTCAGAAATTTTATCTCAGAACTGCTCATGGTGCATTAAGATGACTACTCCAGCTCAAAAATCCAGAAGAACATTTAGCACGCTGGATCGAACGGTTTCAGGCATACGACACCCTGTCAAGTTGAATGTAAGCATTGCAGTTGTTAAGAAAATAAGGAGTACATCATCGATATACGATTACAACAAGTGCTACCTGATGATGAGCGGACAGCTGAAACCATAAGGAGGGATCAATTAGAATATCCGGATCTTGCACTCATCATCGAGTTCAAAGAGAAGGGTTGCAAACCGATATGGGGGGAAATTTCTGATAAAACTCGAACTTTGAGAGCGTACTGGGCGTAATGGGACAGCCTCCATTTAGAGGATGGATGTTTAAAGAGAGTGTGGGAGAGCTCAGATGGCAAGACAAAGCAATCCCTCACAGTGGTACCAAAATGTAAAATACCAGCAGTACCGAAGGAGTATCAGAATGAACGAGTGGAGGTCGTTTTGGAATCAACAAAACTCTTGCAAAAATACGACAACGGTTTTGCTAGTCAGAGACTCGACAATCAATAGTGGAGTGGTGTCAAAAATGCGATAAATGTGCGGTGGTAAAATGCACGAAGAAGTCATGGGCAAATGAAGCAATACAATGTAGGTGCTCCATTTGAAGAGATCTGATAATCAACAAATATGTTCTTGTGATCATGGACTACTTCAGCAATTGGCCGGAAGTGTATACGATTCACAACCAGGAAGCAACCACCATCGCTGAAGCTGTGATAAATAATTGGGTTGGCCGCTATGGAGTTCCTAGCCTTATATAGGGGAGAGTTAGATCCTGTTCGGGACGCACAAGCTTAAGTGGAGGGTATTATTACGATTCCAGAAAAAACATATTAAAACACAACAACAAATTAATGAAATGTTATTGTTGTTGTAGCGACGTTGATAAATTGCTACTCGATCGATTTCGTTTCTACATTCAGAAGCTCTGCTATTGCCCTTGGGCGGTACCACAGATCCTTCATCGTCAGGTCCGTTACATTCTCTGGACATGTAAATATGTGATCAACATCATGTGGAGTGCCTTCATATGCGGAACACTTGTCAAAAATTTGGGGGTCGATTCGGTTTATGTAGTGATTTAATGTTCGTGACCAACCGGATTTTAGTTGAGCCAGAATACATCTAGTGCTGCGAGGCGATTGGTTTTCTTCTGCAGCCACTTGTGGTGGTTTTTCATTTAGAACTCGATTATGAACATAGTTGTTTACTGTTTTTTCTACCGCCTTAGTGTGAAGCCTTTTTACACCACTTCTGTATGTAAGCTCATTGATACTTCTGGTTTTTAGATCTTCTCTAACATCGGTTTGAAAGAGCATAGCAGTTTTCCTTATGGTTCTAGGGGGTGACACCATTAGCACGATGTCATTGCATGGATGTTGCTCTTTGTGGCAGGACCATATGTATTGTTTAGATAGCATCTTATTGTGTTCACGGACGGGCAAAATATTACAATCTTCATGTAGGTGGTCTCTATGAGCCATAACGGGTATCCAGTGGTGGTTCTCAAAGCTGCGTTTTGTGAGGTTTGCATATTTTTCCAGTGCGTATTAGAAAGCTGAGGTGTCCATATTGGTGCAGCATAGTTTAGGATGGGTCTACCTATTGCTTTGTAAGTTTTAATAATTGTGTTCTTGTCCTTGTCTCATGAACTTCCAGCTAGCACTTTCAATGTATTATTTCTGCTTTTTAGTCTCGTGTTTGCCTGTTGGACGTAGGCATTGATTGAACCTTAGCAGTGGATCGAATGTCACTCCCAGCAATGTTGGATTTTTAACTGAAGGAAGGAGCACGTTGTCAGTTCGGATGTTTAGTTTTGTGTTCACTTCCTTCCTCCAAGTTGTGAAAAGTGTGGTAGTGGATTTTTCTGACGATAGTATCAGCTTTCTGCTTCTAAACCATTCATTGAGGGAGTTAAGATATTTGTTCAACATTTCGGTGAGTTGTTCCAGATTGCTTCCTGTGGCAAGGACCGTACAGTCGTCAGCATACGATATGATGGTTATACCTTCTGGTGGAGTAGATAAACTGCTCAGGTAGAGGTTGAAAAGTGATGGAGAGCGAACTCCACCTTGTGGTACCCCTTTTCTGAGTGTTCTCGTTTTTGATTTCATATTTCTGAAATCGACGTATGTTTGGCGACCTCTCAAGTAGTTACACAACCAACGCTTTATTATGCCCGGCAAGCTGGTATGACAAATTAATAAAATGAATATTGTTGTTGTATTGTATTATTAGAACTTGGGTCAACATAAAATTACTTTATGAATCAAATCATCATAACGTGATATAATCGAATATTCTAGTGTTTTCTCAAGGTTTGTAAGAAGTGACCTCGAATGATCGAGATTATGCAGAATCGTATATAATGAGGGATGTCTTGCAAGACTAAATTAGTTTTATTTTAAACCTGCGACGTTAAAGTTAAAATTATAAAAGTTATGTTTAAATTAGTTTTTGTGAATAAAGTTATAAGTGTTATTGAGTAGAAATATTTTGTGTATTATTTTGAACGTGGTGTACTGGAAATTTCTACAATAAACCGTTGGAGTTTCTGAAGCTGTTGAAAGAATATTCTAGTTAGGAATATTGATTGCTGTATTGTTTTCCGTTGCTGTGCAACATTTAAGAAGTTGAATACCTAAAAAAACCTGGTGTGTTTGCTTACTAATCAGTGATCGAATTCTACCTTTATCGAAATGAGAGTAATATTTTGCAGTTTTATTATATACTTTAACTAGTTGTTTGTCAAAATAATAAAAACAACTAGTCGTACAATTCACAGTTATTTCAAATTTCTTACATAAAACACAAAATGTTTGTTCTTTTTGTGATTCCTAATTTTAATTTATGATAAACTTCTGCGTCTTAGCATTTTCTCATTTTCATTGTTAATTTTTCCTGATTTACCAAGCAATTAATCAAACGTAAATTAAAAGTTCAAGGAAGACATCTATGTTTATACAAAACCAGAACATTGTATATATGTTACAATAAAACTGTGGGTAGTTAAATGATACTCTGAATCTATTAAAACAGGCTATTGAAAAGAATCGCATAAATATGTTTTCAATTTTCCTTTTATCAAAAACAAAATACGTTTTTCCACAAAGCACATCCAAATTAAAAAAAAACAAAAATCTTTCATTTCATGCGTGAAATACAATCACAAATTGTTGATACCGACCGACCACCACACCAGCAGCGAACATTTCTCGACGAAAAAATATTGTGATATTTTTATTGTAACGTTTCATAAAAAAAATTCATTCAACCGAATATTGTTTGTTATTTTGATTTGTCGTGATTTATCGTAGAAACTGTTTGCTCTAAGTAAAAACTTGAAAATTTGATTTGACTGAAATATTTTTGTGATTTTTCAGAATTTTCCGTTTTCATTATTTTTTTGTTGGGACATAAAAAATATATAAGCTTCAATTCTCTAGTTTTGTATTGTTTGTAATATATTTTTTATCTCATATTTGTATGAATTTCAAGCCGAGCAATACCAAAAAACGTATTTATCAACAACATTATTTTGTTTCATATTTTTTTAAGGACGTCCTCGACCAAATGTAACATGGTATCTCGATAATGCAGTGATAGATGATTCTGATGAACAAAGACCTGATGGAGTTACCGTTAATCATTTGCTTTATCCAAATATAGGACGTCAACATTTGAATGCACGATTAGTTTGTGTTGCTAGTAATACGAATTTAATACCACCGAATAATAAAGTTGTTATTTTAGATGTTAACTGTAAGTTTTTGTATACAGTTATTCAACATGTGGGCTAACTAAATTTTTATTCTAGTAAAACCAGCTGCAGTGCATATTTTAACGAAAGAAAAATTTGTGTCGGCTGATAAAAGATATGATATTGAATGTAAAAGCTCTGGATCGAGACCTGAAGCAACTATTACATGGTGGAAAGGAACACATCAAATCAAACGTATAGCAAAAACCGTAAGTTATTGTTGTTTAGAAAGAAAATTTCAGAATTATCGACACTATTTTTCAGTTTTCTGAAGGGGGTAATGTGTCAATCAGTGTGCTTACTATTGAACCAACAATTGAAGATGATGGAAAATACATTACATGCAGAGCTGAAAATCCCTTTATACCAGATAGTGCTTTGGAAGATAAATGGAGGTTGGCAGTTCATTGTAAGTATTGACAATAAGTTTGGCATAAGCTAATTAGATAGGTTTCAAAAAATTTTGCAGATATTTTTTATTAATTTTGATGATTGCGAGTTATGAAAATTACAAATGCGAATATGTTTCAATAAAATTCATGAAATTTTAAGACTGCGTACTTTTAAGGTCAACTTTATTGTTTCTGAATTGTAAACGTTTACTGTAAATATATCCATAATTTAACATCACCGTAAAAGACACATAAGACTTTATTCTCTATTGATTTTTACTTTTATAAAATAGAAAAAAAAATTTACAACCTCACAAAAAACCTAAAATTATTACCACAAAATTGGGATTTGATTATTTTTTTTTAGAAATTGGTGTGTAGTAAATTTTTAACATTGAATACAAACAACACAAGATTAGGAATCAGGTCAGATTAGGTGTGATTGACTTGACATTTTATTTAAATTGTTTGTTGTTTACAAAAGTACTTTAACTTGGATTTATTTTATGATACATAAATAATGCTATGAAATTAATTTGCTTACAGATATACCAGTTGTTGTACTAAAAATGGGATCATCGTTAAATCCAGATATGATAAAAGAAGGAGATGATGTCTACTTTGAATGTCATTTACAGTCTAATCCGAAACCATATAAATTAACATGGTACCATGATGTATGATTTAAAACTATGTATTTCAGTGATATAAAACTAAAAAAACTTTTTATTTTGTTTTTAAAAAGGGAAACGAGTTACATCACAACGCAACAGCTGGGATTATATTATCAGATCAATCACTTGTTTTACAGAGTGTAACAAAAAAAATAGCGGGTGATTTTACATGTCTAGCAGCTAATACTGAAGGAAAAGGAACAAGCAATCCAGTGACGTTAATTGTTAGATGTAAGTTTTTTCCTGTTAGAGTGAATTAAAAGGAAGAAATAACGATCGTAAATGTCTATATGCCACATATCAAAGCTCGGCTCTGTTTTAACGTCAATGCATTACAATATATTTAAATGCAATAAAACTTTAAACGAGGTTTACAATTTTCACATTGCTGTGGTACCTTGAGTAATTTCGATTCGAGTAAGGTACACTATGTGCAGTCAATAGTACTTAATGAAGCTACCTACACATTTGATTTAATTAATGCGCCTTATTTAATCGGTCCTACGGTTGTTCATGTGATCTGCGTCGCCCAAAATATTTATTTTCGCGTCGCTCCTTGACAAAAATCTTGATAAAATGCAAACAAAAAGAAAACATTTCAAAGATTTTCTAACCAACTATTTGAGGTTACCAAGATATATACTAAATATCTTTTCAAAACATACCTATTTGATTATCTCACAAAACCGTACAAATTTTATGAATATTTTCTAAATAAATGTAATTAATATTTCACCAGAAAAAAATGAAGGCATTCCACAAAACAAATAATAAAGGTTCAAATTTTCATTTAACTTCCATCAAGAGAAATATGATACAAGTATTTCTCGGCTTTTTATAAAAACACAAAAATAAAATATTTTTACATTTAATTTTCTAAAACCGAAACAAAAAAAATGGTAACTTTCACAAATTTTCTTTTGTTTGTGTATTTTCATCTGATGAAAAATTCCTTCTATATTTATTTAGGATTTTATTTCTAAAGGAAAAGCATAATATTGAAGTACTCATATTAAGATACAACATTATATTATTATGAATGAACAAGTCCAGAGTCAAATATTTGCACAAATATAATATTTATAAGCAAATTTCTCATTTATCTTCTTATTATTTTTTAGAAAAGAGAAAAAAAATTATGTTTTATTTTTTATGTTCTATGAAGATATTCCTGTTTGTTCAGCGGAAAGAGACGAGTTACTAGGGGCATTGAAAAATGAAATGTTGTTGTTGAAATGTGAGGTTGATGCATCTCCACCAGCAGAATCTTTTCATTGGACATTTAATTCGAGCGGAGAACAAATGGAACTCTCATCAACTCTTCAGTCAAGTGAGGTTGGAAAATTTTTGTTTACTGTAAACTAATTGAAATTCTTGATAGTATTTGTTTTATTTTTTCAGACAGGAATGTCAACATTAAATTACACACCAACAACGGATATGGATTATGGAACGGTGTTTTGTTGGGGACGTAATATTATTGGAGTTCAAAAAGATCCTTGTATATTTCAAATTGTGTCGGGAAGTAGACCATTTCCGTTACAAAATTGTACAATTTCAAATCAATTAGCTGAATCGGCTCGTGTTGATTGTATTGAAGGTTTTGATGGGGGTCTCCCGCAGTATTTTTTATTAGAACTAATTGAAATACCAAGCTTACGTTTAGCTAAAAACATAACTTTAATGGTAAATATAAATATATTTTTTATTTCAATACATGAAGATATTTGTACTATATGAACTAGATTTGATTTTAAAGATTCATTTTTTACAGCAACCACCCGTTTCATTCTATCTTGACAATGTTGATTTCAGTAATTCATACAAAATTATTGTCTTTGCAATAAATTCCAAAGGACGATCGGAACCAAAAACTTTAGATGAAATTACATTCAAAGGAGTTGCGAAGTATACAGGTAAGAGTTTTTATGAAAAATAAAATTTTATTTAAACGGTTTAGGTTTTAGAATTTTTTTAATTTACTAGATTTTATTTTTTGAATAGATATTGAATTATATAAAGGATGATAAAGGAGCAATCAAACTCAAGTAACTAAAAAATCATTTTAAATTTTTAGATTCAAAAGTATATTTTGGATTTTTCTCAAAACCAAAACTCTATTTCTCTTATACGTGTTTCGGACTGGATTTTAGCATGCCTCATTAGTGCCATAGTTCGAATTATTTGGTAGACACACTATCCATTACGCCATCGAGGTTAGAGTAATTTGAAGTTGCAATTTCTTCTTTATTTACCTACTTTTGTTGAATTTTTCCACCATCGTTAGAACGTTTTGTTTTTATTTTTATAGTTGAGTTGAATTTTTGATTTGATTGAGTTTGATTCATATTAGGGATTACCATATGTATTATGATTACCATATGAATTGAACCCATGATCTCCACTAAATACTGCAGCAACATACCTTTAAATTTGTGTCATATATTTAATAAAACATTTAAACTTTATGAAAATGTTTTTACAGTAATTCTATTAATTTGAAAAGGTTCACTCCAATTCGTCGATGTCTCATAACTCAATAATTTTTGTCCTTAAAAAATCACAAACGACACAGTTCAAATACTAAAAGAATTGACAAAGCAATTTTTCTAATACCAAATATATTAAAAGAAAAAACTTTTCGAACAACAAAACACTTCACACGAATATTTTTTTTTTAATGAAAAACATAAAAGATGAAGATAAAGTTTTCACAAATATATACGAAGTTTCTCATTTTCCTGTTACAGAAAAGGTTGTTAGACAGACAAATTTATTCAAGATAAAGTATATTGATTTTTGTGAAAAATTTACTTACACTTAAGTTTTTATTAAAGATTGTGAAGTTGTTGTTCTTGCTTTGAATGGCAGTTATTGTAAATATATAACAATTTAATCAATTGTATTATATAGATGTTTTCTTATGTTTGATATTTTGGCAATCTATGCGGTGTTCAAGGTCGATCACGATTTGCCTGTTTTCATTAATCTTCTGATTTTCTTGTTTAAAACTTAATCGATTTCGATAACCGTTGGCTATCTATGTCACTCAATATTTCTAAGATCTAACACCGTACATTCTTGCCAAAGTTCTAAATCAAGTTTTAAAGTAGCAAATTAGGCAATACTGCAGGGGTTTAACGCACTGCATGATAATGTTGTCAGTTTCAGCTTATTTTTAATCTTTGTATTAAAAACATTGTCATAATGGATCAAAGCTCATAAAGCTATAAAAGCTATCAAAAGAATATTTATACCCATTAAATATTTTTTTACGTTGTGCAGAAGTTTTAACAAACATATTTTAATTCATTGCAGGTGACCCATCGACTTCTAGTATCACCATATCACCTCTTCTTGCTTCCTTAATTGTAATAGCAACCGTTTTGCTCATACTTGTTTGTGTAGTTGTAGCATCAATCTATGGAAAACGATCTCAAAAGTAATTTTATTATTATAGTTTTTATTTTTATAATTTGAATTCCATTGTTTTACAGAAAAAAATTGGCAATAGACTCAAAAACCGCGAAACAACCAAATTCATCTCAAACTTTCTCTGACATTCAATCAGAACAACAAGATCCAAGACCGCGTGAATTCGGTAGTACCATGAGTGCACCATCACCATCAACACAACCAATTACAAATCTCTCAAATCCTTTATATTTTAATGAAAACCAAAATGATGGTACTGATGATACTGATCCGGATGTAATCCCAAATATATATGGTAAGCTATAACCAAGTGTTCACCAATGCATAAATATTTTAGTTACTAAACGTAAATTTTTTCTTTGAATATTAGAACGAAGACCACTTTGTTCGACCGATGGTTCAACTCCAATGCTTCGGAGTCCGTCAACGGGCATTCTACGCGAATTTGTAAGAGAAAACGGACAATATGTTCAATCAAATAGCCTAGTATCTTTGGGTGATATTTTAAGAAGCGAGGTTCTTCATTATCAATATAATCCTCATAAACAAGTTGTAAGGTTTTGACAATAGCAATAAGGTTGTAATATAACCGAAATCCCGACTTTTTCAGATTTATTCAACTTTTACACATCCTAATAAAAGAGCATCATCTAAATGTAACCCAAAAAGCCAATTAATACCAATCTCACAAACTAGAAGTATAAAAGGTTTAAATGAATACACGGGTAAGTATGATGCTACAAAACCACCTGGCACCAATAGTGATTATCGTTTTAAACCAGAAGTTGTCACAACATCAAATCGAATACAGGAAAGTTGTATATAATTCATTTATAATAAGTTATATTTTTAAATTATTATATATAAGAAATTTTACATTTAAGATATTTAGGTTATAAAATAGAAGTAATAATTAGGTTATCGTGCGAGTATTGCAGTGTATGATTAATTTATATAGACCAACGTGTGATAAATATTTGATTATGATTTTATTATATTAATTTAGCTGCTTGATAGATTTGCCACTCGAGTAATTAAATCGATTATCATTGTTACTCCACTCTTGCTTTTGAAAAACAATTTTCAAGTTTTGCTATATTTTTTCATCTATAAAGATGAACGATGAAGCCTACACACATATTGTGATCAGAAATGTTATTAGGGTAATACCTACTACAGTTAAGGTTTTTTTTAACTAATTTATGTCTAGTTTCTTTATTTTTGTAAGTTTTTAACGATTTAAAAATTATTTTACAATAAATACAAAAAAATTATTTATTTTATTTTGATATCAATTAAAAAATTTTGATGACAACACAAAAATAAATAAAATTACTTAATTACGATATTTTATTTGAAATCAACAGTTACCTAACACTAAACAATTTCTTTCTGCCAACCACTTACCACCAAATGAGTTTATGGATATTATTTTAATATTGTAAGAAAAAGCTTTTCCCAACAGTGTTATATTTACGATAACGTTCGATATCAATTCCCCTAACAAAACAAACAAAAAAAATGATAATTTTAATAAATAAAACAAAAACACCAAATCTTTCAAATCATCTTGATTAGCAATAAAATCTCAATTTCAAACAAAAACAACAACAACCTTAAATCTGCTAGTTCCATAGATATCACATATCACAATGGACAGAAAAAAATGTTCGTGACTTTATTTTGTAAATAGGTTTTTTGTTGTTAGATTTTCATGTAGAATTTTAGGAAATAAAAAAACGAAAAATAAAATATATTGCAAACGATGTTTTTGTTGTAATGAATTTTTTATGAAGTGGAAAAGTGGAGAATTTTGGAAAAAAAAATTGCCACATTACTTTAGTATTCGTTCAGGTAAGAAAATAATTTTATTGTTTAATTTTTAATTGACAAGAAATATTATTCTAATCTTCTTCTCATATACAAGCTTTTGCAATCTATGGTTTAAAATATAAATTAAACAAAATATTTATCAAAAACATTAGCCAAATAGTTTTATAAATGTTTAATTCTACAAATTATCATCGATCAAAATTGAAAATATTTTTAGCTAGAATCGTATAATAATAGATTTTTTATTGGTTTTAAAATACATTTAAATTTGTATATAAGAAACATGGTCAAAATAAAAAAATAGAATTTATTTTACATTTTTTTAAATTGCATAGTTTGATGCATAGGATGCAGCCCAAATGAAAATTTTGTCAATCCGAATAACTTTAAAATTAAATTGCCCCAGAACGGCTATACCGATCCCAATTCCTATACCAAGTTCCAACAAACTTTTTTTGATTGATAGGTGAAAAATTAAATGATTTATAATTAATTTTAAAATTAGAATAAAATATTAAAAAAGCTTTTAAAAAGATGGCGTTAGATGAGAATCAAATAACAATTGAATTCTAATTTCTTTAAAAATAGTTCTAGAGTTCTACTCTAAAATATGTACAACTAACAAATTGGCATTTTTTCGTTCTCTTGAGATATTTAATTTTAAAGATTTTCAGTTCAACTACAACTCTAAGTTTTCATTACTTTTTCGAACAATTTCTATAAAAAATGATTACTTTTTGCCAATTTTAGGTCAATGTTGGACTGGTGTTAGTTTAGATTAGGTTGCATAGGCTTGCATAGACATTTACAAACAAAACTTTCATCTTTAAAATTAAAGTCAAAATAAATTTGACATATTTTAAAGTATGAATAGAACTATTTTAAAAAAAAAAATTAAATTTCAATTTATCTTTGACCTTTGACCTTTGTGTTTTTTATATTTTGATTTTAAAATAATTCACAAAAACGTTTTTATAAAGATTAACTAATCATCTTTCAAACAAAAAAAAATTTGTTGAAATCGGTACAGCCCGTTCTTAAGCAATTTAATTTCAAAGTTACCTCGCCTTTGCAAAATTTTCGTTTTTCATGCATGCTCCCTATGCTCCTTAGGTGTGCTTTCTATGATCAAACTATGCATTTTAAAAACATTCTAAAATTAGTTGTATTTTTTATTTTGTCTATAGTGCTTATTTGCCAAGTTTCAGGAAAATCAAAAATGACCAAGGTTAGATTTCGAAAGAATGTTACCCTGAAAAAATGTTCTATTTTATATCGAAATGAGGTTGTATCCATCCGATGGGAGAGCGACTAAGGCAAATTGAAGCCCGAAATCGTTTCAAAAGCTGTATACACTACCGCTCAAAAATATAAATACACCTCAATTTTTACCGTTATTTTGATATGCTGATAATTTCCAACTTAGTAAATGTCAATAACGTTAATGTATGTATGAGTTACTTCTGTGGCATTTTTTCCTTAATATAATTTCCCTAAGATGGCAATGATATGCAATTTTTTCGTATTTTTTATGTTTTGATACATTTGATATCTATTTTTTCTTAAAATGCAATTTTATTTTTAAGTGTCCAGCAGCCAAATTCTGTAATTGTGAAGCGGTGAAGTGATAAGTTTTTTAATGAAAAGAAACGAAGAAATTTTTATCACTTCACCGCTTCACAGTTACAGAATTTGGTTGCTGTTCTTCAAAAATAATTTTTAAATTGTTTTGTTTGTATTAATAAGTGTATTAATAAGCTTGTCAATGGAAGTATAGATTTAAAATATAAGTAATTATGTACTTATTAACTGTATTCTTCAAATCTTATGCAGTGTTTCGATAAGAACGGCAACATCAATGGGGCGAAAAAATATAACACCTGTAAAACGTAGCATAATCATTTTTCTACATAAATCGGGACATTCGATACGCGATATTCATAAAAAATTAGACATTTCCATAGGTGCTATTCAAAACGCAATAAGAATATATGGTGCAAAGGGGAACTACCAGAGTCGTAAGTCGACTGGTAGACCCAATATAACTACAAAACGGGAAGATAATGAACTTATTCGCTCCAGCATAAGAAATCGATGAAGCACAGTGCCCCAGCTGACCGTTGAAATGAATAACGATCGCTCATATCCCGTGTCCGTTTCCACTGTAAAGAGACGATTAAAAGCTGTATGTTTATGTGGTCGAATAGCGATGAGGAAACCCCTATTACGGCCCCAAAATAAAGTACAACGGTTAATATGGGCTAAAGAACATGTTAATTGGTCTGTCAACCAGTGGAGAAGTCTCATGGAGCCACGAATCAAAATTTCAAATTTTCGTGTCACATAGACGAGTTTTTGTTCGTAGACGGGAGGATGAACGCGGTTCAGAAGACTGTATCATACCAACAATCAAAGACGGTGGAGGTTCTGTAATGGTTTGGGGTTGCTTTGGCAACAATAAAACAGGAGAATAAGATCTAAAATAGAGGGTATCTTGAAAAAAGAAGGGTATTTTAAAATTATAGAGCAGAATGTTCTGCCATCTGGGCGTCGTTTGATTGGAAGAAGATTTTTTTTTCAGGAAGATAATGACCCCAAACATTCCTCTAAGTTATGCCGAAATTTTATAAAAGAAAAGGAGAAACGAAGTGTTAGGTTCCTAGTTCTTCGAGTTCCATTTCCCAATCTTTAATTATCCAAAACCTTATTTCCATATATCCAAACTCATCAAAAGGCGACACAAGCATTTTGATTTCATAATAATTATTCTGAACAAAATAATTGGTTTGTTTCATACATTTTTGCAAACAATAATTTTTAATTATGTTTGCAAAAATGTAAATATGTTACAAATCAGTTTGTTGACTTCGGAATAATTGTTATGAAAAACAATTATTTGATGTAGGTCAAAGCAATATAATTAAAGTGGTATGCTTTGACCAATAACAAACAAATTGATTATAATCACGCCCTTTCTTTTAATTTTCCCCATATTACAAATTAAATAAATCAATTTACCTATTTACTAACACTTTACACTCCCCTCCAATTGTTAATTGTTAAGTTAATTTTAATTTTAAGAATATCAAAATAATATAAGGACTCCGATTTAGACCGTCAGTTGGTAAAGTGGCAAAAACGCCTTTGGTTTTGAAAAATAATATTTAATAAAATAAAAAGTTAATGCGAAGTAAAAGTGATTTTGTTTTTATTTAAAAAAATTATTAAAGTATATCAGGACGGTCCGGGGTCCATAACAGAAGACTCCTTAATTATATGGTATGGCCTCCACAGTCTCCGGATTTAAATCCGATACAGTTGTTATGGGAGGAACTTGATCGTAAGGTTCGAGAGAAAGGTCCAACATCGCAGGAAAATCTCTGGGAGCTGCTAAAACAATGCTGGATTCAAAAACTCCAGAAACTCTGGATAAACTTACATAAAGAAGGCCCCAATTATGCCGCACTCTTATTAAAGCAAAAGGTGGATTTTTTGAGGAATCTCGAATTTAAGAAAATTGATGCAATATTTGTTTTTTTTATATGAAATTTGATAGATAGTAATAAAATGAAATAATTTGTTATTTGAAGTGGTTGTTTATTATGCCTTATTTGAAAATTCTTGGAAAATTCAAAACTCATTGGTGTATTTATCTTTTTGAGTGGTAGTGTAGGTACAGAACGGTGTAGTTGAAACAACTGCACGTTTATTTATGTAGAAAATAAACATAATTAAAATGGTTTGAATACTTCTGTTTTGAAATACAAAATTCATGAATTCATTTCATTCATTTTTTCTATGGGAATAGTTATTAGCTTCATTCAGCTTCTGGACGTAATACTTTATATTTTAAATCAAGCACATCCTATTGTCAGGACAAATGTTAAACTGTATTTGTCCCAGTCCTCGTAAAATGGTTTGAAATTATTTTTTTTGTTTAAGAAATAGCGTACTAACTTCGGAATGAGGTTGACTTTACTTGAATTTTTTTTAGTGTATCGTACGATCCACGTCAAACGGGCCACCGCTGCGACCAAATTTTGGAGAGTTTTAAAAAACGTAATATAATAGCTCAAAATTTTTGTATTTGTATCCTCTCTCCAATAACACGTAGCGTTTAGGAATTTCAAAATGGTGCCGTCAACATAAAGCGGCAATTCTGATCTTTTTCAACATCGTACGTGGAAACTAGTTACTATCAAGAACTTATAATCTTAAAAAATTTATTGTGAATTTTAAAATGATTGTCGAAGTACTATCTTTAAAAATTTATATGATTTTAAAAAAAAATTACAATAGTGGTTTCAAAATGGCGCCAAGTCATCAAATTTGCAACTTTACCAACAAAAGCTAATTATTTTAACCATTCTAAGGCTTGTAAGTTATGTTTTAGGTTTCTAAATAGTTGTAGCATCAATTTCTCAAAGAATTTCAGCAAATATAACGCAGCAAAATACCGTTTATTTTATCAAAATCACAGCTATATTTGCAAAATAAGTTTTTTTTGAATAAAACCAACTTAAAAAAGTCCAAACGGCAGGTATATCCGCTAGAAATAGGTAGATTTCGAGATAAGACAGTTTTGTGTACAAATAGAATTAGATGTGTCAGATTAGTTTAAATAAAAAAATTAAGTAGAAACAGAATAATTCAAAAAAATTATCAGTTGTAATTTCCCAAGGGCGGTGATAATTCGAAATAATTTTTTACCAAAAATTTCGAAAGCAAGTATATACTTGCTTGAGGAATTTTTCGAAAAATTATGAGAATAATTACACCACCACACAAAATTTATAATCAAAAATTATCAAACAACTTTTACACCTCAAAAAATACAAGTATCTATCAATTTAGGAAAACTTTTTTAAACGTGTAATCAATATATATTTATTGGAACTAAAAAATTGCCAATTTTTCCAAATTTTCAAAAAAAATATTCTTTAATTCAAAAGAATTATTTTATTTAAATTTTTGCGAAAAAAATAAAAACTCAAAAACAAAATAAAAACTGAAACAAAATCAAAAGAACATTTATTTATTATTTCTTAAGGGATTTGTTGTTGTAATTGTATGGCGTTAAGGTTAATTCCATTGGAACCTCTTGGGTTAGAAGTTGGTTATAAATGAAAGTACGAGTTTAAATAACATAAACTCAAAAATGATGAAAGCATGGCCGTTTGAGTTTGCATTCGTTTCAACAGCTGCAGGGTCGCAATCGCTGGACTTAGATAATTTTTTTTTTTGATTTGGGAAAGATTTATGTTGTATCTACGTGTACAAAAGTTTTCAAATGTGAGCTTGGTCATTTTCATCTAGATCAAGGACAACATAGTTTAGTATATTTTTAAAACAGCTAATTTTTTAGGAACCCTAAACGCCAAAGTTCCTATCTGACAAAAAATGATAAAAAAAGGTTCAAATATTCAATATTTATAAATTTTATGTTTCAAACGGCCGTTATAACGCTTTAGATTATTCGACATTCAAGGCTCTAGCAGCTGAAATGGTATCCCTGTATGGCCAGTTCGCGAACTGGTCCAAGAGTTTGTTTGCCGCAAAATACACAAAAATGTTTGCTGTAGTTTAAAAATTGCGACCGTGAGAGTGCCGCTAAATTCCATTATACCTCATGCATATAATTATACCTCACGTATATAATTTTTTTTTTCCGTTTCCGATTATCGTATATAGTCGTTTGGCACCAAAATTTTTTCGAAATTCCGAGATGACGGACATTGCAATAGGTAGATTTTTCTATGAAATCTACCTAAAAAACAAAACGAAAAACAAAGAGTGAAAAATAACTTAATTGTGGCTTTTAGAGAAAAAAAACACATACAATTGTATGTATACTGTCTTGTAGTGTAGTACACATACATTTGGGTTTTTTTTTGTTTTTCCTGAAGTTGATTTGTTTTTTTTTTTTTAAGTTTATTTTTGTATTTGTAATATAACTGTGAATTTGATTAAAAAGATGGTATTTTGCTACGGCCCTTTTAAATATGATATGATTATTTGTTGATAAAAGGGTGGTCCCTATTTTTTGTTTCTGTTTTACAATTAACAGAATACAAGAAAAAATGTTTTGGAAAAAAAGTAACAATCTGTTAACTGGTTTCGTTATATATGTATTGTTTACAACAATATGCACGACGAGTTAAGAATATATGCAATCAACTCTTCTTCTATCTTGTTTAGAGTAATTAAAAATATATAAATAACAAACATTTTTGAATTTGAGTTAAGTCGTAATTTGAAATTTAAAATAAGTTCATAGGCAGTCAGCTGTCAGCGGTCAGCTATGTTTAATAAGGTTTCGTATCCTTTATGTTTGGTTAGAATGCCTACAAAATAAAAAACTGAATGAATAAAAATAAAAAAAATAAAATATAAGAAAATGTTGCATGGAAATCAAATCATAATTTCCAGAGTGGTTTTACTACTTTACCAATTTTTAAAAAACGATAACTTTTCAGAAATCATTCGCATTTACACTTATCCTTTTGATAAACAATAATTGAAAATTAAAGTCTCAGTAAAAACAAGTTATAAAATTTTGCTTTCTAAACAAACAACATTAGCGAATCTTTTAATAAAATATTTATTATCAAATTATATTTTTAATTCTAAGTAATCGCCCTAAAGCACTTTTATAACATAATATCACGCACTATTAAACATCGTTCCATATAAAATTGTTTTATGTTCGAGTAACACCATGTTTTCTATTATCTACACTTCTCATGTCATTTTAGTCATCTTTAGAATAAACATAAAACGAAAGTTTATTAAATGATTAAGAATTTTATTTTAATTGTTTGTATTATTTCCATTTAGATAAAAAATAAGATAATAAGGTTGAAATGAAAGTGATATACTTGTGAAAAGTATTAAGATAAACTTACTTTAAATTCTTTTGATTTTAATCACAATAAAGTTACCCTTTAACATTTTTCGTTTGATTAAATTTTATCTCGCATATAGATAAATATCATTAGAATTTTTATGTCTAAAGCTTTAAGCTAGTGTTTAGTTAAAAAAAGTTTGCAAGCAGGCGTATAATGAAGTTTCTTTGGGCGTGGAAGGAATTTGGATGTAATTAATTATAAATGTTTTGTCAAATAATCTTGACAATTTTGGTTAACTATAAGCATGCCGGAGACCTGTAATTGCATGCTGTGTGCTCAGGATATTGCTGTTGTACATATAAGCCATTAACATTCCACTATCCTTCATGTATAAATGAAATATTTTAAAACTGTTATGCAGTATTAAACAACAATAATAATTAGTGAGCAGACAGTAAAAACATCAATTTTAATAAATTCGATCGATTTTCAAATATATAAATTTCCCTAGAGCTTTGAAAACAAAAACGTTAATATTCGTTTGTTTGTTTTTTGTTCTTCTTTTTTTTTTATATAACTGCAGTTTGTTTTTCAAAGGAAATCGGAAAGAAAACATCATATTTGAATTAAAATTTCTGTCACGTCAAAGTCGATTTTTATATACAGTTATAAGATGTATATTTTTTGTATTTGAAAATTTTACCATTTCAATTATTAATACGAAAAGAAGAATGTTTTCCATAACCATAAAACATTATTGGATTAATTTTACTTTGATCAATTATTTGATTAAGAAAAACAAAATTATTATTTGTTTTTCCAACCAGACAAAAAATTGCACTTTTTGTTTAGGTATATTTTACAAAAAATATGTCGTTTGTATATTGCATCTAGTTGTCATGGTAGCAGTCCTAAAAACTTTCATTTTTTGTCCTAGGACTAAAAATAAACAAAACTATATTTCTATGCAAAACAATTAAAGTTTGAATAGGAAATTTATTATTATTTGACAAAAAATTGATATGGTTCCGAAATCCGAAGAAATCCGAGCGATTTAGTTTGAGATGTAAATTGAATACAATTTTTTTTCGCCTACAAATTAAAGTGTTACTTTATTACTGTGATTTGCGGCCTTAAAGTGTCACTTTTTAACCATATGTTTTGTTGTCATAGTTACGCCCAAAAAGTAAAAAACAGTTGTATTTGTTATAAATTTTGACGTTCAATGTATACCACTTTTGGTATGTACAGTACAGAGAATCTGATCTACTCAACAAAATTATCTTATCATCCCTGGTTTTATTGGTAGCAAATTTTACTACAAATAAAACACAATGCTGCAAATCATAAATTTCTTTTTTATTATAAATATTTCGGTCCTTTTTGGGACCTTCCTCAGTATCTAGAACAATATATGTACATGATTAAATAATAAAAAAATTAAAAGATTTGCCCTGTCTGCCCTACAACATGGTGTGGTATATGCATTTCCTTGTAGGAACTGTGATGAGGAATATATAGGGCAGACAGGGCAAAAATTAGGATCAAGCTTCAAACAACATAAGTATGATGAAAAGCTGGAACCAAAAGATCTGGAAAAACGGCGGCTCTCCAACATGTTATAGATGAGGGGCACACATTCGCATATGATAGTACCGAAATACTCACAAAAGAAGCAAATTGGAAAAAGAGACTTACACTGGAATCAATGAATATTCATCTGAGGAGAACTACATCAATTAATCTGAGGTCGGATATAGAATGTTTGAACTCAGTATACACACAAACTTTGAACAATATAGAAAAGCAAACCAGGAACAAACGAGTTCATATGAACTCAAATCAGATCATATCAACTTAGAAAATACACAAAAATAATCTTTGGTTTAATAATAATTAGGTCAATAATACGGATCAACAATCTTATTTACATGGAAATGATTTCAATTTTAAAAAGTCCAGCGGCAGGTAGATCCGCTAGAAATAGGTAGATTTCGGGGTCAGACAGTTTTGTGTAGAAATAAAATTAGATGTGTCAGATTAGTTTAAATAAAAATTTAAGTAGAAACAGAATAATTCAAAAAAATTATGAAACCAAATTAAAAACATTATTCGAAACAACTTTATCAATGCAATTTTGGAATAGTTTTATTTAAGTTGGTTAAAACTTAAAACTACTTTTAATAACATATTAAATCTTCCAAAGATCAAATAAACGTCCAACAAAGATTAAATGAACTACGTCACAACTACAATTATACCATCACACATAATTTATAATCAAACATTATCAAACAATTTTAATTCAAAATCGTGTTTGTTGTTGTATTTTTGTGTTCTAATTTAATCTTAATCTTTTTTAAACGGTTTACTTAGTGCAAAAAATAAAAACAAAAGAGAATTTGATCATTTTCTATGGTATTAAATGGTTTGAGATTCGTCTTGCAATGGGTGCATTATACTGCTTTTAAAACTGGAACCTCTTGTGTTTGAAAGCTGAAATTTGTTGAGGCTATAGTTTAAAAATGTTCTTAAAAGTTACGATAAATTTAAGTAACATAAACTCAAAAATGATTAAAGTATTGCTTTTTGCGTTTGTTTTCATTTCAAAAGCCCCAGAGTCTCAACCTCTGAACATAATCAATTTGTTTTTTAAGTTTTGGAAAGATTTATGATGGTACCTACGTGTGCAAAAGTTTTCATTTTTGAGCTTGGTCATTTTCATCTAGATTTAGGACAACAAAGCTTAGTAAATTTT